>BFEA01000268.1:1057511-1068053 GCA_003427395.1 Chara braunii
TGTGTGTGTGTGTGTGTGTGTGTGTGTGCGCGTATGCCTGCCTGTGCATATTTGTTCGCGTGTGTGTGTGTTCGTGCACATTGAGCGTGGGGAGATACGTGCTAATGTGCGAGGTCAGGGATGATAGACATGATTTCCACTTCGATTCCTTGAACGGCGCTTGTGTGTGGATGTTCGAGGAAAGTATCAAAAACGATTGCGCTCGTGCTGTGTTCAACCTCATCTTGCCACACTCGACTGATCCTGATTGATCCCAATGTCATGTCCGCCGATCTGCCCAATGGATGATCAATCGGAACACGCGGTGGCAGTGTCGATACAGCGAACGCATCCATCGACTAATCGCGAAACACGATGAGATCACTCGTGATCGGATGATTGACCGTGTCCGCTGTGTCGACGTTATCACCGTGTGTGTGTTGTTCGTTCTGTCGTTTGTGTTCAGACCACTCGTGATCGGATGATCGATCTGATCCATGACAATATGCACACCACACACGTGATAAACCGACCCATCACCAAACACAAGTTGACCACTCGCGATCGGGTGATAGATGCTGTTAGCTGCCCCAACAACATCGCCCCTGATCTGCCGAACGGATGATTAATCAATGCACGAGGCGACAACGTCTGGATCACAAACGCATCCAACCGACCAGGCAATATATTACTTGCGATCGGACGATTGCTCTTGTGTGCAACACCGAAGACGTCGCCGATTGTGTGTTTCGATCGTCTCAATGGCAAAACCAAAACACACGCGGCGATGTGCATGCGTGCGTGTGTGTTTGCGTGTGCGTGTGTGTGTTGTATGAGCACCATAACCTGTTTTATGTTTCACAATGCGATGTGCGTGCGCATGTTTCTGTGCGTCTGCGTGTGCGAGATGCAACCCGTCGGCGAGCGACCTGTTTATCTAACCACCTGATAGTCATGGACTGAACAGTCGATTGGTCAGGTATTCTGCCTGGATCCATTGATTGACGATTGATCAACCACCATACCAACCGCCAACCGAGCAGCCGATCAATCAGCAAATACTGGCAGATAACATGACCAGTCGACTGTTCTGTGCATATTGATCGCGGAGAATCCTCAAGGCAAATGATCATGTGCATGATCGAAACCCGCAAACAAATCACACAACCTTGTCAAAATACTGTCGCACATCGAAAGTGGATCCCGATCTGCGAACGGAAGAAAAGCACTTCGTCACAATCTTGTTGCACATTGAATGTCGTATAACATCGAACCTGGCTCCACATCAAACCTCGACGGGCGTCGAACCTCGTCGGACGTCGAACTTTGGAGGACGTCGGGTCATCGACACTTGACTGTCACTGAACGGCGAACGTGGAGCAGCCACCACCCCACGCATCGTCGGTACAGTCCTCGTCATCGGGACGTGACCGTCCTAATCCGCCAGCACAAACTTGGCAGTGCCAACGAAACTGATCGCGCAATCAAACACCGGAAGAAGTTCGGATTCCGGCGAGCTTGAGCAGCTGTTCGAACACGCTTCGCAACCCCGAACCGCAACCACAGCCGCGGACGTGTGAGAATTTGAAGTCCGCCAGGATCCGAACGTCAAGAAATTGTTGGACGACGAGTTTGGCAAACAAGTGTGTCTCTCCCACGCAGTTTCGCGAAGTTCGGACCCTGACGAACTTCAGGTTGCCGCCTTTCGCAAGACATGGTTTGCAAGACTGGGATCCGAACTTCTCGCGCACGGCTCCTCGTTCAGTCGCTGAGTTCGCCGATTGTTTCTCTCCCGCGCGATTTCACCAAGTTCGGATCCCGGCGAACAACAGGTTCCCGCCTTTCGCCAGACATTTTTGCGGCTGGCTTGCCCTCCCGTGGATCCGAACCTCGCGTGCCCGGTTTCTCGCACGTTTGCCAAGTTCGGATCCCAACGGACTTTGGATTCGTGAAAACGCAAAGTCCATCGGGATCTGAATTTCTCGTGAACGGTTCCTCGTACACTCGTCAAGTTCGGACCCCGGCGAATTTCGCTTCCCGCATGGTGTGGGTTCTGTGTGTGGGCTTTCTCACGCCCGGTGGTTTGCCACAACTTTTGTTTCGCAAAAATGCGAAATCCACCGGGATCCGAACTTCTCGCGCACGGTTCCTCGTCCCATCGTCGAGTTCGCCAGCTGTGTCTCTCCCGCGTGATTTCGCCAAGTTCGGATCCCGGCGAACTTGAGATTTCCTCCTTTCACAATTCGTGTTTGCGGCCGGCCTGCTGGGCCGTGCATCTAAAACTGCCGTGCACGGTTCCTCGCACAGTCGTCAATTTCGAATCCCGACGAACTTCGGATTCGAGAGAATGTGAAGTTCGCTGGGATCCGAACTTCTCGTGCAAGGTTCCTCGTGTGGTCATCAAGTTCGGACCCAGGCGTACTTCAATTTTCGGGTGGTGTGGGTTCTGACTGTGGGGTTTTCTGGCGGCCGATGGATAGCTACAACTTCGGATTCTTAAAAATGTGAAGTCCGCAAGGATGCGATCTTCAAGAACTTTTGGGACGCCGAGTTTGAGAGACAACTTTGTTTCTCCCGCGCAGTCTCGCCAAATTCTGATCACGAAGAACATGAGGTGCCCAGCTCTCATGGGACATGATTGCGGGTGGCCGGCCGACCGGCAGATGTGAGCACCGACCAGGTCGACCCTCCGAAATTGGATCTTCGAGCGTGCGTTCCGTCTGATGCCAAGGGTCGCAGATCGCGAAACACAACGTGTTTACGAGTGTCTCGGTGCCTGTGTGTGTTGTTTGGCATGTGCGCGTGTTGTGTAGGGTGCGTAATGGAGGCAACGTTCTCGACACCACGAATTGTGGAGCCGATCTTTTCGACAGCACAGACCATGAGTCCCGAGATGCACATTCGCTTGGCAGAACCGTTTCCTCCTTGCGCGTGATCCGTGCGGCATTTTAACGGTGTAACTACGATCCACGGAGCGACCGCAGAGGACTTGGACGAGGACCCCTGGATGACCGTCGTCCCGTGCCTGGAGGGCCATGTTGACGGCTGGTGCGATCGGAATTGGGCCACGATGGAGAGTCGTTGTCCTTGGGCAAGCCAGTACAAGTTCGCCAACATGTTGGAGTTCGGGAACCTCATCCCGGTGTCTCACGCTGTCCTCGGACACAAGTTCCTGAACCACATGCGTAGAGCACTGGGCTTCATTAGCCACCATTTCAGCCGCCTCGAGTGCCACTACGTCAGGTCGTCGCCACGAACTTGGGGATGCCCCCGGAAACAAGAGTTGGTGGACTGCGCTCGCCACTGCTCATTCCTAGAGCAGTACCCGCTCCGCTGCCCCGGGAATTCTCCACAAGCTGTGTCATACTGTTGTGTGCGATTGACTGTGTCCGGGTCTGATTTCGCATGAGTTTTGTGTGTCGCTGCTTCGAACAAAAGCAGGAAACTCGTCGATGCAGTTGTGCTTGTGTCACGCAACGAGGTGGTGATTGAGGGGTCCAAATTCGTGGAGACGCTCGGGCCTGAACATGTAGATGGGTGGCGTGATTTGGTTATAGCAGGGCGGGTCCGAAACTTTTCGATGCATCGTGAGGTCGAGGAGAAAGTGTGCGATATACGGGACTGGATAGGGAATTCCTTAGCACGACCGGGTGTGTTTATTAGGATGAAATACATGTCCGTCTTTTCCGAGAGGGCATCGGTAGACGAACTGCAGATCCACGTATACGGATCATCAATGAATGCTTTGTATGGCTTCGGTTCACTACGTCGTCCCAACGGAACCCCGAATGTCGACACATCTGAACGAGAGGTCTGTCTCTGACGCCGTCTCCTTCACTGTCGCGCCCCGACGAAGTTCGGATCCCGACGAACTTCGCGTTTTGGGGTGTGCGTTGATTTGGCTTCGGTACTATTGGCGTCGGGCGGGCCGCACGAACCAGCGGGGCCCACGGGCAGGGTCTTGCTTGAGGCCGCAGGCCCGTCCGACCGGCCTTCGAGCTACAAGTGTTTGCCGGAGACCTAAATCCGGCTGGGCGCGACGTTCGTAAAAGATTTGCGACCTGTTCCGCCTCGACACGTTCGCGATCTGAGACCGCCGCCAACCGGAGTGCAGTGTGCCCTGTCCGCGTTCGGTTGCCGCCCGTCCACCATCGACATGTGCCAAACAGCCGGTCATTGTCGTTGCGAAATGCCAAAAGCACTCTTAGGGATCCTTGTCGCAGAGTTCGACGCTGGCTGAACAATTCTGAAGTTCTCCCTCCAACACCTTGTTCGGACCCCGTCTTGCGTCTAACCTCATACGTGATCCGGTATTTATCTCTGTGTGTCTTTCTTGAAGCGTCCTTAAGTTCGGATCCCGACGAACTTCCTGTGACGCCTGTCTATTGGACACACACAGGTTTTCTTGATCCCCCGTGGAATGCGACAACAGTTCCTGTCCGCGCTGCTCCACACGTTCCGTTCTGCCCTGCCAGGGACCCACACAATGTTGTCAAGGCTGCTGCGCATATCAGAAGAAGTTCGGATTTCGGCGAACTAATCCTTCTCAACCGGCCTCTCATGTTTGTGTGTCATTCCCAGGTCATGTTTTTCTTTGAGTCCACGGATCGTGTGTCTTTGACGCCGTCTCTGCCTGTCGCATCGTCCTGAAGTTCGGATCCCGGCGAACTTCACGATTCGGGAGGTGCGTTGGTTTGTCTTCGGACATGCCCGTCCGCTGGTTCGCACAACCCGCCCGGCGACGGGGAGAGTCCGTCTCCGACTTCTGGTTTTGATCAAATGCATTTGCGGAGTGTGTTCGCTCGAGAACTGTTCTGGAACGCCGACTGCATGGGCTGGTTGTTTCTTTCTTTCGTTCGCACCGTCTTTTAGTCTGGACCCGAGCGGACTTCGCATGCTAGTCTGTCCTGGTTCCGAGTGCTGGGCGGAGGACACTGCATCGTCCAACGCGAGCTTCGAAAATGACCGGCAGTCGTGAAGTTCGAATCCTGGCGAACTTCTCGATTTTCCCTATGCATTGGTCTTTCTTCGTTCTTCCGGTGCGCCGTCTGCCGCATAAACGGCGCTTGATCCCCGACACTCTGCCTCTCCGCCTAGTGCACTATTGAAATCCGGATCCCGGCGAACTACCCATTCTAGCCGTTCCTAAGTTGGGTTCCGGGGTGTCTTTGCTTGCGGATTTCGCTGCGCAAGAGCCTGCGTTGCCGTGTGCCGACGACTGTTCTGTTCCTTATGTGTTTTCCAAAACCTTGACTGCATGGTGCGTGGTGTGATTTGGGTTGTCGCTCGCAGACAGGATGTCTTCTTCAAAGGGCAAGGTGGAGGCAACGGGGACCTCCGGGAAGACATCCGGAAAGATTCCACAAGGAGGTCGTCTACTACCACTAAAGGGTGGTCGAACCATTCGAAGTCGAAATGGTTCATCGACTGGTGCTGTGGAGATGCTTCCAACCCCGCTGCGCAGCCATGTGGTCCTGTCATCTTCGTCGATGACGGCAAAAGGCGTCGAGTGCTTGGGGCCTTCTTGGGGTGGGAGGACGCGAAGGGGGGCCAGCGACATTTCCGTATGGAAAAGGTTTATGCCTCCAAAGGCAACATCGTTGCCAATTCGAAAGGGGTGTTGTTGGACCCCGAATTGTGTGAGGGGCTCGAAGCAGGTGCTGTGGACACCTCGTTCTACAGAGAACTCGTTCTCGTGGGTGGTTTTGTTTTGGCGCGTGAGTTTTTCGACAAGCTGGAGGACAAGAACATCGTTCTCGACGTCCCCTGCGACGTCGGCCCCTCCCTGGAGCTCTCGTTGCCGTTCAGGCCGTGAGGCGGTTGCGAGTCAAGCGGTGCGGTGGCGGAGGGTGGTGATCTGGGTTCTGGTCCGGCTACTCAGCTGCACCGCGGCGAGAGCCGGGCACAGGTCGACGACAGTGAGGACGAGGGGCCTGCAGCGCCGTTGAGGGACAGGCGGCGGTTGGTGTTGTCTATTCCAGAGGTTGACATTGGAGTTCCGGTTCGACGGGAGAGTGCGGAACCTGCAAGAAAGGTGGCAGCCTCTTCGAAGGTCGACTTGGAGGCGAGCGAGGGCTTGAGTGTGGATGAGGTGACCGCGGGCGGCCTGGGCACGCAAGGCACTCTGCAAAAGAGGAGGGGGGATCACACAGACGAGTTTGTCGGTGCTTCGAAGAAGCTGAAGAGCAAGCCCCCCAGGAATGCGGGAGAGAAACGAAAGGGGACCGAGGGGAAGGAGGGCTGACAGGTTGCCAAACGGCCGGCTTCAAGACAAAAGGAGCCTGCGTCTGAAACGTCTTCTCCACCGACGGAAAGGCCTCCAATCGACGTCGACGCCGGGTACTTCCTCGAGTACAAAGACGGCGTTCGGACAAAGAGGGAGTTCGAGGTTAGCCCTGCGCAGGTCGTCAACCTCGGAGAGTGGGAGGACCTGTACAACCAGCGGTCCCTAGATCCCGTGCTCGTGGAATGGATCAAAGAAGCGATGCGGTTGGCGTTTGAAAACAAAACGCAGTCTTACGATTTGCCTACCCTGAAGCTGGCACCGCTGGGGCTTGATAAACCGACTCCGGGGACCAAGGCAGAACGTCTGAGGCCGGGGGAATGGAGGGATGAGCTGGCGGGGCAATACTACTACTACACGGTGTGTGGGCAGCACAACGCGGCTGCAGCGAGGTCGCTGCTCGGCAGCGAGGTGGCCAAGAAATACGATTTCGAGCGGTGGCCTGCACAAATGCTCTACTTTTCGGACGACGACTTCGAAGGGTACTTCCTTGTTAGTTCCCAGGACAACAAGGACCTGAAGGCGCCCCCGAGATAGCTGAAGCTGTCAATGAAAGACATTAGGTGGCAGTGGAAGCGAGACGGGTGCCCGCGTGCTGTTATGGGAAACCCCAGCGGAAAACAGACTCAGGTCCGAAAGTGACGTGAATTCTGTGAAGTCGCACTCAATATGACGCCGCACAATAATTTGTGGACGCTGGCAGATCAGAAGGGCGACGACGCCATCAAGAAGCGAGGCGCTGCCCTGCGTTCCTATTTCCCGATGGCGATGGCAGGGGAGAACGTATGGAAACTGGCCGTCGACTTTTTCGATAAATGGGAGACTGGTAGATTGCTCGGCCACGATGGCGCAAAGTGGATCATGCGGAAGAAGAAGGTCAAAAATGTGAAGCCCGGGGTTGCCTACCTCGAGAACGACAAGACGGGTAGGAAAGAGGTCGTGTACAACGTCCCTGTGGACCCGCCGACAAAGAAAGGCAAAAAGGAGAAAGAGGAGGGCGACTGGTTCGTGCAAGTGCCTGAGCCAGACGCACATTGTTGCGAGGTGGTTTGGGTCCAGGCCGGCTCTGCGGCGTTGGCGAAACTCTGAAAACTGAGCGTCTAGGACATGGTTCATTTGGTGAAGTGCGACCGGGTGCTGGTGCGTCTATGGAACTACTACCTGTTTAAGCACGAGAAGAGGTCGGACGCGGATTGGAGCCAGAGGTGCCCATTCCTGAAAACAAGGTCCGCAATTTTCAAACAGTTTGAGAGTCGTGATTTGGATGCAGAGTTGTGGGACGGGAGCAGGAAATACGTTGCTGGCTCCTCGTTGTTCAAGGACATCCCGCCTTACATGGGCTGCGACGACGACCAATCCATCGAGGCGACGGAGAAGTTGGCCGGTCACAAGAAGCTGTCCGTCGACTAAAGGAATAAGGTCCTGTCCGTTTTGACTGGCAGTAGACTGAAGAGTCGCGAGATCGCGCTTGCCGAAGGAATTGTGCACATAAAATGGAAAGACACGGACGACGTGACATCCATCGCGCCATTCAGCAATGACCCCTTGGAGGCAGACATAAGATGTGCGGAGGTGAAGGAGGCGGTGGTTGCCACAAAGAGTCACACGTTCGTTCTCGATCTCTGTGAACTGGTGGACCTGAAGCTGTGGAAACCGCAAGCGTTCGACACTCTGGATTTCCAGCTTCAGACGTGGTGTCTGTCGCATTGGACGCTCGTCGTTTTCGTCCTGCGGTAGCAGAACCTCTCGTTTCTGGCATGAACCACCTTTGTTTCGTGAAGATGCTGGAAGGGAAGTGGGTGAGGAAGAGTCAACAGAAGAAAAGCTTCCCCGTCGGGAATAATTTGTACACGGAAGACGATCGGATGTACATACTCTTCAAAGGCGACTATTTGCTCGCTAACACGTCCATCGTCTACGAGGGGAAACTGCCGCTTGCCGCCACTGCTGCAGTGCGGCTGCCGCATAAGGTTACGCAAACGGATGTGTCCAACATCCCGTTCAACCCTTGTGTTTGACCGCATGTCTCGCCTACGCGTCGGGGCAGTGTGTACGGGGACATGGAACGCAACCCCGCGCAATTCGTTAATCTTCTCGAGTCCGTCACCAAGAAGGGGGAGGGTGTATGCTTCCTCGGGAAGCCACACGTGCGATCCGTGTGGGAACAGGTGAAGGCAGGACGGCACGTCATCGCAATGGAAGGGAACTCCGAGCTCTTGCAATTTACAATTGATCTCGTCAAGAGCGAGGTCAATTCGGGTGCCCACATTTGCGAGTTCATGGTCGTCAACGAGTCTCGCCCTCGCGCGTGGAACAACAAGACGGACATGTGGTTCAAGTTGAGTGAGAGGAAGCGGAACAAGATATACGACTTCTTGTTCCTGCAAATGCGGCCCAAGAGAGACACTGATGCCGAGTACGTGTGCCGCAAGGATCACATGTTCACGCTGCTCGACAACTACCACGGCGCCTCCCGCATGAACGCAAAGACCTTCCTCGAGAGGTTGCAGTCCCTGTACTTCGTGGAGTCGGAGGAGGAGTTGACGTTCGACAGTTACTCCTCCTTGATCTCCACGGAAGACGAGGAGACCACCGGCATCCAGTTCGACGCGACCGTGAACGAGGAGGGCAGCGACACCGAAAGCCTCGACCTGCAGTACGACCCGCATCCCGGGCAGCACACAACAGGGTCGTCCTTCGTAGGTCCGTCAACAAGCCCGACATCCCTCGTGTCACCGATGGCGAAAGCGGCACCTGGCACTACCCCGATGAAGTTGCTGCAGAGAATGCAAGCTCTGGCCTCCGGCCATCGCTCACTGCGTCCCGGGTCTGACATCCCGGCCGATCATCTGTCTTGAAAGGATGCCAACATTCACTTCCTGCCCGAGTGGAAAATCCCCCCTCCCAGTGGGACGCATGTAAGTACAGGGTCCCGGGGACCGGACGGCGGGGAGAACGAGGGCGACGAGGCTGGTGGCGGCAAAGGAGTCCCGCCTGGTTCGGAGGGCGGGTCTCAGGGCGACACCACGACAGTGGAAGGCAATGGCGGGGTGGCGGGGGAGGCCTTTGGGCGTCAGCAATCTACCGGTCCCGGTCCGGCAAGCTCGGCACAATCAGCGGACGTGCCCACTTCATCCGCCGGCTCGGTGATGGCGGCCTCGGTTGCTCTCCGTGCTGGCTCGGTCAAAACGTTCAAGTCCGCCGGGATCCGAACTTCAATGCTTGCAGAGCGGAGGAAGAGGACGGACGCGCAGAGCTTGTCAGGAGCGGGGGTGGCGAGTCGTGATCCCAAAATGGAAAGCGGTGCGGTGAGGGACGACACTACGCCGCCTGCGGGGGACCGCCAACCGCTTCGGTCGGAGCGAGAGGGTACGTGTGGAGGGCCCGACGATAGGGAGACGGTGAAGTTCGCCGGGATTCGACGAAAGGACGTTCGACGACGATGATGACAGATCTGGAGAGTCGTCTGACGGATTCGGGCAGTTCTACGGAGAACATCGCGAGGAAGACGACGACGATGATGACACGGCACTGGGTATGGAGACACAGGTGGTCACAAGCCTTTCGGCAGAACGTGATGACTATGAGGTCGAAGCAATGACGTCTGCCGTCGATCTCCAACAACGGTTCAACGACGCTAGTGTTGCGGTCAACCTTAATAAACCGAGTGTGCGTATTGACATCGAAGAAGTTATCGACGACATGTTGGGCGACCACCACATGTGCGCGCAGCCGTCTTCTACGCCTGGTGTCGACGACCCTCTCGACGTCAAACCTTCCGGGGGATCTATCGTGGCTTTGTCACCAACGAACTCTCCGATGCTGCCGCCGACCATCGCCAGCGGAGGAGAAGGCGAGATCGGGGGATGACAAGACGTCACATCCCCCAAAAAAACTGTCGCCGACACTCGAGCTCTCGACGTGCTGGCTTTGCCCGCGCCAACTTCGCCGATTAAGGAGCGGAGAGACAAACCAGCTGGTAAGCAGTGACAAACGCCACTCTGTCTGTGCACCAGTGACCGCAGTGTCTATCGATGCGGGGAGTTCCTGATGCCGGCATGCTGCAGCCACCACTTCTTCAAACTTCCAAGTATATGTGAACGACCATCCTGTGAGTCGGCCAGGTCACTGTGTGAAGTACATGTGTGTTTTTGTTGAAGCGTCCCGTCACATGATAGAAGGATGGTGCACGTGCGTTGGAGAGAGAGAGAGAGAGAGAGAGAGAGAGAGAGAGAGAGAGAGAGAGAGAGAGAGAGAGAGAGAGAGAGAGAGAGAGAGAG
>BFEA01000268.1:1076883-1112885 GCA_003427395.1 Chara braunii
ACACACACACACACACACACACACACACACACACACACACACACTCAATCAATCAATCACTCAATCAAACCTTTGTTTTGTTTATTTGTTTTTTAATTTTGCATGTGCATTTTTTTTTGGAAACACCTCATTTCCCTGCAAAAAACTGAAATTCGTTTAAGAAAAAAAAAACAGGTCGACTCGGGGACCATATATGTCATGATAAAAATGACAAAAAACATTTTCTGCTTTTCTTTATATATATATTTTTAATTATGTTTAAATCAATTTCAGTTTTTTATTTTTTTTAAATCTTAAACAAAGTCGGTTTCCGAAACAAAAAAATATGGGAGTGTAGGGTTTTCCAAGCCCTACACCCCCATATATATATATATATACATATTTTTAGGGGGTGAAAAAAAGTATTGAAAAACCCAGCCGTAGACTGGGCCTCATAGGCTGCGGTCGCGACCGAGAAAGTCGGCTGCAACGACCGAAATGCCCGCGGCCTAGGCCGCGGGTGTCACATAGGGCACCGGGACTGATAGCTGTCTCCGCGCTTCCAATCCTCAACAACTGACTGTAGTTGTAACTGTAGTTGTAACGCCTGTGATTGGAAAGTACTCAGGAAAATACTTAGGAGTCGCTGAGGAGTAGCTGAGCAGATGAACCGGTAGTACTTAGATGATCAGATACCGTCCCCCAGACATTCCTCCAGGGCCAGCGGATGGGGGGGAAAGGGATCAGTGAATTCCTAAGCAGGTCTCAATGGTTCGTTGGGGTCCACCCTTGTCCGTTCTTGGAAATGTAGCGAATAATCTCTTTCCAACTCTACCCTTTGCCCCCCTTGCGACCCCGTGCCTTCTTCCCTACGATGCTCCGATTGCCTATCACATGTCCAACTCACTTTTGCCACCCAGCCCTCCCGTTTCCCTCCCAACCATTCCTAGCAAAACTAGGAGATGATTCAGTCGATGTCCATTCTGGTGTGTGCCCGGCTTAGTTTTTCCTTGACAGTTTTCCATTGTCTCGTGATCTTGTGTTGTACTAGTAGCCGTAATTGTTCTGTGACTTTCCCCTCTTCCACACTGACCCCCTCCAATTCCATAATGCATGTTCTCCATCATACTACCCATAGGATGGAACGCTTACCCAGGCAGTACATGTTCTCCTCAAAGGTGTTTCCTCGATACTGGGGGCAGTGTCCCAACAGTATGGCCCTCCAGTCCCACGGCCATGATGAACCCGGTAGAAGGATGGTAAGACTGCTTCATTGGTTGCTACCCTGTTTGAAACCTAGGGCCCAGAGTTTCTTGGGGCCTGTAGTAGATTGTCTGGGCCTGGCGTCCGAAGTTCCCGTTCAGCAAAACTCGTCCGATTCCGCTTCCACCACAACTGGGCAACCTATCAGCCTTGATGCCCATCACTACTGTTCGGTCCAAGTTACCTGCCCATTGGTAGGGCAATAGTCCTGAGTGCTGGTCACACTGAGGTAGGATAGTGGGATAGGGGGTGCGCTAGGAGTATTGGCGTGAGGATGGGATGGGAGGTGGTCTCATATTCCAGGACACCCGTGACCTACTGCTCCAGGTGATCACTGTGTACTTAGTGACTGGCCTCTACAACACCATGGACTTATTTAAAAAAAAAAAAAAAAGACAATATGCCTTCAAATCCTGTCTCACCATCACCATAGTAATACGGCTGCAGGGCACGACAAGAAGATGTACTCTACTATCTCGGGACGCTTTTTGCCAGGGAAGTTTTGGAGGCATCTTCGGCACCAGGGAAGTGCCGTTCCCAGTTGTTCCAACTGCATGTGGTCAATCAGCCAGTTGTTGGTTGGCAGGCACCGGTGGGCAATTTGCCACTGTAGGGCAAAGATTTTGACCGGCCTCTTTCTATGCTCTTTGAACCACTAGATGGGTTTGAGCAGACCGCTGTCTCCGTTGAGATGGGAATGGGCAATTTGCCACTGCAGGGCAGAGATTTTGACCGGCCTTTTTCTATACTCTTTGAACCACTAGATGGGTTTGAGCAGACCGCTCTCTATGTTGAGATGGCGTTGCCATCTGTCCTCCACCACATCTTTTAGCTTGTGCCTTGGTCTGAACATTCGGTATACTGTCTTATTCTTTAGGGTGACTAGCGCTACTGGTCTCGCCTTCCCCCCCCCTTTCAACAATGTATGGCCTGTCCACGACCATCTCCAATCATCGGATCGAAGGGGAGATCTTGAATCGGGGTCATTGGACGATAAGCCCTCCATCCCTTCTCCTCTTCTATCACTCTAATACGATAGACCTCCCTTCTCCCTGTCCAAATAAAAGGTTAAGGGCTCCCTCGAAGCTGACCTTTTTCTGAGGCGGCAAAACATTTGATCAACACTTGCGCTTGGTCGACCGTATGCACACGACCTACTTGTGTTCCATGACTGGGTAGTCCTACCCAGTCCCCTTCTCCTAAGCTAGGGCCCTTCCTAAGCGTGGTGTACCATTGAAGGGGAAAACTTTCAATGAGTCTTTCATTGTCGACTCTATTAGGTGGAAATACCGCAAGCATCCTCGCATTCTTTGTGCACTCTTCCATTCCCTGACCGTCGCAACTCAGAGGTCCCCGACCCTCCGGCACCCGTGTTTCACGCAACCCCTCCATGGGGGGTCTGAGCTATATCTCACCTGGCCGAGGGAGTCCGTGATTAGCCTATTACCAAACAGGGGTTGCCTAAAAACTTCTTCTAACTCCTCTGGTACCGAATGGTCGGGGACTGGGAGTTTTCTCCATGTACGTAGGAAACGTAACCAATGCTCATCCACTAGGTCACCATTCCTGTATTTCCTTGGTAATCTCCAATAACGGTCTTCGAGCGATACCAGAGGGTCAATCTCTGGAGGAGCCTCTGGGGCTAAGACCGCAATCTGTGCCAAAGCAAGGGGAACTCAGGGGGAGGATGGTGCAAAAATGAGATGTTGGAACCAGCGAAAACTGAGGGTCTGAACTTGTATGGAGGGGTCCACAATTCCGAGCCCTCCTCCGGCCTTGGGCTGGATTACTGATTCCCATGCTACTCGACTGATGGTACGGGAGTTGCCACTGTCTCCTCTCCATAGAAAGACCACCAACTGCCTCTTTAGTGCCTTGAACCTCCCATTGCTCATAGGCCATAAGATGACTTTATACCAGAGAGTGGCTAGTACGACATTATTGATGACAATGGCCTACCCAAAAATTGATGTGTGCTTGTTATTCCAGCTTGCTAGTTTGGCCAGTGCTGGTCTCACCAGCCACTCATCGTTAATGACGGACTTTCCCTTCGTTGTAATTGAAACCCGTAGATTCTAAGAGGATCGTCTGGGGGAAGCCAGATAATTCGCGGGTTCTAAGGGGGTCGTCCCCCCTGGTGGTGCAACCACTAATCCACGATCTTTTCCCCCCAGTAACCGGTCATGTCTGAGATCATACAAAAGCGATTCATGAGGGCCTGAATTTCTTTCATGTTTTGTGCCTTCGCCTCCACCATAATGGTGAGGTCGTCCGCAAACAGGGAGCAGACTGACACAACCTTCTCTGGTATATCGATGATCCTGATTCGGGTGAGGTCTTTATTGTGTCTAGGGTTAGCGGAAGGTGCCTCCATAATAACTAGAAATAGGTAGGGGGTAATGGGGTCTCCTTGCCTGACCGACCACTGGAGCTCAAAGGGAGGAGCCACCGATCCATTGACCTACACACAAGTAGTAACATTTTTATGAAGGATTCTCACACATCGCCTGAAGGCCAGTCCAAAGCTCATTTTGTCCAAACATTTATCCAAGAAGTCCCAGTCCACGTGATCGTAGGCTTTTCCAAAGTCGATGAAAATAATGGCAGTGTTTGCCCGGTTCCTACGTGCCAGACTGACCACTTCGTTTACCGATAGAATGTTTTCTTGTATGTTCCTGCTGACCATGAATCCTATTTGGGTTGGGTGTATTACATCCTCCTGGACCTCCGCCATATGATTCGCCAAGGCTTTGGAGAGTATTTTGTAAACTACCGTAAGGAGGGAAATGGGCCTAGAATTCCTGATATTCATCTTATCCTCTTTTTTATAAAGCAAAGACAACACCCCTTTCCCCACCACTTCCCCCATTTCACCATCCGCCCATACCTTCTGGTAGAACTTCCATAGGTTAGAGCTCAACTCTGTCCACATTGTTTCCCAAATTTTTTTGGGGAAGTCGTCAATGCCGGGTGTTTTTTCCTCCTTCATCTGGAGAAGTGTTGCCCATATTTTGTCTTTTGTCATGGGTGTCTCCAAATGATCTCGCTGTTGTGGGGAAAGGTGCCTATTCGTGGGGCATAGGAACTCCTTGTAACCTAAACCTAACGACAAGCATTTTCATCAAGCACCCCAACAAGCAAGTCGAACCAAGACATGAAACCCTAAACAACGCACCTCCCACCTGGGGGCAATCAACACCCCATAATGATTGGGAATTGAGGGTTGAAAAACTCCCAATCGATGAAGCGGACATCGTCTATCCTACTCACACTCGATGTCAGACGAAGAGGAGCGGATCAAGATGGAGAAACATCGGACAGAAGGGTGGGGAAGATGGTAAAATGTTTATTCAACCCCAAGCCCCACCTCACCATCCTCATCATCAGACCCCTAATTCTCTCCCACTGTGATGGTGTGGATGTTTCTACTGCCATTATTGTTGTTGATCTCGTTGCTGTAGCCGTGGTCGTTGCCACTGTTGTTGTTGTTGTTGTTGTTGCATGTTGAGACTTGTAGGCCGGAGACAACACGAAAAAAAAGAATCTGTTCACACCGCCGGTCTGAACTTAGTCTAACACCAGTACTTGGCGTGGTTGGCCCATACATCAGCCACAGGCGTTTCCCGTTAACGCGCCGCTAACGATGGGCTTCGGGCTACCAGACCACAATGCCTGGAGGCGCCAGCCAAAAAAAAACCGAAATGACGCGGTGCCGACTCGACAAACTTGGCGCGCAGGGCGCTTCCCGGCTCGACATCAATAGCTGGGCGAAGTACTGGTGGTTTAACATTTTTGTGGGTAGCTTGGAGCACTCACTGAACTCTGTGCCTGAGGGCTTCTCTCCACTACTCACGAAATGTGAAAAGCAAAATGAATTTTCCCCTTAAACATGGAAAGATACATTGCCATATTTTGTGTCTTTTATGCATGTGTGTGAGAGTAGTGGAGTGAGACCCTGAGGCAGCAGTTTTGGTGAGTCCTTACCAATACGCCTTCCTCCACTACTCTCCATTCAGCATTTTTTGAGAATGGAGCATCCCTCCACTTAGGGCCTCGCCACACCACTCCGGAAATTGGGAGCAAAGTCATCACCACACCTGCTTCCGAATTTAGCCTGTCAACAAAAGCTCGGGAACTATCAGGAAGGCCGTTGAGTGTTTCCATTGCAGGTCGGCCAATTCGGAAGACCTCTGAAGGGCTGTCGGTTGCTCCAAAATTCGTGAGTATCTTGTGACTGTGACTATCAGTGTCTGTACTGTCATAAACCACAGAAGAAGATATCCTCGGATTCGAGAGTTGGCTATTTGGAAGTGCAATTCGCATTCTGTCAGGGTTGCGTTTCATACACCAGAGTCAAATTTCGTCATTTGGTCATACCGGTCGTCCGTTCGGGCCCAAATGATAGTTGCAATTGTTGTTTGCAGAGGACCAATAGCTGACCGTACGAGGTCCAGGCGGGTGCGGTCCTTGCGTGGAACATTTTGGAATCGAAACGGCATGGGTCCACTTTTCTCGGATAGAAGGACACTTTGAATAGACCGCGTACGTCTTGTATTCGAATACAGAACATTTCGAGAAGCAAAAACTCTTATATTCAAATTGAACATTACCTTAAAAGTTTTTTTTTTTTTAGGTTAGTGTCAGTCCGTGTGCTCCCCGACACTGACATGCTGCATGCTGCAAGGCTCTCTCGCTCTCTCTCACTCCCTCTCTCTCTTTCACACACACACACACACACACACACACACACACACACACACACACACACACACTCTCACATACACACGTGCACACACGCACACACATACTTTTTCTTCCCCACCCCCAACAAAGTCCCGCTTCAGACCACTCAAGGAGGAGATATGAGCATCTCCTATTAGTCCACTTACAACAGAATGCTACTGTCTATCAGTGGGGAGCGGCACCAGCTGGAAACCTAGTCCAACGTCCCATGAACATCATGAATAAAGCACCAGCGGGACCCCACATACACACTCTTCAAGTTTTGTATAGCGAACATGAAAAGACATAAACACAGTGTTACAGTAATAACTTACCCTTCCCCAACTTGAACCACATCAACAAACAAACTACGACCGGATAGGTTAGGTTGGGGAGACGAATCAGGTGGGAATCGCTGGTTGGGGATCTTGGGGGGGTCAGGCGCTAGGCATGTGAAGGGTTAAGTAGGAGGGTTGTAGACTTATAACGCGAACAATTGATAAGATGAGACTTAGGACATGCGCTGCTCACAGTTCCAGGTGGTCACTGTGCGCACACTGACTGGCCTCTACAACACCCAAGACTCAAAAAAAAAAAAAAAAAAAAAAAAAAAAAAAAAAAAAAAAAAAGGACTTAGTAGGGGGCTATGGTCGGTAGGGTTGATTACTTGCTTCCCATGCTCATGCAAAAAATAGCTCAGAACCAACAACAATAAAACGGTAGCAACAACAACAGTGTGCACAATGAACAACATAACAACCAACGGCGGTAACAACAGTTTACACAATGGTAGGAATACAGATAGGTCCATCTGTGGGACTGGTAGAGAAATTTGTATTCTAGTGCATGAATTACCCGTGCGACAGAGCTCTTCAACTATGCTTCGATCAGGGCTGAGTAGTGGGGCGCTGCTTAGCCGTGGTATCTGCAACCGCTTTCTGGTCAGATCATCCCCGTCAAGAAAAGAATGGAGGGCGATAATCCTACATCGTAGACACTAAGGTAGGATCGAGGAAGTAGGGGTGTGGCGGGAAGAAAGCTTAGAATGGAAGGGTTGGGAGGTAGTATCATAGGAATAAGGGGCCACTATAGCATCTGATGACCACAATGCTGAGGGTGGCTGTCATACGTATTATGAACTTGGTTGTTTGACACTTTGATTGCCACTCACACACAAAAGAACTCACACACGCCCATACATGCATGAGACACAGGGGAGGAAGAGACATAGTCCACCTGCACACAGACCAGAGATAAACAGCGGAAGATCAACCATGCACAGATGGGGAGAATACACACAGTGTTCTCTCTCTCTGATAAACTCCCAACAACCAATCACAGGATGACACTGCGAAGATCGCAATTAGAAAGTAACCCAGATGATGAGCCAACTCAACACAATTAACCTCAATTATCGTTTCAGAGTTAAACCCAGTATCTCGCCACACAAGAACCACACACCCCACTCACTACTTCGCTCTCAGAGTCTAGCGCTGCACTGAAACAGCCTCCCTCTACCGGACCCGACTATAGGCTAATAGACTGTATAGCAGTATAGGCCGCTTAGGGCCTTTCTGTCCTAGGGGTAGCCCGAGCCTGCTATAGGCAGTTAGGGTAGCTGTAGGAATTCGGTTAGTACCAAGTCTGTATTTTCCCAAAAATTACAGATCTGTCCCTCACAAATTTCCACACGGGCGGATCTCTCGGTTAGCCCTCAGCCAAACAAAATTACAAAACTAACCCTACAGGTTAGTTTACAGCCTCGCAGACAATCTCGGCAGCAGGAATCAGCAAGTCATTGTTGGCTTACCCTCCCTGGGAGCGAGGACCTTCGAGCTAGGGGTGCAGACGAGGTGAACGGCGAAGGTCACCCTTCTGAGCCGCCTCATACCGCAAAACTACAGACTTTGCTATCTTGATCAGGTCGCTTTTGTAGAACCAACGGTTCTCAGAAGGGGGCTGAAACGCAAACCTGACAAGATACTGCAGGTCGGGGCCAGTGCCCCACTCATCCTCAATGACCACCACATCATATCCCTTACCAGGGATTGGTGGGCCCCATTGAGGGGGCCGGTTAGGGAATGCATCAGCTGGCGTAAAAAGCAGTAGCTTGGATGCATGAAAGACCGGATAGGTTCGTAGATGCAGCGGAACGTCGATGACGTACAATGGGCCGAAGGGATCAGCGCTTACTGTATCTAGAACCTGCCACGGACCCAAGTAGCGCGGCAACAACTTGCGAAAAACTTAATGCATTTTAAAAGACTGCTTCAAACAAGGGGCCAAACCGTGGTTCGGGTAAGAGAACCGTTGTCCACCTCCCCAAGAATGCAAAGATCCTTGAGAAAACCGGAGGACACATCTACCAAGCCTTGGGAAACCCTCCGTATCAGTCAAAAGGAATGGGAAAGAAGATTTAAACTGCGCATATGCTTGCATTGTCAAAAGTCTGGGCATGTTGTGCAGGACTGTTATAGACTTCAGGGAGACAGGCAAAGGGCGTAGAGGAGTCATCAGCACTTCCTACAACAAGGAAAGTTGAACAATCAGTTGCAGGCCCCTCCAAGGAGCGCGAATCCGATCAACAACCTACTCTTGAAGCCCGAAACGACGTTGAATGGAAGGCTGCTGCAGTCCACGTGTTATACACTGAGCCTTGGGAGGAGTCTAACGAAGTTGACTTCCACGCTCACCTTGAACATTGGCTGCAGCTCAAGCAGCAACCTCGTGTTCAAGGGAGTGTGGAGCTAACCTTTTTTAAACTGCTCATTAACCGCCGATACATCCGCGTGCTGATCGATAGTGGTTCAACCACTAACTTCTTTTCTCCTAACGGGATTTGTAAGGCGGGCCTGGGAATGAAGCAAGTGAAACTGCAGAACCCTTGTCAGACCCAGGTGGGCAACCAAGAGGTTGTCACCTCCACACATGCTGTCAAAGGTGTGCGCGTCACCTTTGACAAGGACCGCACTGTCACACATGAGCTCAACTTTTATGTCATGGACAAGTGTCCGTTCGACGCGGTCATTGGCTTAGAATGGTTAAAGGTTCATTGCCTAAGGACCACGTGGGCGGACAATCAGTTCGTGGTGCGTGATGCCAAGGGGAACGAGCGTACCATCCCATTGGATGAGACACACGAGTCCCCTGTGACTCTTCTAAGTGCAAACAAATTCGCAAATCAGTGCGCATGTGCAAGGAAGTGGAACATGTATATGTAACTTTTGTAAAGCCTCTCCATGTGCCTTTTACTTTTGCTGCATTTTCTACCTCGGTAATTAACTCTACTTCTACCACCTCTTCTTCTAGTCCATCCACTTCTGCTGTGAATAATCTCTCTACTTATGACCCAAGTACTTCAAATTCGGTTGTGATTGCTGTAAATTCTCGTTCTGATTTTCTTCTCCTGATGAGGATGATCCTCCACCAGAAGTCCGAACAGACATTCACTGTCTATTAGATCGATTCCTTGAAGTTCTGGCAAAACCTCGTGGAGTTCCCGAACGTCCGGTCAAACACAAAATCGAAATAATAGAAGGGAGTGTTCCTCCAAAGGGTCGCGTCTACCGTATGAGACAAGGCGAGTTGGAGGAGTTGAGGAGGCAGATTGATGACATGATCGATCGCGGATGGATTAGGCCTAGTGAGTCTGAGTTCGATGCACCTGTCCTGTTTGTGCCGAAGAAAGGAGGCAAACTCCGAATGTGCATTGACTATCGTGGCCTAAATTGTGTCACCCGCAAGAACTCGTATCCCTTGCCTCGTATAGATGATCTGCTAGATGCTGCAGGTGGGTGCAAGGTCTTCTCCAAGATCGACCTCAAATCTGGCTACCACCAGATTGAAGTTGATCCGAGTGACCAGCACAAAACTGCATTCAAGACACGCGATGGGCTGTCCGAATTCATCGTTATGCCCTTCGAGAATGATCTCATGAGAGATTGGCCGATCCGACACCACACCGGTAGGTGACTCGAAGATGTTGGGCGAGCTCGTCAAGCAACCGCACCACACGGGGGTCCGATGACAAGTCCGTGGGTGAAGAGTCGGCTATTGGGGCGGTCCGTAGGAAATATAGGCCGATTTTGTCGGGCTGCTCGTAAGCACAAGTAACTCGGAATGACTTGGCCGTCACCACTTGCCACCTAATCGAAGAGTGCGGAAGAGGAATAGTACACGCCACTTCGGCGCCGAAGGAGTTGCGAAGGATAAGAGTCCGCCGGTGGAAGTCGACCGTGTGATCCGCACTTGCAAACCAAGGCATTCCCAAAATAATATCGAAGTCCGTGTCCAAAATGTCAAATGTCACCGGTTCGCATGCATGAGGTGCGAAATACACCGGTACGACCTCGATGCAGTGGTCGATAAGTTGCTGCGTCCTTTCGTTCGCCAACTTGATCACCCTCGGGTTTCCCTTCCTTCGAACTTGTGCACCAAGGCCAGCCCTTTGCATACAGGCTCGACTCATAAAATTGTGAGACGTGCCGCTATCCAGCAAAGTGCTGCAGGACGCTTGCCTAAGTTGAATGCGGACAGAGAGGAGCATTGATATTGATATCTATAGCTTTGAGTTGAAACACAAGAAAGACTGTTATAACCGGGTTGCTGATGCATTGTCCCGCCATCCTGAATTCTTGACTTGCCTTGTGAGTTCATATGACCTCCGAAGGAAACTGAAGGAGGATCTGGTCGAACACACCGCCAAGGATCCGGACCTTAGTCCTATCCTTGAGCAGCTCAAGGCTGACCCTAACAGTCAGCCTGATTTTGATAAATGCAAGGGTCTTGTGTTCCGCCGATATGGGAAATTTGATCGTTTGTGTGTACCCAACCATGCGCCTCTCCGAACTCATTTCTTGGATTTGGCACATGGTTGGAGTGGACATTTCGACTTTGAGAAGACTTATGAAAGTCTTCTGCAGCAGTTTGATTGGCCAGGAATGAAAGGATCTGCTCAAAAATTTATTGTTGAATGTCAGGTATGCCAAAGAACCAAGGTCCACAGGCATAAACCTTATGGTCTACTGAGACCTCTCCCCATTCCTGATGGACCTGGTGAGTCGATTTCCATCGACTTCACGGACATGGGAAAGTTGAATGAGGCAGGAAATTCACAAGTCATGGTCATCGTGGACCGTTTCTCCAAATTTTTGAACTTGATTCATTTCCCTCCCCATGCCCCAACTGAACTTGCGCCTCTCCGAACTCATTTCTTGGATTTGGCACATGGTTGGAGTGGACATTTCGACTTTGAGAAGACTTATGAAAGTCTTCTGCAGCAGTTTGATTGGCCAGGAATGAAAGGATGTGCTCAAAAATTTATTGTTGAATGTCAGGTATGCCAAAGAACCAAGGTCCACAGGCATAAACCTTATGGTCTGCTGAGACCCCTCCCCATTCCTGATGGACCCGGTGAGTCGATTTCCATCGACTTCATGGACATGGGAAAGGTGAATGAGGCAGGAAATTCACAAGTCATGGTCATCGTGGACCGATCTCCAAATTTCTGAACTTGATTCATTTCCCTCCCCATGCCCCAACTGAACTTGTCATTGAAGAATTCCATCAGCAGTACATTCTGCAGTTTGGCACCCCGAAAACTATTGTGAGTGATCGGGACACCAGATTCATTAGCAAAGATTGAAAGGACTTCACCTCTCAGATCTATGACATCAAACCGAACAAGACTTCTGGTCGACACCCCGAAGCCAATGGATTGGCTGAGGAGATCAACCAGACTGTCATCCAACTACTTCGCGCATTGATTGTTCCAGATCAGAACGTGGGACAAGGAGTTGCACAAAGTGAAGGGACTATATAACAACTCCATTCACTATGCAACTGGTGTGACACCAAACCAATTGCAATACGGATGGCCGATGCGTAATCCCCTCTCCTATCTGCTCCCCGAACGGTCACCTGGTCTGATGCCCGGCATGCCTGGCTACAATGCCAAGTATGCACGCTTGCTCAAAGCTGTTATTGCAGCCATGAACAAGCGCCAGCATACCATGAT
Organism: Chara braunii; assembly: GCA_003427395.1. Classification (NCBI taxonomy): domain Eukaryota; kingdom Viridiplantae; phylum Streptophyta; class Charophyceae; order Charales; family Characeae; genus Chara; species Chara braunii. The sequence goes on from BFEA01000268.1 coordinate 1,088,864, forward strand.
TAAACATGCTAACAAGTTGCGCAACGAAGAAAAATTCAAAGTAGGGGATTATGTTTGGGTCAAAATGTCTTAGTTTTCTGATGAAGAGACGTGCCTCCTCATCTGCGCACGTACTTGGTCTTTCATGCGTCCAAACTATTTCCACACATTGATGATGAGACGTTTCCCTTCCGAGACCCTATGATACCTCGCCCTATCAACGACGACCATGAGATAGACAAAATCGTTTCTCACGAGGGAAGAGGGAGGAACAAACATTACAAGGTTCACTTCCTCTATCACCCGTTGACTGAATTCTTCTGGATCAACCGAAAAGAGCCGCTAAAGAGTGCTCCCCGTGTTGTGAACACTTATGAACGACGGATCGCTGAGGGACAGACTGCTAAATTTGTTGCAAAAATGACTCCTCACGGACTTACCAAGTCTCTCTTTCTGATTTACTCCTACGATGCATTTTGTGCCAACTCTGAATGAGTTACTCGCTCGAAGGGACCTCGCTCTTGAGAGGGGGGTAATGTAATGACCCGCCAAAAACACAGACTGAGAAGACTGCTGATTTATGGGATTTGCCGCTGGAATGAATGCCTTGTTGAAATTCCCGCATTGTGCCGTGATTTCCATGTCTGTGTGTGTGTGCGTGCCTGCTGGTTTGCATGCCTGTCTGAGTGCTTGTCGGTTGAGTGTGTGTGTGACCTGCAAGGGTACTTGTTGGTTGCAAGGCCCCGCAGGGCCGGTACTTACCTGTGGACGTGACTGTGAAGGATTGCAGGAGGAAAACACTCGAGTAGCGGGGGTAGGCCCACGACACTTAGAGCAGAGGGGAAAAACACTCAAGTAGCAGGTAGGCCGATACCACTGAAGTAGTGGTAAGGGTGTCGGGTACTGGAGGCCGAGCAGAAGAAGACAAAAAGTTGATATTTTTAGAGGCCCAGTAGCGGTAGGATAGCGGTAGGCCGGTACCAGTCCAAGTAGCCCGGGTCTAGGGCCTGTACGGAGGATAGCAGAGTCTTCAATGATGTTTCCCTCCGAAAGGGAGGAGGTGCCGGTTGCTGGGAGGCCGCTTGGCCTAGGAAGTCATTGCCAGGAGGCCGGTAGGCCGCTATATCTCCAGGAAGAGCAAAGAGCTCTAAGACTTCCTCATTTGCGGTGTGCAAGGATTGGTGACATGCTGCTGGAGCACAGCGCTGGACTGGTGCAACGCTGCTTGGAGGTGAAGGGCCGCTGGAGCTCAGCCTGGCTATGGCGAGCAGTCCAGCTTGAGGAGGAGGGAGAAGGGGGCATGGTAGGAGAGTGGCGGGGCACTTACCTGGCTATGGTAGACACCATCTTCATCACCTTGTAGGGCGATGCATCTGGAAGGCCCCAGTTGGGGTAGTGCGGCACCAAGGAAGCTCGAAGCAGAGTCAGGCATGACGGACCAGTCAGCAGCGGCATAGCTGCTTTGGGTTGTCCTTTTGACATCAGCGCAACACCATAGCTGCTTTGGCTTGTCCTTTGGACGTCAGGGCAAGGCCCTCATTAGTCCGCCATAGCCTTTGCATGAGAGAGGGAGGTTGAAGGATATGGTGGACTGATTGTTGTTGTTGTTATTGTTGAGTTGAGTCAACAGTAAGAGGGAACTTCGGATATTGATTCTGGATCATCCATTCATTGTTATTATTATTATTGAGAGAAGAATAAGATTGGTGAAGTGAAGGAGGAGGAGGAAGGGGGAGAGAGAAGGGGGAATTGTCATTGGTCTTGCTGGTGTACATCTTTTTCTTCTTCTTCTTCTTCTTCTTCTTCTTCTTCTTCTTCTTCTTCTTCTTCTTTCTCTCTCCTCTGGCGTTTATCTCTTTGCAAGTGCTTTCATTTCTTTCGCAATTGGGTGACATTGTCTTTCATTGTGAATTTGCACTTGGGAAATGCCCAGGATTGTAACACGAGGGATTATTTAGGACTTGTACCGAAGAATTGGTGTTGGCAACATTCCCATCTCCCCCCTTCTTCTTCGTCTGATCCCCTCCTCTTCATCTGTGTATGGTCTGGACCTGCTGGTGTCTCTCTCTCTCTCTCTCTCTCTCTCTCTCTCTCTCTCTCACACACACACACACACACACACACACACACACACACACACAGTGTCACTCAGAAGAGGAAGAAGAATAACTCTTCCATACCCTTGCGCCCTGCGCAAACGCGTTCAACGTGTTTAATGAACGCGCGTTCAACGCGTTCAAAACATGACCACGAAACACGCATTCAATGAACGCGTGGCAACACAGTGTGGACTGAAACCACAGTGACTTGGAACATATGTGCCCAACCATATATCATTGGGGGCTGAAGAAAATGTTCCTCTTCAACACATCATATACTCAGGTGGTGCAGCCTGAGCTAGATATTACCAAGGAATGGAGGGCCTTGAGAAGGCCGCGTGAATAAGAAATTGAAGATAGGACAAACATACATCCTTCTCAAACAAAAAGACTTGGGAAGGTGGCGCCCTATTGCGCCTGCCAACAATGAGCATACCAAGACCGGGAGCAGACGCATAGCTAGAGCGCTTAATGCCTTACTGGTTAGGCTTCCGGACCCGGAACACTTCAACTTTAGTACCACGACCCATCTAAAGGACAGTTGCGTCGGTGGAAAAGAAGTTCAGCAAAGCTGGGGGAGATAGAGCACTGCTCATGAGTTTTGATATTAAAGAAATGTTTACGTCACTCCTGCACGACGCCATCCTCGAAGTAGTAGATTAGCTGCTGAAAGAATGGGAGGCTTATGGTAAATCGAAGGTGAGCATGTGTAGAAGGGGTAAGGCGGTTATCCTAAATAACAGGAGTTGGGGTGCAGGCTACGTGCGACAAACTCATTGGCAGGTACATCCAGTATGAGTTAGGACATACTTTCAAGTCCTGCAGAGGAGCGACGCTCAGGCGAGTAGTGGGTATGTGACGAACTATCTTTTGCAACCGCGCGACTTCCTGCGCAAGGCCTATGTGGAAAAACGGGAGGGTCTTGATGGATGACGGCGTACGCAAGGTCCGGTTGGGCAAATTGTAGGGATACCCTCGCTTCTTTTTCATTTTTGTGGGAATTCGTTGGGCCAGCGCCGGGAAAGCCCCGCGTCGACGATTGGATGGCTGCGCCATGATAAACGCAAGAAATAACTATACCATAGCTTCTTTCTTGTTCTGCTGTGAGCATTAGGAATCTTGGTGCGATTAGCACGCGATAATTTTCATTTTGAATTTTCAACTAATGTCGAGCCCCCGCGGGCTCTCGGAATTGCTCTTCCTTTCAGAATTTCCTTTCTGCAATTAGGACTTAGGCTAGGAATTTAGGTACTCTGAATTTTGTTGCGCAACGTTCGCACGCATCTTGTGGCGCAAGGATTTGGGTTCTGACGGGATCGCGCCTTTAATCTTGCGCAACTGTCGTTTTTGGCGGGCGCGATCGTAACTGTAATCCTTCTTCTTTCTTGATTCTCCTATGTTGCCCGCCTTCTTCCTTCTTCCCCGTGTCACATGCTCTATTCTAATTGGCCGAGGCGCCTGCATGACCGGATCGATGCGTGGAGAGTGGCTACGACCCCCACGCCGCGGCCTGGCCATGCAGACGTAGGCACTTCCTCTCTTCTCTTCTTGTCTATCTGGGCTTAATTCCGTACCTTTCGTGCAGGCATGCATGCTATAAATTTCTCTCTAAGAATTTCGAGGTTAGCGCGATCAGTGAGGGTCAGCTAACGAGCAAGTTGGAAGGTGAGTGAGTGTGAGAGTTCGGCGATCCGACGAGCTGGTGCCAAGTATGCGGGGTTGACGTGTAGGCCACAACAGACTGTGGCGCACGGGCGAACCTGACGGGCGTATGCGGGCTAAGCGGGGTGACAACTCTGTGTGGATACGCGACGATGGACTGCCGGTGTCGTCGGTATTGATGCGAGGCAACGGACTGCCCATAGCAGGAGAGAGAGAAGGAGAGAGAGCAGTGGTGTGGGTGTGGGATAAAGCTTCCTTTTGTTGTCCTTTTCATTTTTCTTCTGTCCATCTGTATAATTTTGGATTCTGATATGACCGATCTCTTTATCGCGGCCCTTTTCTTGTGAACTTCTTGCATATATTGTCTCGGATTTTCCTTGTTGTCTGCTTGGTATGTATGCATGGAATGAATGTAGGTTCTCTTTTGTTAGTGGTCTTTTCGATCTGTTTTTATGATGCGTGTTGTCTCTGACCAGTGTTCGCGTGCATGAGATGTGCGATCAGGCCTGATGGGTAATACTCACTTTGGATGTTTGAAGTCTAACTATTGATTTTTTGCGTCACCTATTTGGCATGTAGTGATTGGTAGGATAATTGCATGTACGGTTGAATGCGACCAGCACACAGAACCAATCGGTTGTTCCTTACGTACTGGCGTGCGTACGACGGCGATCTCGAGAAAACCGAGTCGCCACGTACGCACGCGCCTGCGTAAGTCAGCTTTAACCTCGTGTAAGGATGTGTGGGATGCGACTTACTGAACATACATGGCTACCAGATCTCCTTCGTGTGCGTCCGACTACGAAACTCTGAGGGATCCGGAATATTGCGAATATTGGGAATATTGGGAAGGCGAACAACTCAGATGGTGGGGAAATTTAAGAAATCCTGAATTCCCTTACCTGACAGAAAATGATCGCTTATGCGCAAGGGATTTCCACTGTGCCATAATCACCCGACTACCTGGAAACGTATAACACACAATATTTCATATCCCACGGCTTTGCTGTTATTACTATCAGCTTCCCTCCTTTCCATATCCTCCTCTCGTATCACCAACTCACAATAGGACCGTGGAATTCCATAGCTCACTACTGGCCAAGCTCGCCGTGCGAAGGTTGTTGATATCACCCCGCGCGCCGAGCTTCGGAAACTACCCGACAGGCTCGAACTGAAGCCGAGCGGCGATTGCACAACCCCCACGTACGGCCTGCTTTGGCGGAACCCGAGGTCTGTTACGGGCAGCACCGACAGTGGGCCGAATCGAGCAACCAACCCCAAAGACGAAATCAGCGGCGATGGTGATTCCGTTTTCCTTTTGGCCTTGAACGTTAAAGCTGTTGGCAGAGGCAATGTTGTTGGGATTTTTTTCAAGAATACAAGAGAGTTTAAGTCTATCGGTACGGTGGTAGTAACATTTGCCCCGTATTTTTAACCTGGAATGCACTGTGCATGCCATCTGCCTTATGCTGCACGACATCAGCTAAGTATATCCCCTTTTGCACCTGTACCCCCGGAACTTGCCACAGTAGATCTTAGTTCCGACGTGGGACTCCACCCCCACTTTCCTAAAATCCTTGGCAGACCCCTTTTTCGCACTTCCGGGCCCCCATCCCACTCCGATCAGGAAGTCGCGTTGGGCGTGAGGTTGGTATCGGAGCCGACACGTGGCAGGCTCTGGGCTGATTAGGTAGGTGATTAAAGTAGAGCGATCTGGCTAACAGAGGACGTCCCCGAGCACGGAACGCGCCGCAACGCGATCCTATAGTCATAAGACATAGGCCGGGTGCTCGACAGGCGACCAACATGAACGCCAATCAACAAAACCCCAATCAAGCTCAGTCGGCGCCCACTCCACGAGCACGGACACCCGTGGCCCCACCCGAGCTCTACCTTTTCGACCCGGCACATCATCTCGCCGGAGCATGGTTGGCCACGCTCCGAGCACAACAGTATGACAATGACGAAGCTCATATTTACATCCCTGCCGTATTGGGAGGAACTGCACATCACTCGTTTAGTACCTATGTCTGGACTGATCTCTCAACATTTGAGCGGGACTTTTTGAATGGATTTGATTATATCCATCCTGAACAGGCTCTCTTCATGATTAAAGATCGGGTTCAAAAGCCTGTCGAATAAGTCACGGAATACCGCAATAGATTCTATCGAATGTTCGTGAAGACTGAGCGAGGAGAGCAGGTAGAAAGAGACTTATTTATCGATGGACTCCGCAGCAGGACGATGAGGGAGAAGCTGCGTAAACAGTTCTCCCCCATCACTCATACGCGGCAACAGATTATGGCCGCCGCGGAAGAAATGAAACGAAAGTTCGCCGCGAGTTTCCTAAAGGGAGAGATTACCCCAGAGAAGGGGATTTGTCGGAGTTGGCGAGGGCCAAGGCCGAGCTAACCACACTGCAAAACAAGTTTGAAAGTATGGGATTGGTGTCCAGACCTGTCACCTATTTGGAATAGATCACACTTGAACGATCGGCTCCTAGTGTGATCATGGGAATGCCTATCCCCGTGATGACTACGCTGTCGGTGCGAATATCCTTACAAGGGTATCCGCCCTAGTTTTTGCAAGTGACAGAAAAAATAGTTTTGATTTAAAGTCTAAGTATACTGCGCAAGGCGCGACTGAGTCTATGGTTTACGTTGACTAAGTAGCTGACTAGAGTAGAGAGTGTGTGGGTGCGCAGGCTTGATGCGCGCGAAATTTTTTTAATCGTTGATGGCCGAAAAGCCGACATGGGCGCCGACCAAATTTATATGTTTAGCTTTGATTAAACTAGGATTAAATAGAATTTTGTCGTTTGATTGGTGCACTTACCGGCGGCTCGCGTGTACGTGCGGAGGACAACATCGACAATAGGGTGGTTCTGAAAGCGGCTCGGTAGGTCTGCGCGTCGGGAAGTATCCGCTTATATAGGTGTCCGCTAGTACTAGGCTCAGCCTTGGACCGAGCACTACTGGTTACAATGGCGGACTTTCAGCTTGGAGATTCAAGGATCGAGATCGAGTGGTGTCGACGCAGGGACATTAGAGTAGCGCGAATAGACCAAGCGGTTGAGGGTCCGACGAGGTCATCTCCCTTAGTTTTGTCGTCGACGGCGTCGCAACGAGGTAGTCATTCCCCTTTCCTCCGGTCGTCATACCCTACTGATTAAAAAGTTCCAAAGGTTTTTATGTAGTGGTTATTATTATTATTATGCCCCGGCGTTCTATTGACCCGGATGCAACGACGGATTCAATGCCCGTCACGACAGTCGAGGACCTCGAGCACGCTCCCCTTTTGCTAGAGGCCGTTCAGATTCCGCACGTCGGGGCGTTGACGGAATTCCCGTGCCCTGCCTATCTTGAAGTTGGGACTGGGGAGGTCAGCATTTCGGGGTCCGTGGTCGTGACTTCCCCCATCCTCCACTTGGAGAGCATCGATAGCCTAGTGTAGAAAGAAGGTCGGAGACCATTCCCAACTAGCCTGTGAAGTTACAGCCTAGGGAATCCACCTCCCGTCAGCCAGGGCTTTAAGAAAAGGGGCGTAGGGAGGACTGTGCCTAGGCGGAGTAGATACCGCAGGCACAGTAGGCGTGGGGCAAGGCGGGGTCGGAGTGGACTGTGGGGAAGCTGCTGTGCCGATCGGCCGTCGGACCAGGGTATAGGGGCGGAAGGCCAGTCGAACCACCTTGTAGCTGGTCCGCCTGGGGAGTTTCCCCCAAAACTGGCCGGAGCAGTGAGGGAGGTCATTGTGCTAAGGCACTGGCCGACCGGTAGTTAGAGGGGCGACAGGCGCTAGGAAGAGGGCGGAGACTCACAAGTCGGGAGGTGCGTTATTCGGGGGAGAGAAGACTCCGACAGGCCGCAGTTGAGCAGTGTCGGGTTGAGAAGAGTGGAGGACGGATCGGAGCAGACGGGGGGCGGAACGTAGTGACGAAAAGGAGGAAGCTCGGACGATAGCGGGAGGTAAGGGCTAACAGGGAAGGCCGAGCAGAGTGCGGGCACATAAAAAAATAAAAATAAAAATGCGAACGAACCTGGACGGGGTTGTGCGCAAAGTACATGCCGAGGCAAGATGAAGATGGCACAGGCAACGGGCGGAGTAACTATGGATGGTTGTAAAACTTGTAGCTCGCTCAATTCTTGATGGGATTGAGCGAACCAAGAGCCAGCTTTGAGGTTTATGGCCAGGGCGAACCCAATGAAGGAGGCGGATCGGCAAATGGTAGGGTGTAGTGGGAGGCAGGAAGAGAATGGGCGGCGCCGAGCTATGTCGGGAAGAAGGGGTGAAGTAAGGAAGGAAGTCGAGATACCACTCGTTTCGTGATGAAATCGAGTGGAGTAAGGGTCGGGATAGCGGTTTTTGGCCGGGGCGAATTCAACTATGAAGTCAGTTCTAGAAGAGAGTACGTAAAATCGAAGTTAGTAAAGCTAGCAATGCGTAGGGAGATGGCGGATCGAAGGAGTGAGAAGATGGGAAAATGCATACCTCACCCGTTCCTGGACGAAATCGGGAAAGGAAGGAAGCAAAGTGGGGTTTTTTTAGCACTGTGAGTGGGGTGGTACGGTCAGATTCGTCGATAGGGGTGTAGATGTTGAGTTGTGTTGAACATAGGCTGCCCCTGGGGGAATAGACGTTGAAGTGCTGAATGAACTTGTCCGTATGCTAGGGGTAGATTCATTCACGTTTGAGTACCCCATTGACGGGAGTAGTGAAGGGGGGGGGGCTCGATTCGAGATGTCTGTGTCGCCTATACGTGAGGATGGATGACTGTCGAGGTGATCCCCGGGCTCAGTAGGTGGTGGGAACCAACAATCTGCGAGTTGAATCAGGTGGTGAGTGGGTCAGGGGTTACCTTGCTCCGTGTGGGAGGAGATGCACACGGGTGAGCCGGTAGGGGAAGAGAGGATCGAAGTGTTGGTGTAAGAGCATGTACCTGGATGGGATTGCGAGCCTAATAGCCGTAGTAGACTCTGTGTTTGGGTGGCAAAATTAGAGAAGACAAGCGATGGGGGCTACATATGCATACATGGCCTATGGGGGAAAGTTATGTATCCTTCCTGCCCGGAAGCACGGGCCAATAAGTTCAGCAGGCTGCGAGATAGTGGGTACTAGCTTATGAGGCGGGGAGTGGGACATGGAGACTTACCTGATTGGTTGGTACTCGCCCCTTTCCGGTGGTGTGCAACAGCTGTGCGGACAACAAGTCGCCCCAACTGTACTTCTACGCAGCTGTAGTTCTACTACGACAGAGGCTGTGTCCTACTACAACAACAGTTGTGCTTCTACCACAGAGCTCGCTGTGTCTATTGCGGAAGCGACCGTTGAATGCGCAGTCTCGTTGCGCCATTCTACTGCGCATGTTGAGGTTCTCTTTTGGTACTTGGTATATTGAGGTGGACTGATGCTGCTGGGAATTGTTGTTGCGCTTATGGACTGATGCAGGCTGTTCGGCAGCCACAACTAGGCTGAGGGGAGGTGGCTCAGACTTGAGAAGGGGAGTTGGTGTTTTGGGCAGGAAAGTTCGTTAGGAGGGGCTACGTCGGTAGTTTGATTTCGTTGACCGAGCTGTCAGTTGGCCGCCATTGCGGGGCCCTCAGGCGACTGAAGATAACAAGGCCCTCTCACGCGAGTCTGAGCGCACCCTTCTTCGATCTCAGAGTCTCAAACCCTTCTTTATCTGCCCTTCTAAGTCTAAGTCTAGTCTGTTGGTTACGAGAGGAAGGCGGCAAGCGGAATTGCAACCCGTAGGACCGCAGCAAAACTCTGTGGGGAGTCAGCCCACCGATTGCGGGAGCTCTGCCGGAACCTAGGCGAGGTTTGGAGGCAGGGAACCATCAGGTAAGCCATCTCTATATGTATAACACACTACACCCATGTTTGCATATCCCCCTTATAGTTTGATTGATGTATGCATGCCTGTCCCTATGACTCTTGCTTTCTATTCAGGACATAACCAGACAAGGTAAAGGAATGGATGTATAATGTCAGTTTGAGTCTTATTTCCTGATTGAAAGCAGATTGTGGGATTGCATCTGTGGGAAGGGTGGGAGAAAGGCAGTATTGCATGAAGTTTGACCGGGTCAATCAAAGGCTGGGCCAGTTCCATAAGTTTGGGAAGGCCCAGTGCTGTGTTTTATTTTGAGTTGCATGGAGAACCAGACATGTTCCATAAGTTTGGGTGGTCTGGCTGCTCTGACTTGTGAGGGTTGCTTGTGGTTGACTTTTCAGGAGCCAGTCAAATCCATAAGTTTGGGTAGTCTGGCGGCCTTGTTGACTTTGGGTTTCTGTCGTTTTCGTTTTGCCTTGGCTTTGAGAGGAATGAACCAGGCTGAGGACCAAGATATGTTCCATAAGTTTGGGTGGTCTTGGCCCAACGCCTGGCATATGCTAAAACCAGAAGGTTATAATTTGGCTATACTTTATTATTATTTTATCTATAAACAGGCTAGTCAGACAGGGTAACATAAGTTTGGGTGTTCTAACTATAGCTTATCACCAACTTAAAAGAGTAGTAACTAGGAATTAACTTGTCGTACGAAGGGGCAAACTAAGTCTTGAGCTTAAGATGATCGGCTCAGTTATATGCCATCTCAAAAGACTAAGTGTAGACAATTATATAAATTTTGGATATTTAAACAGTTCAGGGTGACTAGGGTGGGCTAGTCATATGCTCAAAGAAGAGAAAAGTTGCTGTGCCATGTGTTCGTGTATACTTCATGGCTAAGCTAGACATTATCTATAAGTTTGGGTGGTCTATCTTTATGCCCTTTGTAAGCTGGGTACAAGAGAATAAATCATTGAAAGACTATGAACTATTGTTTGTTAAGTTTACTCTGGGATGGTGAGAATACTTACCTTCGTGGCTTTTCTTGCATGTGACTGAGTGAGGCTACTACTTAGTCTGAGTTTCAGGTTGATAGGTAGTTGCTTTCGTTGCTCGCCACATGCTAGAGCCATAGGAGTTAGTTTCAATTCTTGCATTTTCTGAGCTAAGTTTTTTTACTTGGTCAATTTTTGCATTTTTAGGGATCTTTTGTTATACTTGGCCTTGTATAAATCTTGGTAAGCCACTTTCTCTACGGAAGCGCTGCCGAAATTTCTATAAAACCAAGGAGTTAGTCAGATTTTGTCTTTTTCGGGGTCTAACTTTTCTGACTTTTTAACTTAGTAAAAATCTGGAACATTTCCTTTTCTAAAGGGAGTGTTGGCCAAATTTTTGCTAATTCAGGGAGTTAGACAAAATTAGACTTTGAAAAGTCAAAGTCACTGTAGATTCAGAACTTAGTTTTTATAATTTCTGGAAAGACATTTTTCCTACGAGAAGCGCTGCCGAATTTTTCTTAGTCTAGAGGAGTTAGATTATATTTTGACAGATGACGATTCTTGCAACCCACTCTATATAGAGGAGACTCTGCCAAGGTTTACCTTTCTTTGGGCACTTGCTTAGAGGCAGACCTAGGCTTAGTTTGTAGAAGGGTCATGGGTGAGAGTGTATTATGGAGTTGTATTCTCCATACACTTATGACTTTAGCTTGGGGATTGGTCTATTTTGTGTTACAGGTCTTCTTGATCGATTGATTCAGGATTTGGGCTAGATTCAGGTTGATCATACGAGGATCGTCTTCTGTTATCACTTATAATAGGTCGGTTGCCGATTCAACGCCAATTCGCTCCTGCCACTCAACCTAAAGGCTTTAGCCTTGTGATTTGAAATGTTTTGTCGTGTTTTTACCCGAACTTTATTTGAATGGTTATTTCAAGAAAAGACTGAGTATTTTATTTTGAGGAGTTGTACAAGAGTGAGGCTTGTATGACTAAAAACAAGGGGTGTGAGTGCAGAGAATGGTTAAAGTTGACCCCGTGTAGTGCTTGGACTTTCAGTGGGGTCTTTGATGTGATTGCAGGTATGTTTGATGATTCAGACTTTGGATTTTGACTGCCTGCGCTCACATATGTATATATATGGTTGAGAGGAGCTCCACTGTGATTGTGAGAAGTGATCGTCACATATTAATAACAATTTATATTTATTGGATATATATATGTCTTGAGTGTTTCGCGCTGCCCACTAAGACCACGCATAGGGGTTAAACAAATCGTGTGTTTGAGAGAAGAGGGAGATCCCCTGTTATCCTTTGCTTTTTAGATTTCTATGGTTGGACGTTGTAGTCCGTCACAGCCGTCAAAGTCAAACCCCTTGACTTCCTTCCAGGCCCTAGGTGAAGGAGTTGGCATCCAAGGCCATAAGAGACGATTGCCACCACAGGTATGAACTTGTGTACCACTCACTCTCCGCAGGGTGCAGAAGAGGGTGTGGTTTTCAACCGCCCTTGGCGGTTGTCTAGCGTCGAGAGATTAACCCTCAAGGCACGTGTCAACCGACACTTGAGTATCGAACGCGAACCTCGAAACTAACGAGGACCGCGCGAGGATGGGTACTACATAGTACGCCATCATTGCGACCGCTTGCGTACGCTTGCATAGCGAGTCGACATGAGTTAGCCCTACGTCCAGGCGGTTTTATACAAAGTCTCGCGCGTGACGCTTATCCGACTTCCGCATCGGAAAGTTATKGRACAGTTACTAGGGGACTAGGAGTGTTGTCGCGTTGTTTATTCAGTGTCGGTCGGTATATGTATATGTGCGTATGTGCGCGTTTACTTTTATGTTCTTTATAGTTGGTGTGCGCGTGGTGTTTGGGATACGTCCTAGTCGGCCGGCGACAAGCCGCGCTTGGGACTTCAGCCCCCCAAGATGTCGGTTCGCTTGCGGGTCCGATAGAGGCGTATTACCGCGCGTACCCCCTATGCTACAGCGAATGAGAAACGCCCTCGGCTGGTCCTCCTCTGCGATTGCAGCTGATCAACTTTCGTACTGTGGACTGGTAGCTCGGCGGGGATACGCCCACCGAAGGGAGGTGACAACTCCCGTAAGGTGGAGGTAAGTCGTGCCTCGCGTAGGCCCTATCCTGTCGTAGGGGCTCGCGAGAGGTATGGCTGGCGCAGTCGGCCGGAGCGGTTTGCGGAAGCTCCTTATCAGACCAACCTGCCCCGAAACTCAGGCACCAAACCAGGGTTTTAGAAATAGGCTATTTTTGGCCTGTTCCCACGACAGCCTCAGCATTGAGCTGCAGCGCCAGACCCTGGCCTAGTTTGGCATTGACAAGAGCAGCCTCCTGGACTGCCCGCCCTGCAACTGCAGGCAGGCGGAGGCAATCAAGAGGCAGGTCGTGGGAGTACATAGGGACTTCCCATGCACTTTACGGGTAGGCAGGAGGCAGTCAGTAGTCTTCAGGATTCGGCAGCAACCCTCACGAGGAGCGCTGCAGGAGTAGTTGTAGCGTTAGCAGTAGTCTTCAGCGCTGGGCGCTAGTAGCGCTAGCTGTAGTCTTCAACGCTGGGCGCCATAGCTAGAGTAGTACTGGAAATAGGTTGATTGGGCGGAGGCTAGGGATACTTACCTGCAGCGCCGTTGCTCCAGCTTCGCCTTCGAGGTACCTGCAGCACAGCGCCATCTTCACAGATTAGTACCTGGCACGTATGAGAGAGAGAGTTCTTCTTCTTCCTCTGCTCAGTCCACCATCTTCTTCTCACCCTCTCGCTATCTGACTTCACTGCATAAGCAGGGTACGGGAGAGAGAGAGAGAGAGAGAGAGAGAGAGAGAGAGAGAGAGAGAGAGAGAGAGAGAGAGAGCTTGGTGACATTGGATCTAGACTCGACATGGGACTTCCGACATTTTGAAGTTATTTGGAACTTGTAACGAGACTCGGTGTTGACAACTTTCCCATCTCCCCCTTCCTCTTCTTCGCCTGATCCCCTCCTCTTCGTCTGTGTATGTCTAGACCTGGCACTTCTTTCTTGTATACAGCGCGAGACCCCTTCACACATTGTGATGAGCATGATGTATGTTTGGTCGGCGTTGAAACATTGATTGGGCTAGTCATTAATATTATAGCACTCTGCTTCGCTATCTTGTACTACGTGAAAGGGGTCATTCCCTGTCAGTTCAGGATTTGTATCTAAGTCTTCCCTGCGCTATTCAGCACCATTTTGTATATATCGGAATGCACATTGCTTGTTGAGATTCTACTTGCACTGCATTGTCCATTCAGTCCTTTTCATCACATTGCGGATCCTCGATTATTATGTACATCGCCCAACTGGCACATAACAGTTGGTATCGGAACACCGCATGTGAATTAGGACAACCTGATCCGACACATGTGCGGGGACAACGTAGCTGATTAGTTTTGATTGATTGATTAGAGCACACTAGTTAGCCCCCAAAATCACAATTGTGACCTTACTGCCTGTGTAGCACACCGAACATGTTCGGCACCCCACCGAGCAGCCGAACGTGTTCGGGCGCTCGACCGAGCGCGAACCGAACATGTTCGGCCGTGCCGAGCGCGTCCTCATGTGTGTGTGGTGTGTGGGGTGTATGTGGGGTGTTTGTGGGATGTCTTGGGGTGCGTGTGTATGGTGTGTGTGTGTGTGTATGTTTAGGAGTCATGAGCAATGCCCCCCACGGCCCTCCAACCCCTATATATAAAAAAAATAAAAATGTTCGGGCTCGGTCAATTTTGGGTCACGTTCGGGCTCGGTAGCGAGCGCGATGCTACGCAGCTTACTGCCAAAAACAATTGATTTTGTTTTCCTTTTCGTGGATTTGTTTTCTCGCTATTTCTGTTGTGGAAAAACACAATAGCGCAACATCTGAAATTTTCATTTTTGTTTTCTTCTTAAATGTCGAAATTTCATTGTTGAAAATCCGAAATATCTTTCTTTTCGAAAAATCGATTTCCTGTTGCATTTCCCGTTATTTAGAAATCTGAAGTATTTTTTTTCCGAAAAACGTTTTTCTTAAAAACGGTGCAGGAAATTCCTCTTGCAACTATCATTTTCCAAACTGCACATCTAAGCAAGTCCAAAAATTTTGCTGTATTTTATTTTCGGGACTCTCTTAGTCACAGTTCTATAATCATTTGCAGTCCGAAAGTTCGAGATTTTCTTCTCATTGGTAATTTCGAACTTCAAGGGAGATTGGGAGACCTACTGAACTTACAAAACTCGGGATTTCTACTGTCTCAAAAATTTTCTTTGCAAAGTTCAAACTTTTCTTTTTTGATAAGTGGCTCCTTATCTAGGCGATTTTTCCCACCCACCCTCCCCACCTATGTTGTTGCCTCCTCTCGCCTTACCTTCTGTACCTGTCTCCCGCTACCCCCCGAGGTGGCATTGGTGAGTTGTCACGTCAGCAGACCATGTCAGCAAGCCACGTCAGCAGAACACGTCAGCAGGCCCCCGGCCTAGTCTATGCTTTTGCGTTCACAAACAGCCGTCATGGACCAGAGGTCCAGGGAAACGGACGAGGCCTATCAGGCCCGGATGCTGGCCAGGAGTATCGAAACCAAGAGGCAGGCGGATGACGCAGCAACCGCAACGAAGAAAAAGGTAGAGGACGCCGAGAAAACACGTTTGTTGGCAATCGAACAGCAACGTCAACAAGACGAGGCAGCAGCAAAGGCTGCCGATGAAGAACGAAGTGAACGACGCGAGAAGACATTCAGGAGAGAGCGAGCCTTGCTCACAATGGCAGCGGAATGGCAGACAGAGGCCGAGAATGGGAAGATGGAGGAGAGTGAAAACGATATCGCTCTACTCCTCTCCCATCTCACGGACCTCCTGACCACGTGCATTGCACAACACAAAGGGCATCCACAGCCTCGACGACATGGTTCAGCAGCACAAACGGTCGGTAGATAGTCGCCTCCAACAACAGGAACAAACCATTGCCGCCCCCGTTGCCAGCTCCTTCAACACCTCCGATCGTCTCGAGGCCTTGGAGATTGACGTCGGATCCCTCAAGGACGGCATGCAGTTACAGCACACCGTGACGCAACAGTTAGAGCAGCGCATGTGTGCTGCAGCCGCCAACCCAAGTTCGGGACAGCGGGAGTAAACTCCAAAGTTCGATGGTGAAGAAATCTTCTGCGATTCGATGAAGACGGACCCAATTCCGTGGTTGTGCAAGTTTGAACTCACATTGTGGCTCCATCTCGTCAGGGAATACAAGCACCACGCGTACTTATACTCCCGGTCGGGAGACGCATGTCAAGCATGGATGGACAATCTCTTGTTTAAGTACGGGGTGGTCGCTGGAGAGTTGCACACCAAGATCAGTTGGGATGATCTAAAGGCGGCATGGCATAAGCGGTTCCAAGTAGACCCGTCAGAGATCAAGGGAATGCACAAGCTAATGGTCTTCGAACAAGGCACACTGCCGAGTACCAACTCGATTGCCGAGTACCAACGCTTGACATTCGTCCCAGACATTCAAACGGGCTTCAAACCCATCCGCCACTACTTTATTTCAAGGTCGTGTCCGACATTGAGCAATGTCTTGACTTATGTCGAGGATACCCTGACGACAATGGCGGAACTATTTGACAAGGCCGCGCAGATTATTGTCACGAATAAGGAGGTGAAGAACTTGCGTTCGTCTGTGGCAGGCCCGAGCAGAGATCGACATCGACCGAAAGTGGTCGTGGTCGCGGCGGCAACGCCGTTTGACCAAACTAGCGTGGCCGTGTCTGCCAATGAAGCGAACAGACTCGCAGCCCCCCAGGAAGGTGGCCGCCCCGACAAAGGCCGAGGATGCGGCAAGGCGAAGACAAACACCGCATCTAGCCCCGGGCCAGACGCAGCAGCTCCAGCCCCATGGTACCTATACGGTCTCTCCGAGCAAGCATTCAAAGCGCGCACGAATTTTCAATATTGCCTATGGTGCAACAGCGATCTCCATGAGACAGTAGTCTACCCGTCAAAATGCAAGGGCAAATCCGAAAACTAAGCACCGCCGGGAGTGACTCGACGACACTCTCGACGCCTTCGGAACTGGTCGCTTCGCAGGTGACCGCCCTTCGTTCCGAGGCACATGCGGAAGTCGATAGTCCCCCTCTTCTTTATTCTTTTGAGGCATTGCTGCCCGGGTCGTTCCTACGCTAGGTACTCAAGCTCAAGGACAAGACATGTGTGCGGCATCTTCTTTGTCCGACAGCGGCGACTTATCGTCTTCAAGTGGTTCTTCACGGGATTCGGTGCACGAGTTCAACATAGAGGTATTGGACCCGCTCACGTCCGGGGATTTCGCATGGCTTCCTCTCCCGACTACGGGCCGCTTGTCGGGACCACAATCCGTAGCACTATGTACTGATCTCCACACGTACTTATCCTTCTATGCACCACCGACTTCGCCAACGGATGACGAAGTCGCGGTGGGAGACATCCTTGTATATGTTACCTAGGTGGTCCGTGAGTTCGATGCCGTGCCGCCGAAATGTTGCATTTATCACATGAGCGAGGATGAGCTTACGGTCCTCCGCGCGCAACTCGATGATTTGTTGGACAAGGGTTGGATCCGCCCTAGTAGCTCTCCATACAGAGCGCCAGTTCTTTTCGTACGGAAGAAGAACAAAGATCTACGATTGTGTATCGACTACCACAAGCTCAACTCGCAAACCGTCAAGAATGCGGGGCCTCTTCCTCGCATCGACGATCTTCTTGAGTGATTGGGCGGCGCAAAGTATTTTTTTAAGTTGGATTTGAAGTCGGGATATCATCAAATCTCGATCCGGCCGAACGATCGCTACAAATCCGCGTTCAAGATGCGGTACAAACATTTTGAGTGGGTAGTCATGCCTTTTTGCCTTACCAACGCCCCGGGGATATTTCAACCGGCAACGACCAAAGAGTTTCGTGCAATGTTGGACCAGTTCGTGCTGGTCTACTTAGACGATATTCTTGTCTATAGCCGGACATTAGAGGATCATCTTGGGCATCTTCGACGAGTGTTAGAGACGCTCCGCCTCGCCAAGTACAAGGCCAACCGCGAGAAGTGCGAATTTGTGAGAGAAGGTTAACAACAGTCGTATTTTTCATCACCACTTCAGGATGCAGCCTGCCTAAACAGGTGGTTTTCAGGGTCTTCGGACCTTTCACCACTTCATGACTATTCAAGTCTGAAAATCATAAATGGTCCTGAAGTGGTGAAAGCTCTGAAGACCCTGAAAACCACTTGTTTAGGCAGACTGCATCCTCAAGTGGTGAAGGGTGGTTTTCATGGTCTTTGGACCTTTCACCACTTCAAGACCATTCAGGATTTTCAGACTGCCAAAAACTCTCACTTGACTACTTCAGGACACCCTTCACCACTTCATGATGCATCCCTGCCTAAACAGGTGGTTTTCAAGGTCTTCGGACCTTTCACCACTTCATGGTCATTCGGGATTTTCAGACTGCCCAAAACTCTTACTTCAGAATTTTCATTACTGAATTTTCAGCTACCCGATAACTGCTTGTGGAATTTGTTCGGAAAGAGCAGGAATACTTGGGTCATTTTGTCACGCCGGAGTTCTAATATAGCACCTGATTCGTTTGATCATGCGGGGTTTTGCACTAGTGGTAGGGGCGTTGTCGAGCGCATCGGTCCGGCACCACTCAAGGGTAGCGCGGGACCCTCCCGACCACGTCACGCAGGAGGTGGACACTTAGTCATCGTCGCGATACATACATGGAGCTTCCGCAAGCCGCTCCGGCGGAGTGTGCCAGCCATACCTCTCGCGAGCCCCTACGACAGGATAGGGCCTACGCGACGCACGACTTACGTTCACCTTACGGGAGCTGTCACCTCCCTTCGGTGGGCGTATCCCCGCCGAGCTTCCAGTCCACAGTACGAAAGTTGATCAACTGCAATCGCAGAGGTGGACCAGCCGAGGGCGTTTCTCGTTTGCTGTAGCATAGGGGGTACGCGCGGTAGTACGCCTTTATCGGACTCGCAAGTGAACCGACATCTTGGGGGGCTGAAGTCCCAAGCGCGGTTTGTCGCCGGTCGACTAGGACGTATCCCAAACACCACACGCACACCAACTATAAAGAACATAAAAGTAAACGCGCACATACGCACATATACATATACCGACCGACACTGAATAAACAACGCGACAACACTCCTAGTCCCCTAGTAACTGTTCAATAACTTTCCGATGCGGAAGTCGGATAAGCGTCACGCGCGAGACTTTGTATAAAACCGCATGGACGTAGGGCTAACTCATGTGCAAGCGTACGCAAGCGGTCGCAATGATGGCGTACTATGTAGTACCCATCCTCGCGCGGTCCGCGTTAGTCACGAGGTTCGCGTTCGACACTCAAGTGTCGGTTGACACGTGCCTTGAGGGTTAATCTCTCGACACTAGACAACCGCCAAGGGCGGTTGAAAACCACACCCTCTTCTGCACCCTGCGGAGAGTGGGTGGTATACAGGTTCATACCTGTGGTGGCAATCGTCTCTTATGGCCTTGGATGCCAACTCCTTTACCTAGGGCCTGGAAGGAAGTCAAGGGGTTTGACTTTGACGGTTGCGACAGAAAACAACGTCCCACCATAGAAATCTAAAAAGCAAAGGATAACAGGGAATCTCCCTCTTCTCTCAAACACACGATCTGTTTAACCCCTACGCATGGTCTCAGTTGGCCGCCCAAAACACTCAAGACATATAATTATCCCATAAATATAAATGGTTATTAATATGTGACGATCACTTCTCACAATCACAGTGGAACTGCTCTCAACCATATATATACGTATGTGAGCGCAGACAGTCAAAATCCCAAGTCCGAATCACCAAACATATCTGCAATCACATGAAAACCCCCACCAAAAGTCCAAGCACTACACGGGGTCAACTTTAACCATTCTTTGCACTCACACCCCTTGCTTTTAGCCATACAAGCCTCACTTTTGTGCAACTCCTCAAAATAAAATACTAAGTACTTTTCTTTAAATGACAATTCAAATAAAGTCCGGGTGAAAACAAAACAAAACATTTCAAATCACAAGGCTAAAGCCTTTAGGTTGAGTGGCAGAAGCGAATTTGAGTTGAATCGTAAACCGACGAATCGGCAACCGATCTGTTATCAGTTATGACAGAAGACGATCCACGTAGGATCAACCTGAATCTAACTCAAATCCTGAATCAATTGATCAAGAAGACCTGTAACACAAAGCAGACCAATCCCCATACTAAAGTCATAAGTGTATGGAGAATACAACTCCATAACACACTCTCACCCAAGACCCTTCTATAAACTAAGCCTAGGTCTGCCTCTAAGCAAGTGTCCAAAGAAAGGCAGACCCTGGCAGAGTCTCCTCTATATAGAGTGAGTTGCAAGAATCGTCACCTGTCAAAATATAATCTAACTCCTCTAAACTAAGAAAATTTCGGCAGCGCTTCTCGTAGGAAAACTGTCTTTCCAGAAATTATACAAAGCTAAGTTCAAAATCTACAGTGACTTTAACTTTTCAAAGTCTAATTTTGTCTAACTGCCAGAATTAGTAAAAATTTAAGCAACACTCCTTTTAGAAAAGGAGATGTTCCAAATTTTTACCAAGTCAAAAAGTCAGAAAAGTTAGACCTTGAAAAAAATAAAATATGACTAACTCCTTGGTTTTGTAGAAATTTCGACAGCGCTTCCCACATAGAAAGTGGCTTACCAAGATTTATACAAGGCCAAGTATAACAAAATATCCCAGAAAATGCAAAAATCAACCTAAGTAAAAAACACTTAGCTCAGAAACTGCAGAAATTGAAACTAACTCTTATGACTCTAGCATGTGGCGAGCAACTAAAGCAACAACCTATCAACCTGAAACTCAAACTAAGTAGGAGTCTTACTCAGTCACATGTAAGAAAAACCACGAAGGTAAGTACTCTCACCATCCCAGAGTAAACTTAACAAACAATAGTTCATGGTCTTTCAATGATTTATTCTCTTGTACCCAACTTACAAAGGGCATAAAGCTAGACCACCCAAACTTATACAACATGTCTAGCTCAGCCATGAAGTATACACCAACACAGGGCACAACAACTTTTCTCTTCTTTGAGCATATGACTAGCCCACCCTACTCGCCCCGAACTGTTTAAATATTCAAAATTTATAAAATTGTCTACACTTAGTCTTTTGAGATGGCATATAACTGAGCCGATCATCTTAAGCTTAAGACTCAGTTCGCCCCTTCGAACCACAAGTTAATTCCTAGTTACTACTCTTTTAAGTTGGTGATAAGCTATAGTCAGACCACCCAAGCTTATTTTACCATGTCTGACTAGTCTATTCATAGATAGAATAATAATAAAGTATAGTCAAATTCTAACCTTCTGGTTCCAGCATGTGCGAGGCGTTGGGCCAAGACCACCCAAACTTATGGAACATGTCTTGGTCCTCAGCCTGGTTCATTCCTCTCAAAGCCAAGGCAAAAAGAAAATGACAGGAACCCAAAGTAAACAAGGCCGCCAGACTACCCAAACTTATGGATTTGACTGGCTCCTGAGAAGTCAACCACAAGCAACCCTCACAAGTCAGAGCAGCCAGACCACCCAAACTTATGGAACATGTCTGGTTCTCCATGCAACTCAAAATAAAACACAGCACTGGGCCTTCCCAAACTTATGGAACTGGCCCAGCCTTTGATTGACCCGGTCAAACTTCATGCAATACTGCCTTTCTCCCACCCTTCTCACACATGCAATCCCACAATCTGCTTTCAATCAGGAAATAAGACTCAAACTGACATTATACATGCATTCCTTTACCTTGTCTGGTTATGTCCTGAATAGAAAGCAAGAGTCATAGGGATAGGCATGCATACATCAATCAAACTATAGGGGCGATATGCAAACATGGGTGTAGTGTGTTGTACAGATAGAGATGGCTTACCTGATGGTTCTCTGCCTCCAGAACCTCGCTTAGGTTCCGGCAGAGCTCCCRCAATCGGTGGGCTGACTCCCCACAGAGTCTTGCTGCGGTCCTACGGGTTGCAATCCTGCTTGCCGCCTTCCTCTCGTAACCAACAGACTAGACTTAGAGTGAGAAGGGCAGATAGAGAAGGGTTTGAGACTCAAAGATCCAAGAAGGGTGCGCTCAGACTCGCGTGAGAGGGCCTTGTTATCTTCAGTCGCTTGAGGGCCCCGCAATGGCGGTCAACTGACAGCTCGGTCAACGAAATCAAACTACCGACGTAGCCCCTCCTAACGAATTTTCTGCCTGTAACAGCAACTCCCCTTCTCAAGTCTAAGTCACCTCCCCTCAGCCTAAATGTGGCTGCCGAACAGCCTGCATCAGTCCATAAGCGCAACAACAATTCCCAGCAGCAGCGGTCCACCTCAATATGCTAAGTACCAAAAGAGAAGCCCAACGTGCGCAGTAGAATGGCGCAACGAGACTGCGCATTCAACGGCCGCTTCCACAATAGACACAGCGAGCTCTGTGGCAGAAGCACAACTGTTGTAGTAGGACACAGCCTCTGCCGTAGTAGAACTACAGTTGCGTAGAAGTACAGTTGGGGCGACTTGTTGTCCGCACAGCTGCTGCACACCACCGGAAAGGGGCGAGTACCAACCAATCAGGTAAGTCTCCAAGTCCCACTCCCCGCCTCATGAGTTAGTACCCACTATCTCGCAGCCTGCTGAACTTATTGGCCCGTGCTTCCAGGCAGGAAGGATACATAACCCCCACAGGTCGTGTATGCATATGTAGCCCCCATCGCTTGTCTTCTCTAATTCCGCCGCCCAAACACAGAGTCTACCACGGCTATTAGGCTCGCAATCCCATCCAGGTACGTGCTCTTACACCAACACTTCGATCCTCTCTTCCCCTACTAGCTCACTCGTGTGCATCTCCTTCCACACGGAGCAAGGAAACCCCTGACCCACTCACCACCTGATTCAACTCGCAGACTGTTGGTTCCCACCACCTACTGAGCCCGGGGATCACCTCGACAGTCATCCATCCTCACGTACAGGCGACACAGGCATCCCAAACCGAGCGCCCCCCCCTTCGCTACTCCTGTCAATGGGGTACTCAAACCTGAATGAATCTACCCCTAGCATACGGACAAGTTCATTCGGCACTTCAACGTCTACTCCCCCAGGCGCAGCCCATGTTCAACACAACTTAACATCTACACCCCTATCGACGAATCTGACCGTACCACCCCACTCACAGTGCTAAAAAAACCCCACTTTGCTTCCTCCCTCGCCCGATTTCGTCCAGGAACAGGCGAGGTATGCATTTTCCCATCTTCTCTCTCCTTCGATCCGCCATCTCCCTACGCATTGCTAGCTTTACTAACTTCGATTTTACTTACTCTCTTCTAGAACTGACTTCATATTTGAATTCGCCCTGGCCAAAAACATCTATCCCGACCCTTACCCCACTCAATTTCATCACGAAACGAGTGGTATCTCGACTTCCTTCCTCACTTCACCCCTTCTTCCCGACATAGCTCGGCACCGCCCATTCTCTTCCTACCTCCTACTACATTCTACCATTTGCCGATCCGCCTCCTTCATTGGGTTCGCCCTGGCCATAAACCTCAAATCCGCCTCTCAGTTCGCTCAATCCCATCAAGAATTGAGCGAGCTATAAGTATTTTAACCGTCGATAGTTACTCCGCTCGTTGCCTGTGCCATCTTCATCTTGCCTCGGCATGTACTTTGCGCACAACCCTGTCCCGGTTCGTTCACATTTTTATTTTTATTTTTTTATGCGCTCGCACTCTGCTCGGCCTTCCCTGTTCGCCCTTACCTCTCGCTGTCGTCTAAGCTTCCTCCTTTTCGTCACTACGTTCCGCCCCTTGTCTGCTCCGCTCCGTCCTCCACTCTTCTCAACCCAAGCATGCTCAACTGCGGCCTGTCGGAGCCTCCTCTCCCCCGAATAACGCACCTCCCAACTTGTGAGTCTCCGCCCTCTTCCTAGCGGCTGTCGCCCCTCTCACTACCGGTTGGCCAGTGCCTTAGCACAACGACCTCCCTCACTGCTCCGGCCAGTTTTGGGGGAAATTCCCCAGGCGGACCAGCTACAAGGCGGTTTGACTGGCCTTCCGCCCCTATACCCTGGTCCGACGGCCGATCGGCACAGCAGCTTCCCCACAGCTATGTATCCCCCGAGGCCGCGGTCATCGCGGGCACAACTGCGAGCCCGCGGTCACGACCGCTGCGGCCGCGGTCAGAAAACGCGCGCCTCGAGCAGGGGAGGGGGGTTACCTGAGGTCGGGGTCAGGATTCCGAGGGCGCACCCTAGGCCCCACCCCCCCACATTGAAAAAAATGAAAAAGAATAAAAAATGGGAGGGTGAATTTTAGGGGGGCGCGAAGAAAAATAATGGACCTCCTTTCATTTTTTTTTATTTTTTATTTTTTTCCGTTGTATTGAACCATTG
>BFEA01000268.1:1127427-1143787 GCA_003427395.1 Chara braunii
GGGGGTGGGGTTGGGGTTGCGCCACCTCATGCCACTTCGCAAACCCCACCCCCCCTTCCCACTGGCCGCCATGCGGCCGTGTCCGCGGGGTTGCGGACCTGGCCTCGGCCGCGGACTTGGCCACCGACGGCCGCCACTGAGGGAGATTCGTAGCGAGCAAGTGCTTAGCAATTTGGGTGCTACTGCAGACCCGATGATCACACACCTTTAGTTTGCTCCGGGCATATGGCCATATGGTCGGACATATATTTATTTATTCCAACTAACGTACTGACGATTAAATCTCTGTGTGTGTCGTAGGTCTATCTGACACATCACTAACCCAATCAACCCCTCGACCCCTCGACCTCTTTGGTCGAAGGGTATTACCCTCACAATCAGAGTGCTCGTCTCAATAACACGCACGCATACTTAACAAAATATTTTCACCGATTTGCCCCGGCCTCAATGGTCGAGGAAATTGTTTCAACGTATCGTGCGAAAACTCACGTGCCTTGAACTTTCGGACCGGCCCCGTCATGGTAGCCGATGCGGTTGTTGTGTCGACTGCAGAAGCATGGCCAAATACCCTTGTAGGGTATTTGGTCCGACACTGCAAGCCGAACGAAGGTCACCTTCGTCCTATTAACTAAACAACGAGCACGACCTCGGATCGCTGAACCAGCATTCAGGTCAACGCAGAGAGAGAAAGAGAGAAAGTAAGCCGAATTCTATTGATCTTTGCATGGAGCCAGCGTTCGTCTTGACGAACGCGAGCGAGGGCCCTTGCCAGTGCTCAACCTTCATATCGGTTCATCGCAGCGTGCTACCGTCCTTCCCGATCACGGACGACAATAGCGTGTACTGCGACGTTGACGTGCGGAGCACTTTGCGATGAACCGAGCAGATTCATCTGTATAACCCTGCTAGGGCCTGCCACATAGGAGGGAGTGGGTTTGTGTTAATTGATCGTTCTCTTCCCCTCCTGTGATACTGCCCTACACTGATCTTACAGTGTTGCCCTGGTCCATGGCCCACGCCACGTGGCGGCCTCGGTTTAACTGCCGCTGGTGTTGTCAGGGGGATTCGTGTTCCTGGCAAAGACTAGTCCTGGGATACGAAGGTGCGGCTTTATTCCCAGAACTCTCCTGCAAAGCGGGCGCACTCCCGGCTAACTTTCAAACCTGGGTTCCCTCCGCCCAACCGACACTCAGTGACACCGCGCTAGGACACCCGCGCGGGATTGACAAATCTGACACCGAGGCCTGAAAATGTCATATCCTTGAGCGGCCGCCACAAAGTTCGCGCAAACCTGGCGCAAAAGGGAAGGGGTAAATTCCACTTCCTTGTCCTTTTCTTTTCCTTTTCGGGTTTTGTTGATGGTAGACCAAGTAGCACGTCACTTTCCGTCTCCTTGGCAAGCAAAGTTTTTGAAAACAGGACAGGGCGGGTCACTTCGGAATAACCTCTCTCTCCATCCCTTGTATCTTTTGCCACTAACGATGGCCCAAGTTCGAGGAACGCCTTGGTATGAAACAAGAATCCCCCGTTCCGCGCGGGCGATTCAACCCCACCGGCCAAAAATCCTCGGCCACACCCCCATTTTAGTCTGATCGCCGTTCGCAGGTACGGGACAGCGCGCGGGGTGTGAGGTTGCACATCACATGCCACAAGGATGGATGAGTTACTTGAGATATCAGGCCTCGCTGCGCTACTCTTGACTGTCTAGTGCAATTTCAAGAGCTCGGCACCACTCCACCAGTTCATGAATTGGCTGCCCGAAATAGACTTCAAGAGTTTTCAGAAGAACTTTTGGAAATTGTCTTGAGTTGCTGTTGATGCACTACTACTTAAAAATTGCTTGTGAAACTGCTTTTCTGCCTCTTGAAAATTACTCGTGAAACTGCTTTTGGTTTGGCGAGGCCCCAAGCTGGCTCTGACAGCTCATGTAAGGCGCTCTTGAACTCTCAAGAGCACCAGCCTGCAACACCCATTTTTTTCAAGAGCTGTCAGAGCCAGCTCATGTAGGGTGCTCTTGAACTCTCAAGAGTGCCAGCCTGCAATGCCCATTTTTCCCAGGGTGCTCAGTAGAACCCTTGAAACATGGCCTACTTCATAGAGCTCGCCTCTGGGCGGACAAAACAGTCTGGCCTTGTCCTGTAGTGCTCTTGAAAAGCACTTCGGGACAGTAAGGGCCTCGCCACAATACTCCCTACTTGGCCATTTTTGGGAGTGCAGCATCCACACACCAGCCCCCGAGTTCAACCTGTCATATTGAATTCAGGAGCTGTCAGAATGTGGCTCCAAAGAGCACTCCCCAACTCACCGCCTGCAAAGCTGCGTTTTCGAGAGACCTCCTTCTCTCCTCTGAGTCTCATCCCAGATTCGGGAGTGGAGCTGGAAGGGACAAACGGACTTCTGCTAGACTGCTTCACACTGATCCTGTCCACATGTGGCAACTGACATTTTCAGACTTGGAGCGCAGCCGGGTAGAGAGTGTAGTGTGGCGAAAGGCACTCTCGGGAGGGTTTTCACTTGGTGTGGCGAGACCCCAAGTGTGTTTCAAGAGTTCTGCTTTCTAGAGAAAGGGAGAGATGGCAGGATTTTGGACCTTTTCAAGAGTCTGACAGCTCTTGAAACACTCTTGCTTTTTTTTTCATGAGTCAAGAGTAGTGCAGTGAGACTGATCTTCATAGAACTGACCGGGCCACGGTAGTTCGTAATTCTAGTACTTCACTCACTCATCTGCGTCGAGTAGAGTTCGTATTTCAACAGTTCAGGGATGTACCAACTGAGACCATACTCACACCAGCACAGTCTTAAATGGATCTGACAGACCACAATTACGTCCTTTTTTTTTTTTTTTTTTTTTTGACGTCCTGGTGTGAGTATGGCCGGAGCTAGGCCAGCCAGTCGTTTGGATATTTTCGTTGGTTGGTTCGGACAGGATTGTGGATTTGATTCTGTTGAAGACAATCTTGGCTTTTTCTTTTTCCCCGACGGACCACGGATCAGATATTGAACTGATGAGGACAGATACTATCACGTGGTCTTTCTCTTTTACCCACAAGGCCGAGAAAGGTTGGCACGCTTATCAGAGTAGTGTTTTTTTTTTTTTTTTTTTTTCGGGAAACTTGAACGCCTCTATTCTCATCCGCAGCCTGTGTTCTCATGCGGAGTCTGAGGGCACAGTAGGAATTTTTAGATTAGAATGTATCTGACTGCAATTACGGCGGGAGCTCGACGCATCTCCACAACGACGTTCGGAGCTCATTTTAAATTTTAAATAGTCCTACTGTGAGTACGCCCTGAGTTCGTGCGTGAACCTCTATTCTCATGCACCGTCTGTGTTTGTGCTGCTCATCTTCGTCCTCCAAACGCAGTGTCCGTGGTCTCTTTAACCGTTCTTTGTAACTGTTTTTTTTTTTGTTGTTTTTAACCAACTTCATAATTTTTTTTAACTTTCCTGTTGTCGAACACGGATGATAAGCTCAGCTACGGGAAATGATACGCACATAGTTCACTGCGAACGAGGTGCGCGCGTCTGAACCGTTCGGGCCCCGAGCACAACGCACCCTTGTCATGACTGTATCTGACAGGAAACATCGCTTATATGCATGCATGCATTGTGTTCGGGGGAAGACGGTAGCCTGCGATTGCGAGAGTTGGGGGAGGAAGGAGTCTCGTAGTAATTACAAGAAGAGACCGAAGTAGCGCAAGAGGCAGCCAGAGAGGCACTCACACGCACTCGTCCACCGTCCGCGAGCGAGCGAGGGCGAGAGAGAGAGAGAGAGAGAGAGAGAGAGAGAGAGAGAGAGAGAGAGAGAGAGAGAGAGAGAGAGAGTCGCATGTTGAAGCCGTGACGGAGAGGCCGAGTGGTATGTAGTATGTTGAAGTCATTGGTTGGGATTTACAGAGTAGAGTGAGGACTGCGACTACGAAGTCTTACAGACTGGGTTGAGGGTGAGGGGAGGGGAGGGGAGGGGAGGGGCGGTGGCAGGTAGGTGTGTCGCTCAGTGAACATCAGCGATATCATATGTCTTGCTATGTCGTTGTCCGAATCTTCTTCTTCGGTTGGGTGTCGTTGGTGGCTTTCCTGTGCGGCTGCCGTGTCCTGTCCGGGTCACGCGGGAATGGACACGTGTCGGCTGGGGGGTTGTCATCAGGGGCTGCGTTCTCTGACTCCCTCGGCGAAGCAAATGTCGGGCGTCTCAGGAACTGGACACGTGTCGGTGCGCCGAGGGCGGGACCAGTCTTGTCGGGTTTGCACCCGCATCCGGACCTGCCGCTGGCGCGCTCGCCGGTTTTCCTCGCCGGTTCATGGGCAATTGTACGATCACATGATCCGTTGATGGCGAATACAGCAGTGCCACATGGACATTGCCAGTCGGACGTCCGCGACCTCGTTGTTTCCCGCAATCATCTGTACTACGTCCTCCATCAATGGTGCGCCTCTGCAGACGGTACCATCACCGATGACGCTATGTCCGTCAGAAGCGCCTATCCATCCAAGACGAACCCTGGTTCGGACCCGACCAACGGTGACGAATCCACAGTGATAAGCTATTGGTGGCCTTTCAACGAGCCGAACGGGACAAGAGTAGCAGAAGCTAGTAGGAAGTTCACCCGCTCTTCCATGGCTTACGTAACGGGGGCCGCCATGTCGAGGAGAGGCTCGCATCTCGTCCTTAGCGTCAGTAGTGGGGATGGGGGTTCCATGATCACATCTTTGTCTCTTGCTGACGGTTCTCGATCTTCTGTCCCGCTCAATTTCTCGGTCGGCTCTTTAGCGATGGACTACAGGAGGACGCGTGTCTATCTCTCGGTCGTTGAATCTGGCGATGGCGTGCTCTCCGTCCCGGTGAGCGAGTTCGGCCTGCCTCTGGAGGAACCCAAGCACGTTGTTGACTCTCACTCGAAGCTGAATGTGAACGCCACCGGTGTGCAATTTCAGTATGAGAGTCTGGTTTCCGACAGCAGCAGTAATTGCCTCTGCCATCTGACGAAACTGCCTCAGCGTGCAAGATTCGGAGCGCAAGTGTTTGCGATCGATAAGCACGTGAAATCGTCGCTTAGCACTCTCGCAGCTGACTTGAGCACCGGTCGGCATCCCGATGAACAGTCTTTTGTCGCGCGTTTCGCTTTCCCAGCTGCCATATTAGCGACAACTGCCGACGGGTGCCGCCTTTTCGCGACCGGAACGAGGGGTGCCGTTCTCGGTCTGACGCTGGGCTCATCGTGTGCGGATGCGGCGGTGGACATGGAAAGAGTTCTGGAGTACAAACGGGCAGCCTTCACGGGATTAGCTCTTCACGAGGACCACGACCAAGTACGCCTGTTCCTTGGCGCCAGTGACGGCAATCTTTTTCAAGCACGAATCGACACGGGTCGCTTGTGGAGTTGCCAGTCGATGTCTCGAAGGTTCCTGGGAGGCTCTACAGACTCTACTACCACGACTATCATAGTCGTTTGTGTTTGCGCTTGGTTTATCCTGTGGTTCGTAATGTTTTTCCTGAGGATAATATGTGTTGTCTGCGCATGCATAATGGAAACCCAGTCAGAAGTCGAATTGGTCCCACCCGCGGCGAACCGTGATCTGGCCAATCACCAAGGACCGGTAGCTTCTCGACCGACCGCTCGCGACAACTCGGGACCTGACAGGTCGTTACCTTCTCAGCCGACCGCTCGCGACAACGGCAAGTGGGGACTTGACACGTCGGTACCTTCTCGGCCGACCGCTCGCGACAGCTGGGGACTTGACACGTCGGTACCTTCTTCACCGACCGCTCAAGACATCTGGGGTTTTGACAAGTCGGTACCTTCTCAACCGACCGCTCTCGACAACTGGGGACTCGACACGTCGCGCGTGAAGAGCTTTCCCCTGAAAGACCTGACGGATTGCACTCACGTTTTCAACGATGTCTATAGGGTCGGGGCGGAGGGAGCGCTCGGAAAAGTATACTGGGCCTTGCTTCACGGGGCGGAAGTGGCACTCAAGGTCATGATTGGCGAGCTGACGGACGCCAAGCGGAAGCAATTCATTGCAGAAGTGAACACTCTCAGCGGAGTCAATCATGCCAACCTCATTTCCCTCGTCGGGTACTGTGTGGAGCGAGGGCATTGTGTCTTGGTGTACCCATTCTTTGGCGGGGGCAGCTTGCACGACAGGTTGTTCCCCAAGCCTCGGAGTGCGCTCCGGCCTCTAACCCTTCAGGAACGCATGAGCATCATCTTTCAGGTTGCCAAGGGCCTCTGCTACCTCCACGATGCGGCCAGACCGCCCATCATCCATGGGGACATCAAGAGCAACAACATCCTTCTTGGTACTGGTTCGGGGGAGAGGCTCCACACCGTTGTGGCTGGCTTCGGTCTAGCGTCTAAAGGAGAGAGAGTGTTAGGGACTGCGCGCGACCATGTTGTCCTGACCTCTCACATCGGAGGATCCTTTGGGTACATTTCCCCAGAGTACATGCAGAAAGGTGAGCTGTCGGACAAGAACGATGTGTACTCCTTTGGGGTCCTCCTTCTGGAGGTGCTGACGGGTAAACAGGCCCTCGCACCAGCAGATTCTGGGGCCGGATGGCAGCTGCTCGTAGACTGGGTGAAGCCTTTCCTTCAAGATAAAGATGATCATGGGTCCGTCGTCCGAGACCAGGGTGTTGAGCTGCCCTACGCAATTCTTGAGCCCTGTTTGAGGGAGCAAGCCGTGGAGGATCCCATAAAGCAGATGGTGATGGGCACTATCGCATTGGCCTGGCAATGCGTGCAGTACGACTACAGGTCGAGGCCAGCCATGAGGGATATCGTACAGTACATTCACAAATGGCTCGTGGTGGCAGGCTGGCACCGCTTGACGGCGATGACAGATGTGTCGTCGAGGCTTGTCGACTTGTCCAAACTTCCGGAAGGTGACGATGGGGAGTTTCGGTGAGTCACGAACCATGGTCTGCCTGTACTGATGTCACACTCTTCTTCCTTTTCTGTTAACCATCTATTTATATCTGTATCTCTATCTATCTATCTATCTATCTATCTATCTATCTATACATCCACGTGGGCGGCCTTGTACACAAGAGGTTCTGAACAGGGGGAGTTGTAAGTAAGAAGATAAAAAATGAATTGATATTTCCTTTTGTTTTTTTCGATTTTGGGCTCTGATAACTTTGCCACTATATATATATATATATATATATATATATATATATATACTACTAAAGGAAGGGTAGGACCCGTAAGACGCTTCCTTTCGAAAATGAGGAAGGGCCGCGCGTTCGTTTGTTTTTTATCGGGGGCGCTGGGTGCAGTTGGTGCCGGAGCAGCTTTATGAATGCGGTCTTTCTTTATTTCTTTTTTTGTTCTTCTTTTTTTGCTGCGGGTTTCTTTCGCGCAGCGCGGTAGATTGTAGAAAGATTCAGTGTTGTCGGGCAGGTGTTGGGCATATTCAACCAGGTAGTGTATATTTCCATGTTCTAAACGAAGATTCATTAGATTTTGCTTATCATGGAAGTAGGATGAGGCCAGCCGCGAGGCTGCTGTTCTCTCTCTCTCTCTCTCTCTCTCACACACACACACACACACACACACACAAGAAAAAAAAAAGAGAAAAAGTTGCAGTGTATATTGCCATGTTCTAGCAGAAGGTTCATTTATCCATAGAAGTAGCCTCTCTCTATCTCTCTACGGGCATGTCTGGAAAGCAGTGTATATTTCCAAGTTCTAGGGGACGATTCATTCGGATTTTGCTCATCCTATCCTTGGAAGTAGCATCTCCCTATCTCTCCGCGTGCATGACTGGAAAACTCTCTCTCTCTCTCTCTCTCTCTCTCTCTCTCTCTCTCTCTCTCTCACACACACACACACACACACACACACACACACACACACACACACACACACACAAACAAAACAAATAAACAAGCATGGCAATGCATATGTCCATGTTCTAGCCGTAGAGTAATGTATATTTCCATGTTCTAGCAGTAGATTCTCTATTTCTCTCATCCTATAGATGGAAGTAGCATGAGGCCAGCCGTCAGGGTAGAGACTTACGTGTTCTCTCTCTCTCTGTGTCTCTCTCTCACACACACACACACAAAAAAAAAAGTACAAAAAGTATAAATAAATAAATAAATAAAAGAGGTGGCATTGTATATTTTCACGTTCTGGCCAAAGATTCATTCCGACTTTGCTCATCCTACAGGTATACACACACAGACCTCCATTGCCACTCCTGGCCAAATGAGCAAAATGGGATTGAATCTTCCCCTAGGACATGGAAGTATCCACTGCCACAACATGGAAATATACAATGCCAAAGAACCAAAATGTGGCATTGTATATTAGAGTGACCCGCTTCATATGTCTCGTTGAATGTCTAAGGGTCTTGCCAAGCCACAACTCGGCCTCAAGCCGAAGGGGCAAAAGACCCCCCAGAAGTGGTGCCCCTTGTTGACTACAGTCAACTGCCTGAGGCCCAACAGTCAAAGTTAATAGGGACCCAGCCCAGGCCGCCTGTCAGACGCACACACTTGTTAGTATGCAGGTACCAAGACAGCATTTGGACCAAGTCGAAGCCTGCAACTGTATGCAATCCAGGCCCTCGGCTGTGAGTCAATCTGAGCCACCGTGAGTGGGAGACCTGCGTGGGAGACCTGAGGCAGGTCAACTCGGTCTATCACTACATAAGACCCTGCCTCCAGTGAGTCAACATTCAGTCTTGCTATGCTGACTTGATGCTGGCTCGACGCTAGCTGGACGCTGGCTTGACGCTGGCTGAGCGCTGGCACTGTGGACTACGACAAAGGACTGAGGCAGCATGCTGGTGCCTTCTTTGCTGAGCGCCAGCCGCTGCTGATGTGGTGCATGCCACTTGTCTTCATTGCCGATGCATGTCACCTGTCTTCATCGCTGATGTGGCATTGGTCACGCTGTCTACATTGGGTGACTGGACGTGAAAAGGAGGGAGATCGGGATCTGTGGATGATTGAGGAGGATCAGGATTCTTACCTGAGGTTGACGTCCATACTGTGCACTGCTGATTGTCTCCAATGTCTTCACGAGAGAACAGTGCCACGTGGCACTTCGATGTGATCAGGACCTGTCAGGCTTGTTACTGGATACTGTTTTGCTGATGTGGAGGTGAGGGGAAGCCCAGAGAAGGAGTGGGAAATGGGGCTACTCTCTTGGTGGTCATTGATGGTTATTATCTCTTCCATCCTCTAATCTGTCTATTGTCCCTCCACTCTCTTCGCCTACTCGTAACTAGACATTGTATCAGAAATCACATTCATGATTATTGGAGACATTGTTCAGATCTGAGTTGTCTTGTATTTCGACGTCTGGCGAGTATCTTAAAGACTGGGTTCATTACAATATTTCCTTTGGCAGTGTATATTTCCATGTTCAAGCGAAAGATTCCTTCCATTTTGCTCTCTCTCTCTCTCTCTCTCTCTCTCTCTCTCTCTCTCTCTCTCTCTCTCTCTCTCTCTCTGCCCTCCCCCCCCCCCTCCTCCCCCCCTCAGCGACATTTGGATCTGACCGCTCCTCAGTCCAGACTCACACCGGGATTTCGTTTCAATGTATCTGTCCACAGTTAAAGGCATATTGACTTCTGGGACCTTTTGGGACATACTCACACTGGGACTTGCGGCAACTTAGGGCACACTCACACTCTGACACTGAGACCCTCTGGGACGTACTCACACTGCGCCCTGCGTGCTGCAGCGATGCCGCGGCGCCCCTCTGACTTGTTTCAGTAAACAACCAGTACTTTTCACTGCTATCGCACCACCGATACTGCTTGGATGTTGCTGCGTCTTTCCAGGGTCGGCATACAGAGCAAAATGGTGCGGCACACGGTTCCTTTTGTTTGGGCGCACAGCATGTTAGCAGCCCTCGAGAAAAGTGCCTCGGAAGTAGAGGTGGTTAAAAAATTGGACATTTTGTTTTTTGGGAGGGGGATGTCTAACCCAGAATTTGTCAGTTTCAACCAAATGGCTGCTAACAAAGCAGGAACCACCAGTGAATGGATTCATCTTTGGCAACCTTCAAACAAACAGATGATAAGGGTTTCAGTTGAATCCAGCCTGCCAGTCAAACTCAAAGGCTACGGTACGTGCGTACCCTACCTGAAGACGACCTCCAGCACTTCACCTGGTCTTACTTTTCCCGCCTGATGCCCACTGCTCAGGCTGCGCTCCAATGGCAGATTATCTACAGATGTGAGCCAACCCCAAATTGGGTGGCCTCCTGCTCTAACCTTGAACAAAGAAGGATTCTCTCACCTACCTGTACCTACTATGGCTCCTCATCCCAAAAACAGTTGGCTGACCTGGAACACTGCGTACTATACTGCCCAGTGGTAAGGCAGATATGACAATGGTGGAGTGCGGCATGGCACCACATGGCTGGCAGGGAGCTCCTGTGGGACCCCCTGCCCCTGCTGGCCCAGGGGATAAAATCCCCATCGGACTGGACACCATTACAGTTGAACCTGTTTTAACTACACCCGGTTGGAAGCACTCATGACAGCTTGGCGTGCTCGGTGCTCCCACGGGTGACACGAGCACACCGTCAGCTACCTTCAAGCAAAGCAACACATCATAGACACAATACGGTTCTCTATCCACAAAGCTTGGATAAAGACAGAAAAGGAACTCAAACAGGAAACGGATCAGACCAAAAGCACAGAACTAACAAGCCCCTTCGAACAGCTCTGGCTGGATCCAGATAAGAAGCTTGGGGAACTGGACTCCACAAACCCGCTACAGTGGACGTCCTGGTGACAAGAGGAAGGCCAGTGGCAGTGGCGCCCCCTGCCGACCTCCCTCAGGCCCTTGCAAGGGCAGCCTCTGACGGTGGGGGTAATGCCCCCAGCTATAGCCGAAACAGACCCTACCATTCTTGACGATCCCCTGCCCTCTCCACCAGCCATTTGGGAGCCCCCCTCTTTCACAGACGCCCCTCCACCACCTTCACCACTACTACCCAGTCAACCACCTGACCTACCCTCACCAGCAGCCGCCGGAGACATACCGGACCGGTCGTCCACCCGGACATCCAGACGTGGACGGTCCGGACTGGGCTCCGGACGTCAACATCGAAACCATGAGTTGATTGATTGATTGATTGAAACAAGAAGTCCGTGAAAAGTAGCCATCTTGTGAAAACTGGACCGACTCAAAAACTTGAAGAGTATTTTTGAAGTAGTTTTATGGCTCTCATACAAGATATGTATTGTTCACTATCACAAAAATCTCAACAGAAGCCGGTATTTTTTGGACACATAACACCATAGAGGCAGCTCAAAAAATGGGATCGCCAATATGTCAAGGCTTTGTGCTTATTGTAACGACCATTTCGTCAAAATGGACTTTTTTTTTTTTTTGAACGAAATTGAAACCGAGCTTTTTGGCCGAAAACTCGTCAAAATTTGCTGTTCCTGACCCTGGCTGTACATGCACCTAGCTTGAGACCAGGCACCTCCAGGCAGGACTGCCTGGAGGTACCTGGTCTCAAGCTAGGTCCATGTACAGCCAGGGGGTACAGCCAGGGGGTCTCAAGCTTGGGCCAAAAAACTCGGTTTCAATTTCGTTCAAAAAATAAAAAATGTCCATTTTGACGAAATGGCAGTTTTGTGGACAAGAATAAATGTTTTCTTGAAGTTGAATGCATAACTATGTCAGAGTCGGTGTTCCGCAGCTAGGAGTTCATCTGTTTGCTGTGCACTTGTGTGTGTGAGTCGGTATGTAGCAGCTACAGGGCGTTGCCGCACGGCACACGAAACGAAAAACGAAAGGAATGAATCTTCCCACAGAAAATGGCCAGGGTCATTGGTTTGCTATAAATGGTAACGAGTGTATTTTGCCACCTTTGTTGGGCAGATGCACTGGTTTCATTTTCGTTTCGTGCGCCGCACCCGCAGTGTGTGTATGCGTCTGTAGGTTGTTTTAACTGTGAGAATGTTAATTGTTGCAGCAACAACACACGAGCATGTGTGTGTGTGTGTGTGTGTGTGTGTGTGTGTGTGTGTGAGTGTGCGTGTCACTGCCATTGGGCCTGGTTGTATGCCTCGTGCAGGAAGGGAATCTATTACATAATAGGTTTATTTTTTTGCATGAGGTGAAAAACACGTGTGTGCCGGAAGTTGGTGCCTCAAATTGAAACGAGGGGCTCAGGAGGTTGGTGCGTCACACATGTGCTGGAAGTTGGTGCGTAGAAGAAAACAGTTACAACTTGCCGCTAATGGCGTGAAGGAGAAGTTTGGGGGAAGGGAGGGGAGGTTGTCGGCGGAAGTGTGGCATGAAGGGATCATGGTTGCCAACCGGTCATCCGGATCCTGATCCAGACAGTCCGGTATCCGGTTTGGAGCGTCCGGTTGGACCCCGATTTCAAAAAAGTCGAATTTTTTTTGGGGGTTCCCCAGGCCGTTTTCCTGGGCCGGGGGTACTCCGGAAAATATTGCTGATGTTTTTTGCGAACTGGTACCCCAACCGGACTGGCCCTGAAAGGGCCCTCTGTATGACAACTTGAAAACAGGGGAGCACAGTAGCAGCCCCACCGGCGGGAGGACCCGATTTTCAAACATTTGGAGGACACAATTTTCGAACGTCGAAGAGTGGCAGCCCCAGGCCCCCAGTAGAAGAGTAGCAGCCCCAGTAGAAGAGTAGCAGCCCCAGTAGAAGAGTAGCAGCTCCTGAATTTACTCGTCCAGCAGAGCTGTGTCGAAGTTCCCGCCCGCTGCAGTGCCATCCCCGTATTGGGGGGCAGTTTTCAGTCTGGATACAGCAGTCTGAGAGCTGTGTGTGTCTACAGGGGCAATATGAGAGAGAGAAAGGGGCGCCTGTGACACGCCAGCTTCCAGACCTGCACCATCTTCTTCTCCCCCCCCTCCCCCTTTTTTCTTTCTCGAATTTTTGTTGTCTTTCAAACAGGCCGATGAGGCCCCTTTTGTATTTCCACGAATTAATGCGCATCCTTCGTGATCGGAGAGCCCCGTCCTTCTCAGGACCTTCGTCATTTTGGGCCGCGTTTTTTGGAATTTCATCTTTTGCAATTCGGGAAATACATGGGAAATACGCTCGCCTTAGCGAGCGCGCTGGGAATGTGGCTCGACGGTTAAGAATTTCAGAATAAGCGGGACCCGATGTGTCCTTTTTGTGCCATGTTCTCAACTTCGCCTTGGAAAACTCTGGGAATTCTGTGTGAATCCGAATAGACATAGGACTTTCTTTTTCACGCGCTCACTCTATGCGCGGATATGGTGTTTTTCAATTTTGCATTAGCTGTAACTGTTTCGGCGCCCTTTTTGCTTCCGCGACAGCGCCATGCATGTGAGATTCCCCCTCCCCGCTTCCCTCGCTACCTTCGACACCCTCTTCTTCGCGTTCGTGCTCCCTCTCTCTCTGTAACCGTTTTCCCATCTCTGCTTTGCCTCGCGCGCCTTTTCTCTTATTTGATCGTCTGAATCTTTGTTCCGTTTCACGCTATGCTTCGCGCTCTTCTTCTTCCCGCTCTAACCCTTGCGCCGGAGTACCCTGTCGATTTCCTCCTCCTTCCCTCTAGCCAAAGAGACGCGCCGTGTAAGAAGAAAATTTCTAACTTGACAATTGTAATTGGCTACAACTGGGATCCGAAGGATCGACATGGCTTTCGTCGGGCGATTATCCCCGAACCTTCCCCCACCTCTCCCTACCTCAGTCCTAACCCTTCCTAGCATCTACCTCCTTTTCCGCAACTATAAATTCCGCAAGCGCTACCGAAAATCTCCTTCAGCTTATCGGCCATCTACCGGGAAGCAGTGGCTAGGTTGTACGTCTGATGTGCGAGTCGAAAAGTCCTGGCGAGCTGACCGTAGTCTTGTCGGTTGTCACGGGCTGTGTGCTGGATCGCCGGACGGACTGTGGGATCCGGGCAAGACCATGCAGAGAATAAGTCGGAGGGGTGACGATCATTATGGTGGGAGTAGCACGTGACGACAGGGATCGTCAGTGCCTGTGTGAGGATCGTAATCGGAAGTTGATTAAATCTATGGCCCGGGGCCACAGTGGAATTTCATGGCGGATGCGCCTCTTTTTTGCTTGAAGTCTAGTCTTCGAGCGTGAGTTCGGTTCACGCGACATTTACGCTGGAATTTCTTGTGAAGGTCACCAAACTTTCTTGTGTAATTATCTTCTGCTTTTTCCCCTCCTCTGATCTACGCCTCTTCTCCCCCACACCTTCTTTTTATTACGATTCTGCTATAATGGATGGGTTATGCTGATTTCCCTCCTCTCACTTGATATGTGCATGAAGTGGATTGTGTCTGAGAACCTGTGTAAGCATGACAGGGATGCTGATTGATTGATCGGTTGAACGCGGGACTGGATTGAGTAGCGTGTTCAATGAATGATGCATGATTAGGAAGGATCGTGCGCTTTGCCCTTGTTGCCATGTGGATGGACAACCCCAATCCAACTGGGCGCCGACTTCCCGTGCCCCCGCCATGCCCCTTTCCGTATAACGAGAAAAGGACACGTGCATGCGAGTGGGACGTACAAGAAGCCGTCGCCAAGATCGACAGATGTTATTACTTTCCACCCGAGACTCGGTGTTCTGGATTTGTCGGTGCAGGATTCGTCATCATCGATACACACTTTCTGCCTTATTCGTTGTTGTTGTCGTTTTATGAGTTAATCGTCATCCCGCGGTCGGCAGTGGCCCCTCATTGGCCTAGCACTCTGTGCAGCGGTTGTCGCCGTACTGAGCGTTACAGAGCCAAGGGTTTCCATTACCGCACACGTGGCGAGGACGAACACAAGGAGAGAGCCACTCGATTGAGACCCTCCACGTTGGACTCAGAGTTGTGCAGTGAACGCCGACGGGACCTCATCTGAAAACGGGATACTACATGTGTACCCTCCCCCTTTCATTTGAAACGAATGGCGGCGGTCCACTGGGAAGTATGACGCTATTGTTTGGATTAAATTTCTCATCACCGTGAGCCCCACGCGCACCTTTTTCTTCAACTCAAGCAGCGACGGATCCCTTCTTACTAAAGTCGGACCAACACGGGGGATCTCAGTTCCGTCTGTGTCCCCACACTCAATTTTCCAAAAAATTCTTGGCACACCCCATCTTTGTTGTTCTTCCCGGGCCTTTCCCCGAACCAAAATACTCCGACCGGAAAGCAGCATAGGGCATGAGGTTGGTATCGGAGCCGACACGTGTCTGTTCTGACATTACTAAGACGAGCTGGTTAGAGGAAGATTAGCCAACCGATTTAATCGGCTGAGTCCTCCCATCACTCGACAGCGGTCCGCGGAAACTTGACCGGAGATGCCCATGGGCCATGGCTGATGCCATTGGAGCGGCTCCTCGGGTGATGGTGAMCATCCCCGCCACTTTCCCGTTTTACCCCAATCACACTCATCCCGAGGCATGGCTTGAAGTTGTCCAAGCTCAGGAATATGGCGTTGAGGATCGTCCTCGCGTCATCACCCTACTCCTCAGGAACACCGCTCATGATTGGTTTAGAAGGCACATCAGGGTAGATTGGGATACCTTTAAGAGAGAGTTCTTAGCAAGATTTGACGAAGTCATTGAGAATGTTGTCTGGTTTGTGTTAAAAACCCGTCTCCAGGAACCCTGAGAGTTGCTACCTGACTTTGTGGATCGGTTTCAAACCGCGCTAGATAAATCAGGACGGGAAGATAACGTTGCTCGAGACTTGTTCATCGATCATCTCCGCAACCCAGTGCTAAAGGCTACGAAACACCCGCGGACTCGTTCGCGGGGTCGAGCTCGGAGGGCGACCGTATTCATGTCCGCGGCCGCGACTAGCCACGGCCGCACCGCGGACATAAATTTACCCGATTTTCCCCGAATAAAATAATGGGTAAAAAACTAGGCTAACAGAGTGGCCCGGGGTGACTTGCTCGGCCGGGAAAAAAAATAAAAAAATAATAAAAAATAAAAAGAATATTTTAAAGTTTTATTTTTTATTTTAAAATTGGTGAAGAATTTTCATGTGACCCAGAGGCAAAAGTTGTTCAGTTTATTTTTCTGCATAACATAGTTTCTTTTTGCTCGGACCTTCCCTAGTCCTTGCACGGGCTGGCCACCCGGGACCCGGGCCGCCCGGCTGGTAGCCTAGGTAAAAAATATATATATATATGGGGTTGTAGGGATTTTCAAGCCCTAAAACTCAATATTTTGTTTATTGGAAACATATAATTTCATAGAATTATAAAAAATAAAAAAACCTAGCTTATTTGATTGGACGTCCGACACCCCCCTGACCGTCCGTGGTTGTCCGCTCGGACAACCGGTCGGACATCCTCCCTTGGATGACTGTCCGAGCCCGAACGACAAAAAAAAAAAAAAAAAAAAAAAAAAAAAAAAA
>BFEA01000268.1:1144438-1158439 GCA_003427395.1 Chara braunii
GAGAGAGAGAGAGAGAGAGAGAGAGAGAGAGAGAGAGAGAGAGAGAGAGAGTTTTCCATCGATAGGATGAACAAAGCACCGGCCAACAGGTAAGTCTCCAACCCCGCGGCTGCCCACAAGCTACTTCCATCGATCGGATGAGCAAAATCGAATGTATCGTCCGTTAGAACATCGAAATATACACTACTACACGCGCGCGCATGTATGCGTGTGTGTGTGTGTGTGTGTGTGTGTGCGCGCGTGGTGGTTGGTGGGGGGGTTGCGGCGACCCCTCCCCCACCAATCAATCAATCAACGAAAAAAAAAATAAAAAAAATCGAATGAATCTTCCGCAAGAACATGAAAATATACAGTATTACGAGTGTGTGTGTGTGTGTGTGTGTGTGCGTGTGTGGGGGGTGGGGCAACCTCAACCCCACCAATCAATCAATCAATCAATCAATTAATCAATCAATCAACGGGGAAAAAAAAAAAAAAAAAAAAACGCTTTTTTCAATTATCTTCACTCACAATTAACGCTCCCCCCCGCCCCGAAATTGAAAAAAACGCTTTTTTCAATTATCTTCACTCACAATCTTTGTTTTTTTTTCAATTATCTTCACTCACAACCAACGCTCCCCCCCGCCCCGAAATTGTTTTGTCTTTTTTGTTATTTTGAGGGGGTGGGGCCGAAATTGTTTTTTTCTTTTTCTTTTTTTTGAGGGGGTGGGGCTGGGGTTGAGTCACCCCATGCCACTTCTCAAACCCCCACCACCCCTAGCCGCTGGCCGCCATGCGGTCGCAAAGTCACGCGGCCGTGCGACCGCATCCGCGGGGTCGCGGACCTGGCCGCGACCGCGGACTTGGCCGCTGACGGCCGCCGCCGAGGGAGATTCGTAGGCTA
Source organism: Chara braunii (assembly GCA_003427395.1). Taxonomy (NCBI): domain Eukaryota; kingdom Viridiplantae; phylum Streptophyta; class Charophyceae; order Charales; family Characeae; genus Chara; species Chara braunii. Next base: position 1,145,322 of record BFEA01000268.1, read on the forward strand.
AACTGCCGCTAAAGGCGAAACTACAGAAAAAGGTTCCTCCAAAGACGAACCAGCTACCCGCCCTTATTGCTAAAGCACTCGAATTGGATTTGCTGGATACACGAAAATACGCCAGTCAGGGGAATGAAGACATCTCAGACACGATACAGGATGTGGCTGCCAAAAGGCGTTCGTGGCTCAGAGCGGTGGTGCGGTTTTACCCTCACCCTGATAACGATTATCAAAATGGACCCTCGCTGGACCTATCCCCTCACCTCCTCTCCTCTGCTCCTCCCCTTCTTCCTCCAAAGATGGTACCTGTAAATAATGTCATTCCCCAAACTTCTGCACCTGTACAATCACCAATTTGCATTTGGCTCAGATGATTCATACTGCCACGACCAGACAATCCGTGTATCTGATCCAAATGCAGACTTTTCAGATAGACGGATTGGAGCAAATCTTGACAAAGCTAATGAGTACTAACTCGAGTTCTTCGCGTCTTGCTCCTCCTTCTTTCCCCCTACTGACTGCTCCTCCAGCTCCTGGACAAGCTCCCCCTGCCCCACATCATGCGGCCAACCCAACGGGCATGATTGAATGCTACAACTGTAAGCAACCCGAACACTTTGCACGGGATTGCCCACTGCCGAAGCGGAATCAACCCCCGCCAACAGCCGTGCCGGTCGCCTTAAAGAGCCTAAACCAAGGACGGGTGGCCACGTTGTTGGAGACAACAAGAGAAAGGGACCCTAGCTCTTTTGTCTACAGAGCCATCTTCTTCGCCCGAACCCATCGCGTCCACTTCGGGATCATCTTCCGAAGCGGCCGATGTCGTTGATCCAATAGAATACCTCCAAATAGGAGGAGTGCTCGGAGCAATCCGACCTGGCAAAGACGAGCTCGAATTGGTTGAACGAGGATCAGAACCCGGTCCTCAGCTTCGAACAAGAGAAATTGACGTTCTACAGACACTCAAACAATTGGATATCCGAGTCCCGGTCTCCGTGGGTCATTTGTTGACCATATCGGAGACACCGAATGACAAACTTCTTCAACAGTGTTTGAAAAATTAGAAACGATTCACGTACCAACGTGTTCTGAGGATGCTGAAGAAAAAGAAGGACAACGAAGCAGAAGTAGACTCTCCTCCATGGAGTCCGATACCCACCGTGAACGTATTCGACGTACCTGAAACTGTTCGGGTCGCTACCATTTCGTATGCATAGAAGGATCACTTTGTCCATGTTCGATCTATTCTATGTAAGAAAGCAAAATGTGATTGTGAAGTGTGGGGTAAATTGTTCAATGCTCTCATTGATACCGGACCGTCTGTTGTAGCGATGTCCTTGGAAACCATCCGAAAAATTGGACGATTGAATTCAATCCTTTCCTTGCCCGGGAAAGACAACTACCTCTCTACCGATGAAAAAACCATGAATATAGTAGGAATTATTGAAAACGTAGCCGTTAAGGTAGGACGAGTACACGTCCTATGTTAACACATTAGTCATCGATGTACAATCATACTCAGTGCTGTTGGGTTTGCCATGGGTGATGGGTGTGGGTGCTCCGATACATTTCGATTTCAAACAACTTATTCGTACACACACTGCTATATTCGAGTACCTACGAAGGGCACGTGCAGCACATTGAATGGACATTGCACGCACTGAAGGACGCTAGATTCAAGGGCATCGTGACTCTCGAGAAGTGCCAGTTTTTCCTCACGAAGATCTCTTTCCTTGCCACGTGGTCACGGACGAGGGTTTGCAGCCAGAGCTTAAGAAGGCGGCATCCATGAAAGACGTGCTGGTGTCAACATGAGTGACACAAGTACGCGCCATTTTGGGACTGACATCGTACTATCGGAGGTTTATCAAGGGGTTTCCAGCGATTGCGGGACCACTCACGAACTTGTTAAAAAAAGATCAGTCGTTGATCTGGACTTCGCAATGCGATCGGGCCTTTCGAGAACTTAAGGTGGCTCTGATCTAGGCCTGGTCCTCATAAGACCGGACCCGGAAAAACCTTTCGTCCTCCTCACCGATTGGCAGGCCGAGGCGATCTCAGCGGTCTTGGCCCATGTGGGACCCGATGACCTGGAACACGTAGTGGAATACCCGTCCAAATCGGTACCTTCCTGCAAGCAGAACTACTCTGCTTCAATGGGAGAATGTTACTCGTCATTGTGGGGAATCAGTCACTTTCGAGCCTACTTATATGGTCGGAAGTTCACATTGGTAACCGATCACGAACCACTGCTGGCCCTGAAGAAGTCCAAGGATTACTCGGGTATGATAGGACGATGGGCTACCATGTTGCAAAACACGGATTTTGGCATTCGTCATCGAAAACACGAGAGGCACACAACGTGGACGGACTAACACAATTGCACCGACCCGACAAAGTACCCAAGAGTGAGGAAGTGACACCGTGGCACGACCCGGAGCCGAAAAACGAGCTTCAGTACGGTAAGGTGGAGATCCTTATGAAGGATTGAGTTGATACGTTCTCTCTCTCTTTCAGAACCATGGCGCCCCCTTCTACTTCTTCTTCTTCTCTCAACCCCCCACATTCAGAATGTTTTGCCTGTCTCCCTGACAAATTTTGTTATTTGTGCACATGTATCACACAGGTTTATGGGTTAGACTGCTATCCCTATGAGTCTAGGTTCACTGACTGGGTAGACTGTGCCACATGTGTCAACCGTGCGCATGGCGCGTGTGTTCGATACCTAACGAGTAGTAAGGCATGGAAGTGCCCATTGTGTCGAACGGACAAGCTTCCTACGGAGGTTCGTTTCGAGACCGCTAGGACTAATGGTCTCGAGTACGACGAAAAATACCGAAGGGTTGAAGTATGGACAGACAAGATATTACTGGCTAAATTAGCTAGTAAACCATTAGACCATCTTACTAAGCATGACAGACGTCGAGCAACCGAAAGGTCACGAGATTATCGATGAATCAACGATCATCTGGAAAAGTATACAACCGATGGATCGAGATTATGGTTGACGGTTCCCCATCCATTTCAGCGATATGATTGGACCAAAACTGCGCACGAGGAGCAGGCCGCTCACTTTGCTATACGTGTCACCGAAGCAACCATCGATAAGAATCGATAGTTTAGGTCTAACATTCGTGACGATGTTAGGTACGTGGTTGCCAACTGTCTAGTCTGTGCTGTCGATCATGCACCTATCCGTGGGCCAAATACGATAGTTCCGACAGAAGTAGAGCGTCCTTTCCAGTGGGTCAGTATGGACACGAAAGACATTGACGTGCCACCTGGCCCCAATCGTTGTGAGTATTCTATTCTCTTGGTGCTAATCGACCACTTTTCGAAATATATTGAAGTCTACCCCTGTAAAACACGTAAGGCCTCAGAAATAGCTATGTACATCGACCGATTCCTCAATACCCATAGATACAGAAGAGATTCTAACCGACAATGGGTCCGAATTCAAAGCCGAGGTAGAGAAATTACTGATGCGTTGTGGCGTTACTCTCCGACACACCACTCCCCAAGTCTCTCAGTCTAATGGGTTGGCCGAGAACGCGAACCGCATGATTAAGACCACTCTTCGTAGGAACTTAGCGGCCAATGACACGCGCCCTTGGCCTGAGATAGTGTATCAAATCATCGGGATCCATCGAGCGACCCCTCATGAGTTCACTGGATTCACCCCCTTTCAACTTCGAACAAATAGTATCCCATGTGTCAACAATCGGAGTGCCTCGGAAATTGTCAAAACAGGGGGAAGGGATACAAGGTCGGCCCTCAAGGCCAAGGGTAAACGGTATGCGGAATTAATGGAAAAGGCTATCCCTAGGATAGCCCGAAAAAGACAGAAAATGACTGAACTAGGCCACAGTAGGCAGGTCCATAGTTACGAGGCCCGGAATGGGAATGCAGGCCCACAACAACAGTATAAATTAGGGGACCTAGTGTAGGTACGTCGGTGTGCACGCGACCGGAAACTCGCTCCCAAGTTTTCTAGCTGCTTTCACGTAGTGGAACTCGGCCCTAACGAAACCAATATTGTGCACATCGCTCCTGAGACCGGCACCAGCCATAGCTTTCTTCCTATCGTCCACCATACCTCCTACCTTCGCCCTCTCCCACCCTCTAAGGACCCTATCTCGTCTTAGTCTTCTTTCTCCAGCCCAGATGAGGACCTTGCTCCTCCCTTTCGTCTGATATTGCTTCTCCTCGATCTTCGCCATGAGTTTCGCCATTGAACCGACCCTTTCTCCACAGCTTCTTCAGCCGCGACCTTCGTTGCAGTTTCGCCTAGTCTCCTTTCCTCGTCCCAGTCCCGATCTCCTCCGGTTTGTGCAACTGTTCAGTCACCGAGCCTGGTACGCAGTTGTAGAAGTAACGATTCCAACAGAGCTGGGAGCCGCGGTCATCTTGATGGAAGCTTCGGCGTTCGAGCGATTCTCCCGGCCTAATCAGAGTGACGTAACGGTGATGATCGCCTTCAGTGGCAATCTGTGCACTATCAACTCGCAACGACGTAACGCGGTGATCACCAGCCTCTATGAGTGGGGGCAGACGTTGGTGGCGGATTGGCGGCAGTGACTGGCCCGACCAGGCAGACAGGTGGTGGGAACCGAGTATATCATTACTTTCCACCTCTGGTCTAGCAGAAATGATCCCCCTGCTCGTCCCCTTCCCCCTCTTCACTCTTACCCTTCGCACATATGAATACCTTCTCTACCTTCTCCCTCCCTTTAGATCTTCCAATTCTTTGGCCATCTTGGGCCGATCCCCTTCTAACCTTGGAGATTTGCCCCGCTACGATCCCTCCCTTCCATCCTTCTTACATCCGCAAGTGGACTGAATTCGCGACAATCAACGTGTGCACGCTAACGGTGAGGTGTCACTGGGCTCGATACTACAACAATCGGGAGTTGGAGATCTATAATGAGATCTCGCTAGTGCTAGCGCAGGTGTGGCCGACGGAGACGGAGACTTGTGGCACTTTAGTTGGACTTCTTTGTGAAGAGATTGCTGAAGAAGGTAGTCTAAGAGCGATTGTCGCCTACGAGCTCCTCGCTTTCTTGTCGCAGCTCATCGACGATCTGCCGACGAACATCATTTCCTTTAATCCAAGCGATCCTAGCAAATCCGAGTCTGTCACTTTGGAGAGGACGTTGACGCCAACAGTAATTTGGGTGAACTGCATAGAGGATTTCTGTCAGTACTTGGGCGATCATGATCCCACGGTTTGGTGCTATCTGGACCTGGACGATCTTGCACCGGATAATTCCGATCTGGACGGGTTCTGGTGGAACGCTTATCAGGCACGCGGCGAGGTGTCATCGAACGACGATCCAGGTCACATAGCCATCGCAGGTCTTTCAGCGGAAGAAGAGTAAGAAGCCAGATCGACATCAAAAGAAGAAGAGGAGGCATCGGCACCCGAGCCCCGGGAGGCTCCGCCGACCCGAGCGCCACCTGCTGCAGGGGGAGGATCTACTCTAAACCCCGAAGTCCCTACTAACGTCGCCAGTCGACACGATGGCGCAAAATCCTCCCGCCGGCGTCGCCGCTCTCGCTCACCATTTCCTTCCTCCTCCTCCGCCCCCTTCGCGCTTCGTCCCAATCCTCCTCCCAACACAAGCGCTCCATCCTCGTCGCATCTACCACCGCCCTCTTGATTACCTTTCCTTTTCTCCTCTTCCGCACATCGAGTTCCCCCTGACCTACCACATATTCGCCAACCAGCTCTTCTGTCACCACTTTGTTGTGCAACTCTTGTGCACAGTTTTTCCACACCCCTCCCCGTCCTTCCCTCTCAACATCATCCTCTTCAGTGTCGCCTGGAGGCAATATAACCATATGGAATTTTTGTTGTCTTTCAAACAGGCCAAAGAGCAGTGTCGTACGCCTGTTCACTGTTCACGGGGTCTGTGGATGGAAACCGGTCATGGAGTTCACGGAGTTCACAACATGGGAGTTCATGGAGTTCATGGAGAGCGGGGTCGATTTTTTTTATTTTTTTTTTACTGGGGGGGTGTTTTTTTTTATAGTATGGTGGGGGTCATCGGAGGGTAACCCCCCATATTTTTTTCAAAATTTTTTTCATGACTATTATTTTTTAATTAAAAAAATAAATAAATACAACTAGCCAAAATAAACATTTTCGTTTGTTATTTTGTAGGTTATTAAAAAAAAAAATTTGTAGGTTATTTCGTGGTGCAATAAAGCACCAATCTCAACGTGGATTAGTTCCATGCGTTCATACTTCGAGGTCATGCGGACACCGCAAGAAGACCGAAGCATGATCATGGGCACTAATACTGAGCCCGCCGTACGGAATCACATTGAGCTCCAAGCTGTTGCTGCAGGTTATGAAAGAATTGACCTGACTGAGTGGCTGAAGGTAACACCTGTACGTGCCCTTGAGGACCTACTCATCACACAGTACCAGGATAAGCATGCTGCGTAAAGGCAAGACTGAAGCTTGAGGCCCTCAAGGGCCAAACATGGAGGTCCTCCATGCAGGCTTTGGAACAACACTTGACTGGTCTGTTCACCACTCCAGATCTGGGAATGACCAACGTGTCTTGTATGGATGTAGTCATGGGAGTGGCCCCTAACGAATACCTCTCCCTGTTAGCACTCAAAGACCATACCACCTGGCGAGAGCTCATGACAGATCTAGTCAACCTAGAGGCCAAGGACCTCGCCAGGCGGAAAAAGGCGCCCGCTGCAGGTGGAAAACCACAACGCAAGCGGTATGGAAGAAGCAACTAGCTTGCCCTGCCTGATCATCGGAAAGCTGAAGATCGGTCCTACGTGGATGATCTGTCTCAGGATGACGATCTAGAGCCGGACTCCGATATGGACTGTTCCACATCGGTCATTGAGTCTGACGTAAACGAAGACGAAAAACTTAATGCATTTACAAAGACTGCTTCAAACAAGGGGCCAAACTGTGGTTCGGGTAAGGGAACCGTTGTCCACCTCCCCAAGAATGCAAAGATCCTTGAGAAACCGGAAGACGCATCTGCTAAGCCTTGGGAATCCCTCTGTATCAGTTAAAAGCAATGGGAAAGAAGATCTAAATTGCACATATGCGTGCATTGTCAAAAGTCTGGGCATGCTGTGCAGGACTGCTATAGACTTCAGGGAAACAGGCAGAGGGCATAAGGGAGTCATCAACACTCCCTACAACAAGGGAAGCTGGACCATCAGTTGCAGGCCCCTCCAAGGACCCTGAATATGATCAACAACCTACTCTTGAAGCCCGGAACGACGCTGAATCCAAGGCTGCTGCAGTCCATGTGTTATACAATGAGCCTTGGGAGGAGTCTAAGGAAGTTGACTTCCACGCTCACCTGGAACATTGGCTGCAGCTCAAGCAGCAACGCCGTGTTCAAGGGAGTGTGGAGCTAACCTTCTTTAAACTGCTCATTANTGACTTCCACGCTCACCTGGAACATTGGCTGCAGCTCAAGCAGCAACGCCGTGTTCAAGGGAGTGTGGAGCTAACCTTCTTTAAACTGCTCATTATCCGCCCATACATTCGCGTGCTGATCGATAGTGGTTCAACCACTAACTTTTTTTCTCCTAACGGGATTCGTAAGGCGGGCCTGAGAATGAAGCAAGTGGAACTGCAGAACCCTTGTCAGCCCCAGGTGAGCAACCAGGAGGTTGTCACCTCCACGCATGCTGTCAGAGGTGTGCGCGTCACCTTTGACAAGGACCGCACTGTCACACATGAGCTCAACTTTTATGTCATGGACAAGTGTCCGTTCGACGCGGTCATTGGCTTGGGCTGGTTAAACTTGAAGGCTCATTGCCTAAGGACCACGTGGGCGGACAATCAGTTCGTGGTGCGTGATGCCAAGGGGAACGAGCGTACCGTCCTATACGATGAGACGCGCGAGTCCCCTGAAGAATTCTGAGTGCAAGCAAATTCTGCAAATCAGTGCGCAGGCGCAAGGAAGTGGAGCATGTACATGTAGCTTTTGTAAAGCCTCTCCATGTGCCTTCCACTTTTGCTGCATTTTCTACCTCGGTAAGTAACTCTACTTCTACCACCTCTACTTCTAGTCCATCCACTTCTGCTGTGAATAATCCCTCTACTTCTGACCCAAGTACTTCAAATCCGGTTGTGATTGCTGTAAATTCTCGTTCTGATTTTTTTTCTCGTGATGAGGATGATCCTCCACCAGAAGTCCCAACAAACATTCGCTGTCTATTAGATCAATTCCCTAAAGTTCTGGCCGAACCTTGTGGAGTTCCCGAGCGTCCGGTCAAACACAAAATTGAAATAATAGAAGGGAGTGTTCCTCCAAAGGGCTGCGTCTACCGTATGGGACAAGGCGAGTTGGAAGAGTTGAGGAGGCAGATTGATGACATGATCAATCGTGGATGGATTAGGCCTAGTGAGTCTGAGTTCAGTGCACCTCTCCTGTTTGTGCCGAAGAAAGAAGGCAAACTCCGAATGTGCATTGACTATCGTGGTCTAAACCGTATCACCCGAACGCGTATCCCTTGCCTCGTATAGATGATCTGCTAGATGTTGCAGGTGGGTGCAAGGTCTTCTCCAAGAATGACCTCAAATCTGGCTACCACCAGATTGAAGTTGATCCGAGTGACCAGCACAAAACTGCATTCAAGACACGCGATGGGCTGTACGAATTCATCGTTATGCCCTTCGGTCTTATGAATGCACCAGCTACATTTCAGAGCCTCATGGACAAGGTACTCCGCCATCAGCTCAACAGGTTTGTGGTTGTGTACCTTGATGATATTCTGATTCTTAGCAAGTCCATGGAAGAGCACCTCAAGCACCTTGAGGAGGTCTTGCAGGTCCTCAAGGAGGCACAACTGCACCTCAACTTAGAGAAATCTGAGTTTGGAAGGGACAACGTCATCTATCTTGGGCACTGGTTGTCTGCAAACGGCCTTGAGCCAGAGGCAACCAAGGTGGAGGTCATATGAAATTGGCCTCAACCAGCGAACGTACGCGAACTGCGTTCTTTTCTTGGTTTGGCTTCGTACTACCGGAAGTTTGTGCCAAAATTTTATGTTATTGCTCACCCACTCTCAAGACTAACCAGCAAGAATGTTGCCTATGCGTGGTGTGAGAAGTATGAGACTGCGTTCCAAGCCTTAAAAGAGACATTGGTGAGTCATTTTGTGCTCCGCATTGCGGATCCCAACCTCACGTTCGTAGTCACTACGGACGGGAGCCAGTTTGGGATTGGTGCAATGCTACAACAAGATGATGGTGATGGCCTGCGTCCGCTCGAGTATTACAGCAAACGCATGCCTAGCCACAAGGTAGCCACTTCCACATATATGGGTGAGCTGTACGCCCTGCGCGAGGCACTCGCACATTGGAAGTACCTCTTGGGTCGATACTTCAAGGTCTACTCAGATCATCAGACCTTGCAGTGGATTCAGACACAAATTGATCTCTCCCCTACATTGACCCGCTGGTTGCATGATATTAATGTCTATAGCTTTGAGTTGAAACACAAGAAAGACTGTTATAACCGGGTTGCTGATGCATTGTCCCGCCATCCTGAATTCTTGACTTGCCTTGTGAGACCCCTCCCCGTTCCTGATGGACCCGGTGAGTCGATTTCCATCGACTTCAGGGACATGGGAAAGGTGAGTGAGGCAGGAAATTCACAAGTCATGGTCATCGTGGACCGTTTCTCCAAATTTCTAAACTTGATTCCTTTCCCTCCCTATCGACCGAAAAGAGCTTCTAAAGAGTGCTCCCAGTGTTGTTCACGGGGTTTGTGGACGGAAACCGGTCATGGAGTTCACGGAGTTCACAACATGGGAGTTCATGGAGTTCATGGAGAGCGGGGTCGGGTTTTTTTTTTTTTTTTTTACTGGGGGGGGTGTTTTTTTTTATAGGACGGTGGGGGTCATCGGAGGGTAACCCCCCATATTTTTTTCAATTTTTTTTTCATGAATAATATTTTTTTAATTAAAATAAAAAAATAAAAAATGCAACGAGCCAAAATAAGCATTTTCATTTGTTATTTTGTAGGTTATTTCAATTTTTTATTTTGTAGGTTATTTCGTGGTGCAATAAAGCACAAACCTGAACGGGTCCGTCTCAAAAAGAAAGGGAGAGAGAGAGAGAGAGAGAGAAAGAGAATTATTTTTTTTTCCCCTGCTTCTCTTCTCTGCCAGGGCCCTGCGGGCCTGCGCCAACCCCCACCCACCTCCCCCCCCCAAACATTTTTTTTTTTTTTTTTTCACACACAACCCATTCTTTTTTTTTTGAAGGCACGGGGGTGTAGAGGGCCCCCGCACCACCCCCCTCCCGCCCTGATCTCGGCCGTCCCGGCCTCCAAGTGGGCAGAAACCCCGTGAACGGCCGTTCACAGAATTCGGCCCCCGTGACCGGCCTATCACATTCAAGTGACCGGTGCCGGTCACGTTCACAGGACCGGCTCTGTCGAAGAGGCCCCTTTTTAAATTTCCATGAATTACTACGCATCGTTCGTGATCGGAGAGGCCCGTCCTTCTTAGGACCGTCGTCATTTTGGGCCGCTTTATTTGGAATTTCATCTTTTGCAATTCGGGAAATACATTGGAAATACGCGAGCCTTAGCGAGAACGCTGAGAATTTGGCTCGGCGGTTAGGAACTCCGAATAAACGGGACCCGACGTGTCCTATTTATGCATTAATGTTTCCGACTTCGCCTCGAAAAACTCTGGGAATTTTGTGTGAATCTCAATAGACGTAGGACTTTTTTTTTCCCGTGCTCACTCTACACGCGGGTATGGTGTTTTTCAATTTCGAATTAGCCGTAACTGTTTCGGTGCCCTTTTTGATTTCGCGACAGCGCCATGCATGCGAGCTTCCCCCTCCCCGCTTCCCTCGCTACCTTTGACACCCTCTTCTTCGCGTTCGCTCTCCCACTCCCTTTCTAGCCGTTTTTCCATCTACGCTTTGCCTCGAGTGCCTTTTCTCTTTCTTAATCGTCTGAATCTTGGTTCCGTTTCACGTTATCCTTCTCGCTCTTCTTCTTCCCGCTCGAACCCTTGTGCCGGAATACCCTGTTGATTTCCTCCTCCTTCCCTCTAGCCAAAGAGACGCGCCGTGTAACAAGAAAATTCCTAACTCGACAATTGTAATTGGCTACGATTGGGATCCGAAGGATGGCCATGGCTTTCGTCGGGTGATTATCCCTGAACCTTCCCCTACCTTTCCCTACCTCAGTCCTTACCCTTCCTAGCATCTACCTCATTTTCCGCAACTATAAATTCTACAAGCGCTAATGAAAATCTCTCTCAACTTACCGGCCAGCTTCCGGGAAGCAGTGGCTAGTTGGTACGTGTGATGTGCGAGTCGAAAAGTCTTGACGAGCTCACTGTAGTCTTGTCGGTTGTGCAATGGATCGCCCGACGGACTGTGGGATCCAGGCAAAACCGTACAGAGACTAAGTCGGCGGCGTGACGATCGCTATAGTGGGAGTCGCACGTGACGACAAGGATCGTCAGTGCCTGTGTGAGGATCGTTATCGGAAGTTGATTAAATCTATGGCCCGGGGCCACAGTGGAATTTCATGGTGGATGCGCCTCTTTTTTGCTTGAAGTCTAGTCTTCGAGCTTGAGTTCGGTTCACGCAAGATTTACGCTGGAATTTCTTGTGAAGGTCACCAAACTTTCTTGTGTAATTATCTTCTGCTTTCTCCCCTCCTCTGATCTACGCCTCTCCTCCCCCACACCTTCCTTCTGTTACGTTTCTGCTATAGTGGATGGGTTATGCTGATTTCCCTCCTCGCACTTGATATGTGCATGAAGTGGGTTGTGTCTAACAACCTGTGTTAGCATGGCCAGGATGTTGATTGACTGATCGGTTGAACGCGGGACTGGATTGAGAAATATGTCGAATGAATGATGCATGATTAGGAAGGATCGTGCGTTGTGCCCTTGTGCCATGTGGATGGACAACCCCGATTCGACTGGGCGCCAACTTCCCGTGGCCCCGCCACGCCCCTTTCTGTACAACGAGGAAAGGACACTTGTATGCGAGTGGGACGTACGAGAAGCCATCACCAAGATCGGCGAACGTTATTACTTTCCACTCGAGACTTGGTGTTCCGGATTTGTCGGCGCAGGATTCGTCATCATCGATACGCATTTTCCGCCTTATTCGTTGTTGTTGTCGTTTTAAGAGTTAATCATCATCCGGCGGTCGGCAGTGGCCCCTCATTAGCCTAACACTCTATGCAGCGGTTGTCGCCGCACTGAGCGTTACAAATCCAAAGGCTTCCATTACCGCACATGTGGCGAGGACGAACACAAGGAGAGAGCCACTTGATTGAGACCCTCCACGTCGGACTCAAAGTTGTGCAGTGAACGCCGACGGGACCTCATCCAAAAACGGGATACTACATGTGTGCCGTCCCCCTTTTATTCAAAACGAAGGGCAATGGGCAGCTTCGAAGTACAACGTTACTTTTTGGATTAAATTTCCCATCGTTGTGAGCCCCGCGCGCGCCTTTTTCTTCAACCCGTGCGGCGACGAATCCCTTCTTAGTAGTACTTACTAAAGTCAGAGCGTCACACGCCCGCCAACGACTACAACTAACACTTACTATGGCTATACCGGGCCAGGAAGATAACTTGTGTTCATTCGTTTGTACAGAAGCTATCCTCTGGGCCCAATGCATCCATTATCAAGGAGCGCACACTCTCTCTCTCTCCTCTGCCCTCTCTCTCTCTCTCTCTCTCTATGTGTGTGTGTGTGTGTGTGTGTGTGTGTATGTGTGTGTGTGTGTGTGTGTGTGTCTGGCTGTGTGTGTGTGTGTGAGAGAGAGAGAGAGAGAGAGAGAGAGAGAGAGAGAGAGAGAGAGAGAGAGAGAGAGAGAGAGAGAGAGAATACAACAAAACCCTAATTATGGTTGTATTGTATCGGAAGAATAGCTTATGTACACTTATTACATAACCAGTGTACACAAGCTTAGCCTATGCTTCCGGCCTGATAGAGCCATAATGAGGGTGCGCTGTGTTCGGAGGCGCACCCTCTCTCTCTCCTTCTCTCTAAGTGTGCACGCTCGACAGTGCCACAGACAAAAAAAGAGAGACAGAGGGAGATTGAGAGAGACACACACACACACACACGCACACACACACACACA
>BFEA01000268.1:1209474-1224969 GCA_003427395.1 Chara braunii
GTCCCACCGCCCAAGTTGAGTTTTCTCAACGCTGAGCTTTCTATCACGTGTGGCATGGTGGGACGGAGCTCTGCCGTTGATGTATTGCGAATCTAGTGGTGTGGAAATACAGGAGAATAACCTTTTAGATTTGGTCATTTTGTATATTTTATATTTGACCTGAAATCCGTTTTGTCCTATGCTTTGGGCCTTTCGGTTTGGGCGGGAAACCATTTTAGGTTGAGAAATCTACCCTGGGGGGGAACTATGAATCCACGTAGGTGGAAGTTACACCAGTGCTTTGAGGAATGTATCTGGCCAGTATGGGTCTCACTCCACTACTCTAGACTCTCGAAGATTTTCGAGAGTGAGTCTAGAGCTGGCAGACTCTAGAAACGACTGAAAAAGAGAACATCGCTCCACTTACTCTAGAAGGTCAAACTCAAGAAGGCCTCTCGGATGTCAGACCGCTCTTTGAGAGAGCTACACGACAGGGCCAGCACGTCGTTGTCCGCCCAGACTTCAGGTGCACTCAAAAAAATGCTCAACTTTTGAATGTCCTGGGACCTGGATGCCTCCCTTGAAATTCCCACCGCTGCAGGCGGAAGCTCTCTGAACGTCAAGAGTGCCACGGGAGAGGAGGTTCTGACAACTCAAGAAATGCATTTTTGTGAGTGTGTTTCATGAGGTAGTGGAGCGACGACGGATTCTCGCAATTTTCGTGAGTAGATACTGACAGCTCAAGAACCCGAATTCCAGAACTGGCGTCTAGAGTAAGTGGAGCAGTGACGCGCTAAAGAAACGGCCGGTTTCTAGAGTAGTGGAGCGAGACCCTATGTGTTTGCTTTTTGTTGTGAGGTCCTTGTAGCGCCCTGCCAGCCAGGCAGGGCCAATTCCACCGGAGGCAGCTAACTGCCTTGCTTCATTCAGTTCCAGACAAGTACTGGAGCATCCTGTATCGGACCACAATCACAGCATAAGGAATGTTTTTTTTTTTCTTTTTTGATCTGCTGTTTGTGGATAGAAGAGGGCCCTGGGCCTGGGGCCTGGGCTGTGGTCCCATTAGCAGTCGGATAGGAGTTTGGCCAATCCAGTGTGACACGGAGTGGCAGGGGGATGACAGGTTCATTACGAATTTCTGGGGTGAGAAAACAGGAGGAAGGCAAGAAAGAAAAAAAGAAACAGAGACCCCCCACCTGAAATCACGGCAGAGTGCTTCCCAGCCATCAGATCACAAATGATCTGATGGTGGTGGTTGCAACAACAGTGCAGAAAGTAACTGCCACATTTTCTGGAATAAACTCTACTTCTGTCAGCAGTGATCCTGACACCCTCCATATACTCCGTGATTGAAGGAGGGCTCCACCCAATGAGATAATTGCACAACAGCAAGCAAAATACTGAAAATCTTCTATCCAGTGGGCCTATGGCGGGTTGGCCATGCCCCCAACGGATTGAAAAGATTTTGGCGGGGAGGGGAACCAAGATCTCCTTACTTTTTCGGCTAATACATGTAAAACACCGACCGTGGGATCACGGCTACTGCACGGCAGGATTTGGGTCACTCAACTGCCACACAAACTCTTTTCTATCCTATCCGGTTTCTAGTGGGACCATGCCCCTGGACCCACTAGCGAAGTATTCTACCACGTGTGACACTGTTTTATGTTTTTTTGGAAAATACAAAGTGATTTTTTATTTGCATGAATGAATCGTTTTCTGATTTAAAATGAATTAAAATAGCACATAAAACTATGAAGAACAGCTGTGCACCCGAATTCATGGGTTGGTACTATCTCCTTTACGTAAGTCTTCATAGTGATGTACCGTGGCAATAAAATGTGTCCACGAACACACTCACGAGGATGAACAAGTAACCGGTATTGGGATACATTGAACAAGTAACGGGTATTGGGATACATTCCTCGCCATGTATCTCATGATGCCTTCAGCAGGCCATCCGACAGACCCCAAAGCGTTCCTGTCAGATCCACCACAATATTCGAATTTCACATTTCGAGTTCTATTTCTCAGAGCCAAAAAAAAGAAAAACGATGTCTGGAAATCAACCCCCCCCCCTTTAGAGCCAATAAAATCCAGACTTCCCGCCCACGCAAAGCTACCAGCTATCATGTCCAAGTTAGTCCAACTTTTTTTTTTTTTTTTTCAAACGCATCTCGTTGGCCGGGAGGTAGGCATCTATACAGTCCCCGCTTGGAAACTACCAGGCTGTCGAGATCCGATCTATTCGTACTTTGTCACTCGAGGCCACACGTGATCGAAATCCTGAAAGAAGTGGTAGAATACTTCCCTAATGGGTCCAGGCCCGTGACTGAACTGCTACCCAAAGGCAGGTCAAGTTTCAGCTTTCAACAGCAATTGAAACTCGGCCCCTGCTAAATCAGTGTTTCGAATGCAATTACAAACTAGTTTCCTTTAATATAGGGGTAACTCCGGCGCAATCACGAAAACAGTTTGTAATTGCAGTTCAGGCAAGCCCGCGAATACAACACACCCCCACGCGACCCCACCGGACCCGAAACGTAGGTCATATACATTCAGCATTACCGGCCCTTTTGCCTCAAGTGCAATTACAAACTCAATCCCTGACTGCACCGTAGTTTTCTCTTTAATATAATATAATATAATATAATATAATATAATATAATATAATATAATATAATATAATATATAGATGGTTAACAGAAAAGGAAGGAGAGTGTAACATTAGTACAGGCAGACCAGGTTCGTGACTCAGAGAAACTCAACGTCGTCACCGTCCGGAAGTTCGGACAAGTCGACAAGCCTCGACACATCTGTCATAGCCGTCAAGCGGTGCCAGCCTGCCTCCACGAGCAAGTTGTGAATGTACTGTACGATGTCCCTCATGGCTGGCCTCGATCTGTACTCGTACTGCACGCATTGCCAGGCCAATCTGATAGYGCCCATCACCATCTGCTTTATGGGATCCTCCACCGCTTGCTCCCTCAAACAGGGATCAAGAATTGCGTAGGGCAGCTCCACACCCTGCTTTCGTACGACGGGCCCAGGATCATCTCCATCTTGAAGGAAAGGCCTCACCCATTCCACGAGCGTCTGCCATCCGACCCCAGAAGCTGCTGGTGCAAGGACCTTTTTACCCGTCAGCACCTCCAGAACGAGGACCCCAAAGGAGTAGACGTCGTTCTTGTCCGACAGCTCACCTTTCAGCATGTACTCTGGGGACATGTACCCAAAGCTTCCGCCGATGTGAGAGGTCAGGACAACATGCTCGCGCGCAGTCCCTAACACTCTCTCTCCTATAGCCGCCAGACCGAAATCGGCCACGACCGTGTGGAGCCTCTCCCCAAAACCGGTACCAAGAAGAATGTTGTTGCTCTTGATGTCCCTATGGATGATGGGCGGTCTGGCCGCGTCGTGGAGGTAGCAGAGGCCCTTGGCAACCTGGAAGATGATGCTCATGCGTTCCTGAAGGGTTAGAGGCCGGAAGGCCCGCGGAGGCTCCTCTGGAGGTGGGTCTGCACCCGGCTCGGAGCTTGGCTTGGGGAACAACCTGTCGTGCAAGCTTCCCCCACCAAAGAATGGGTACACCAAGACGCAATGCCCTCCCTCCACACAGTACCCGACGAGGGAAACGAGGTTGGCATGATTGAGTTCGCGGAGAGTGTTCACTTCTGAGATGAATTGCTTGCGCTTGTCGTCCGTCAGCTCGCCTATCATAACCTTGATTGCCACCTCGGCCCCGTGGAGTGAGGCCCTGTATACTTTTCCGAACGCCCCCTCCGCCCCGACCCGATAGACATCGCTGAAGCCGTGAGTGCAATCCGTCAGGTCTTTCAGGGGAAAGCTCTTCACGCGCGACATGTCAAGTCCCCAGGTGTCGACAGCGGTCGGCTGAGGCAATACCGGTCGTTGCTCACCGGATGCGGCCAATATCGGTCGTTGCTCACCGGACGCGGCCAGTGTCGGTCGTTGCTCACCGGATGCGGCCAATATCGGTCGATGTTGGCTGCTATCGGACGAGACCATTTGTTGTTCAATGGCCGGAGACCTGTGCCATTCAATTTGTTGATTGGTAGAAGACGGCGGCGGCTGCTGATTGGCCACAATGTGGTTCGCCTGCGGAGGGTACCGATTGACCAATTCAACTGCTGCCGGGGTTATCGTGTTGCATTGTCGGAAGATGAATATGATGCATAGGATTTGGAGGATCAGGCCGACGATACCGCCAATAATAGAAAATGCGATTATCGCGTTAAAGCTTGATTTGAAATCTCCTGGGCTTGGCCCAGACTCCTGGAGCCTCCGAGACTTCGACTTGCAACTCCACAAGCGACCCGTGTCGATTCGTGCTTGGAAAAGATTGCCATCGCTGGCGCCAAGGAACAGGCGTACTCCGTCGTGGTCCTCGTGAAGAGCTAATCCCGTGAAGGCTGCCCGTTTGTACTCCAGAACTCTTTCCATGTCTACCGCCGCCTCCGCACACGATGAGCCCAGCGTCAGACCGAGAACAGCACCCCTCGGTCCGGTCGCGAAAAGGCGGCACCCGTCGGCAGTTGTCGCTAATATGGCAGCTGGGAAAGGGAAACGCGCGACAAAAGACTGTTCATCGGGATCCCGACCGGTCCTCAAGTCAGCTGCGAGAGTGCTAAGCGACGATTTCACGTGATTATCGATCGCAAACACTCGCGCTCCGAGTCTTGCACGCTGAGGCAGTTTCGTCAGATGGCAGAGGCAATTACCGCTGCTGTCCGAAACCAGACTCTCATACTGAAATTGCACACCGGTGGCGTTCACATTCAGCTTCGAGTGATAGTCAACAACGTGCTTGGGCTCCTCCAGAGGCAGGCCGAACTCTCTCACCGGGACGGAGAGCACGCCATCGCCAGATTCGACGACCGAGAGATACACACGCGTCCTCCTGTGGTCCATCGCTAAAGAGCCGACCGAGAAATTGAGCGGGGCAGAAGATCGAGAACCGTCAGCAAGAGACAAAGATGTGATCATGGAACCCCCATCCCCACTACTGACGCTAAGGACGAGATGCGAGCCTCTCCTCGACATGGCGGCCCCCGTTACGTAAGCCATGGAAGAGCGGGTGAACTTCCTACTAGCTTCTGCTACTCTTGTCCCGTTCGGCTCGTTGAAAGGCCACCAATAGCTTATCACTGTGGATTCGTCACCGTTGGTCGGGTCCGAACCAGGGTTCGTCTTGGATGGATAGGCGCTTCTGACGGACATAGCGTCATCGGTGATGGTACCGTCTGCAGAGGCACACCATTGATGCAGGACGTAGTACAGATGATTGCGGGAAACAACGAGGTTGCGGACGTCCGATTGGCAATGTCCACGTGGCACTGCTGTATTGGCAATCAACGGATCATGTGATCGTACAACTGCCCATGAACCGGCGAGAAAAACCGGCGAGCGCGCCAGCGGCAGCTCCGGATGCGGGTGCAAACCCGACAAGACTGGTCCCGCCCCCGACGGACCGACACGTGTCCACTTCCTGAGACGCCCGACATTTGCCTCGCCGAGCGAGTCAGAGAACGCAGCCCCTGATGAGAATCCCCCAGCCGACACGTGTCCATTCCCGCATGAACCGGACAGGACACGGCAGCCGCACAGGAAAGCCACCAACGACACCCAACCGAAGAAGAAGATTCGGACAGCGACATAGCAAGACATATGATATTGCTGAAGTTCACTGAGCAGCACACCTACCTGCCACCGCCCCTCCCCTCCCCTCCCCTCCCCCTCAACCCAGTCTGTAAACTTTCGTAGTCGCAGTCCTCACGCTACTCTGTAAATCCCAACCAATGACTTCAACATACTACATACCACTCTGCCTCTCCGTCACGGCTTCGACATGCGAGACTCTCTCTCTCTCTCACTCTCTCTCTCTCTCTCTCTCTCTCTCTCTCTCTCTCTCTCTCTCTCTCTCTCTCTTTCTCTCTCGCTCGCTCGCGGACTGTGGACGAGTGCGTGTGAGTGCCTCTCAGGCTGCCTCTTGCGCTACTTCGGTCTCTTCTTGTAAGTACTACGAGACTCCTTCCTCCCTCAACTCTCGCAATCGCAGGCTACCGTCTTCCCCCGAACGCAATGCATGCATGCATATAAGCGATCTTTCCTGTCAAATACAGTCATGACAAAGGTGCGTTGTGCTCGGGGGCCGAACGGTTCAGACGCGTGCACCTCGTTCGCAGTGAACTTATCATCCGTGTTCCACGACAGTTTTTTTTTTTTTTTTTAATTCTATAGGCAAACGCCTTCCAGAAATTCTCAGCGGCCTTTCGGCCCCTGAGGGGGTTTGGAATATAGTTTTCAACCAGCAATAGACGCGTCTCGGTTAGACAGAAAAGTTTTAAAACAACAAAAAACAGTTATAAAGAACGGTAAACACCACAAACACTGCGTTTGGAGGACGAAGATGAGCGGCACAAACTCAGACGGTGCATGAGAATAGAGGTTCACGCACAAACTCAGGGCATATGCGTCGAGCTCATGCCGTAATTGCGGTCAGATACATTCTAATCTAAAAAGTCCTAATGTGCCCTCAGACTTCGCATGATGACAGGCTGCGGATGAGAATAGAGAGGTTCAAGTGTTTTTTTTTTTTTTTTTTTTTTTAATTATGAAAAAGCTATGTTCTTCTCTCAATTTCACCTCACACTACCTACCTACCACTACTCCTAATTGTAGGCATACGGGGACCCACGTAGCAGCCAGAACCGTGTTCACGAGAGAACATGCGGGGGCTGCTCCGGACCTGCAGGTGGGCGATACCGGCTACGTAGGGTACAGCCGGTAGCATCAGGGACCATGCCAACAGGACCAATCCCTGTGCCTCCCCTCAGGTGGTGGTCCCCTCCCCTACGAACATCAGCAGACTCTGCTCAATGCCGATCGGGGGTGCAAACTACTCTGATAAGCATGCCAACCTTTCTTGGCCTTGTGGGAAAAGAAAGATCACGTGATAGTATCTGTCCTCATGAGTTCAATGTCTTTTTTTTCCCTTTTTTTGTCGATCAGGTATCGAACTGACCAGATATCAATACCTTTCTCGGCCTTTTGGCTAAGATCAAGTGTAGCATCAGTTCAATACCTGATCCGTGGTCCATCGGGGGAAAAGAAAAAGCCAAGATTGTCTTCAACAGAATCAAATCCACAATCCTGTCCGAACCAACCACCGAAAATATCCAAACGACGGGCTGGCCTAGCTCAGGGCCTACTCACACTAGGGCCTTTTTAGTTTTGGACGTGACTGTGGTCGGATGCATCCAAGTACGTACGGCCGTAATTACTGTCAGATACATTTATAAGACTGTGCTGGTGTGAGTATGCTCTCCGTTGTTACATCCCTGAACTATTGGAATACAGACGTGAGTTCCAACTCCGCTATACGCAGATGAGCGGGTGAAATTCTACAATTCTGAATTACCTTGGGCTGGTCAGTTCTTTGATGATCAGTCTCCTTGCATTACTCTTCACTCATGAAAAAAAGCAAGAGTGTTTCAAGAGCTGTCAGACTCTCGAAAAGCCTTAGGTCCAAAATCCTGCCATCTCCCCACTTAGGGCCTCGCCACACCACTCTCGAATCTCGAAAATTCGTGAGTCCCGCACCGCCACACAGCATCCCTCGAAAAAAAAAAACTTGAAACTGTTCGAGAGCTGTCAGGAAGGAGTTTTTGAGTGCCCTCTTGAAACGATGTTTTCGCCCAGCCTGCAGCGTTGGAGTTTTCGTGATACCGCCCCTCCGCGCTTGAGTTCGACGTCCATTTCGAGAGTTGTCAGGCCGTTTTTCGTGATGCAGCCCGTCCGCGCTCGAGTTCGTCCATTTCGAGAGGCCAGTCTAGTGCGCTATGTGGCGAAGGGCCATTTTCTCTCGAAAACCGGGCTCTCGAAAAATCCTGACAGCTCTCGAATATTTTCGAGATTCAAGAGTGGTGTGGCGAGGCCCTTACTCTAGAAAGCAGAACTCTTGAAACACACTTGCTGTCGCTTAGTGCTTTTCAAGAGCACTACAGGACAAGGCCAGCCTGGTTTGTCCGCCCAGACTTGAGGCACGCTCTTCAAAGTAGGCCGCGTTTCAAGGGTTCTTGTGAGCACCCTAGAAAAGCAGGCTTGTTGCAGGCTGGTGCTCTTGAGAGTTCAAGGGCACCTTACATGACCTGGCTCTGTTTCATGAGCAATTTCCAAGAGGCAGAAAAACAGTCTCACAGTAATTTTCAAGGGGATAATAGGTACTAGAAAGAGCCCACGCCAAAACCTTTGGGACCCCTGACCCGTTTGGTTCTACCAGCCCAAACGTCTTCAGCCTGGGTGAAAGGCGCCAAATGTCTTCAGCCTGGGTGAAAGGCGCCTTCGCGCCCTGGCCACATCTTCCTGGGCCTGTTTTCACCGATTCAAGAATTTGGCTCTGTTTTTGTGCCAGATTCATGAACCGGTGTCGGCGCGAATACCCTTACAAGGGTATCCGCCCTGGTTTTTGCAAGCGACAGAAAATAGTTGGTTTAAAGTTAAGTATACCGCGCTAGTCGCGACTGTGTCTGTGATTACGTTGACTGGATGGCTGACTAGAGTAGAGAGTGCGTGACCGTGCAGGTTTAAGGCGCGAGTGATTCCGTTTCTATCTTTGATTGTGAAGCCGGCGCGGACGCCGGCCGGCTTAATTTTTAATTTCTCCTTTATTTTTATTTTTGGGTACTCGTGATTAAACTAGGATCTAGGGGGTATCTTCTTTCGACGGCTACGAGTCGAACGCGCGTGCGGAGAACGACCCCGATGACGGCATCGGCAGCGACGGCGCGACTTCGTGCGGTGAACGGGGTGTCGTAGGATGGCGCACAGGGCAATTACGGCACGGTCTAAGCAAGCCGGTGTGGGCACTAGGGAGCTGCGCAGCCGGTTTGGGGGCCCAAAGCGCCGCGCCACACTGCCTAGTATGGTACTCTGCGGGCGTTGGTTTCAGGTTGGGGCATAGCCCTATAGGTTACGGCGATGGACTATTGCTACGAAGGTATGAGGATCGGGGCCAGCGGGCAGCGACGTGGGAGCAATGGAGCTGCGAGGAGCGAAGGGGTTGAGGGTCTCGCGGGACTATCCCCCTTTTGTCTTGTCGGGGGAGCCCAAACGCAGGCCCGCATTGCTGGGCCAGAGGAGAGCCGGTGGGATCCGCGCGCGGCCTAATCTTTTTGATGGTACTCCCCGGGTCTCGTTTTAAGTTATATCGCTGTTTTGTTCCCTACCCTTACTCGTAAGGCCCCGCTAAGGCTCCGACACTAGTCCCGAGTTCGGGCTGTCGAACCAGGGGCTTAGAGCGAAGCAGTACAGCCATGGACTGTTGGAATACGGGCCGAGTTCGAGCCCGGGGAGAGCGGTTACGACGGGCCAGGGGCAGGGCGTCAGGCCTGTCTGAGGATGGCGTTTTTCCCCGCCAGCAGGCCCGGTGAGGGGTCCGAGGGGAGGGGACCTGTGTAGCCACTGTGCAGGGGTCAGTGTGCTGGGAACGGATCAGGACGGGATACGGGGTAGGTGCGTGCAAAAGAAGGGGGAGGAAAAGGTCGGTCGGCCTTTGGAAGCACCGTGGGGCGTCCACCGCGGCGTAGGACTCTGTCCTTCGGGACATTCGTTAAAATTAGAACGATTCAGAGAAAGATTTGCATGGCCCGCACGCCCGGGCGACAGGCATAAATCGGACGAGGTCCGACGGAGGATCATTCCTTTTTCCCCTGGCACTCGTCCGACCGTCGGACTGCGCAGCGCTGGTGGGCCGAGCGGTGACGTCAACCCGGCGCGCTCAGTGCAGCTGCAGGGAAGTGGGGGTAGCGGGTGAACCTGACCGGGACCCGCGTCAGGGTGCGGGCGGAGTGAGGTGCCAAGGAGGGAGATGAACCCGGTATGAATCCGGGCTAGATACGTGCAGGAGGAGTATGGCTAGACGGTGTTGCGTAGTGGGTGAGTGAGAGTGCAGTGGGCGGACGGGCGATGTAAGCTCGGGGGCGGATGGAAGATGGCAGGGAAGAGGGAATGAACCTGGCCGCGAGTTCGCGCTGGGTTCATTCGGAGGGAACAACGACAGAGAGGAGAGTCGGGCGCAGTAAAGAAACGATGGTGCAGGCGAACCTTAAGGTCGCCCGTTCCCATGCTTTTCGGCGAGGGAACGGGCGACCTTAAGGTTTTTGGGGCAGGTGAAGCCATCAGTGCTGTTAGTTTTGTCAATAGGTTAGTGTAGTAGGGGTTAGTGGGAAGAAATTGTGCGCGTGGTTGTGGCAGGCAGCGGAGATGGCAGGTGAAAAAAGGAGGTAACCCGCTCGTTTCTTGACGAAAACGGACGGGGAAAAGTTCGTAATAGGGGTGTTGGGCTGGGACGAGTCTAGCGGTAAGGTTAGTTTAGGTGTTATATTAGTAGGATAAAAGTTAGTCGAGGAAAGGCCTACGAGGAGAGTGTCGGGGGGGAGGAGGCCGTAATATGATAACGAATCTTTCCTCGTTTTAGCGGAAGATTCATTCTCGGTTTCTCTCTTTTCTCTTTGTTGTCTTTTGTTGCACGTGTTCGTGCGGGGCCCGACCTTCTGCAGTAAGCGACATAGAGAGAGAGAGAGAGAGAGAGAGAGAGAGAGAGAGAGAGAGAGAGAGAGAGAGAGAGAGAGAGAGAAAGAGAGAGAGAGAGCCAAGGGAAAGTGGGGCGTACGTACCTGGAGAGGAGTTGGTGACGAGGGGCGTGGTCGCGGCCGCCTTTGAAGGTTATGGGGTGGGGCGAGCCTGACCGCTCTTACGAGCCTGGCACGTTGAGATGGGGGAGGGCAGCCGTGAGTGCGGGGACATACCTGCTGAGTGTGAGGGCGGAGACTGAACCAGAAGGCTCGCCTGCTAACCTGGTGCTGCTGCTGCAGGGAGTTGCTGGAACGACGGTTCGATGTTATTGGGGTCAGAGCCTGGCCGCAGACCGCTGCTACTTGAAACTGAGACGCTGTTGTTATCCGCTGAGAAATCCCCACCCGTGCTTACCGCTTGCGGCACCACCAAGCCAGCGTTGATCCTACCCCTGCTGGCCAGGTGAATAAGCTAGTGTAGCTTCAGTATGCTGGTACGAGTTGCGGTTTGTTGACTGCTGTGTGTCCCGCCAATTGCCTCGCCCGCACTTTCGGCAGCAGCAGGCGCAGAGCTTGCTACAGGCTGCTTCGAGCTTGCTGTTCTACTGTTGTGCGCTCTGCTGCTCGCTTCAACCGTGTTCCTCCACCACAATAGTTGTTGAGCATGCGGCAGGTTTGCTGCGCTGCTTTGGCAGTCGCTATTTTGAGAGCCATACGACTGCAACTTTTAAGAGCGGAGGTGTGGAGTGGGGTTGGTAGTGGGATTGTGGGGAAGGCTACTGTTACAGCTTGAAAGAGTAGGCGGGAAGGAGGTTGTTACTGCGACTTGGGAGTTCGTCAAGGGAGTCGGCATCTGTAGTTTGACGCCGGATTGATAGAGCTGCTGCTGGTTTGGCCATCATTGCGGGCCCCTCAGGCGCTGAAGATAACAAGGCCCTCTCCTGCGAGTATGAGAGCACCCTCATTGTATCTGAGAGACTTAACTTTCTCCGTCTATCCTTCTTACTCTAAAGTCTGGTCTACTGGGTCTGAGAAGAAGGCGGCAGGCGGGATTGCAACCCGTAATCTGCGCCAAGGCCTCTGTGGGAGGTTGCCCCACCGATTGCGGGAGCTCTGCCAGGACTCAGGAGGACTCCTGGAGGCAGAGAATTGTACGGTAATCCTACTCTTTTCCTTTATACACCTGGATTATAACCCCTATATGTACTACCCATCGCATCTCTGACTGAGTATATTGTGTGCAGCCTTACTTTGACTTTGTTTGACCTTCAGGACACTGAGTCAGACTAAGTAAAGAATGTTTGCTCAAGTTCAGTTTCGATTTTGATGGTTGAATGAAGTCAGACTTGTGAAAGGAATTGCATCAGGGAGAAGGCAGGATGGAGGATTGATTTGCATGATGGTTAACTGGGTCATTAAGGTTGGGGTGTCCCCATCAATTTTGGGAAGCCCAGCGCTTTAGTTATTTTGGGTTGCATAGAGCATCAAGCCGCTCTATAAGTTTAGGTAGCCTGAATGCTCTAGAGGTTGGGAAGTTCCCATAAGTTTGGGAAGACCCGGTGCTGTGAATTGCATGGGGGGTCAGGACGCTCTATAAGTTTAGGTGGCCTGACTGCTCTGACTTGCGAGGGGTTTGATTGTGTTTGACTTTTCAGGGGCTCAGGGCGCTCTATAAGTTTAGGTACCCTGAGTTGCCTTGGTTTCTTGGGTTTTCTTAAGTTTCCTTGTTTCTAAACGAGGGGACCGAGCTGTTCTGTAAGTTCAGGTGACTCAATCTCTTCCTGCTTTTATCTCACGAAAAAGGACCTGGCAACGGGGCAGACTTTTCTGTAAGTTCAGGGGGTGTCTGACTCAATGTCACGCACATGGTGATTCAGAGAGAAATGAAATAGGCAGAGAGTTAGATCCTTCTGTAAGTTCAGGGGGTCTAGCTCAAAGCCTCGCACATGCTGGAACCCAATGGTTATAACTTGGCTATACTTTACTATTATTCTATCTAAGAACGAGCTAATCAGACTGTTCTATAAGTTTAGGTGGTCTGACTATAGTCTATCACAACTTGAAGAGAGTATAATTAAGAATAAAATTAGTGGTAAACTGGAGGCAGACTGAACTTGAATTAGTTTAGTCCTATGCAGCCTTAGAAGACAAAGGGAAGACAGATATATATAACTTGGATATCCTAAACAAGTTCAGGGCGACTAGAGTGGTCTAGTCATGTGCCCAAAGAAGAGAGAAGTAGTTGTGCCCTCTGTTTGTGTATACTCTTTGGCAAGTTAGGCTCATTCCATAAGTTTGGGTGTCCTGACCTTATGCCTTATGTAAGCTGGGTATAAGAGGTTAAATCATCGAAAGATCATGAACTATTGTTTGTTCAGGTTGACGTGGGGGTGGTGAGAGTACTTACCTTTGTGGTTTGGTCTGCATGTGACTAAGTGAGGCTACTACTTGGTTTGAGCTTCAGTTTGATAGGTAGTCGCTTTAGTCGCTCGCCACGTGCTAGAGCGATAGGAGTTAGCTTCAATTCTTGCATTTTCTGAGCTAAGTTTTTTTACTTAGATCGATTCTCGCATTTTCTGGGATCTTTTGTTATACTTGGCCTTGTATAAATTTTCGTAAGCTACTTTCTCTACGGGAAGCGCTGCCGGAATCTCTACAAATCCAAGGAGTCAAATTTTGACTTTTCAAAGCTCAACTTGTCTAAAGTTCATATATGGCTTGGTAAAAATCTAGAAAGTCTTATTTTCTAAAGGGAGTGCTACCCAATTTTTTGCTAATTCAGGGAGTTAGACAAAATTGAACTTTGGAAACTCAAAGACTATTTTTTTTTTCATATTTAGGCTGATATAAATTCTGAAAAGGCACTTTTCCTACGGGAGGCGCTGCCAAAATTTTCTTAATTTAGAAAAGATAGATTATATTTTGACAGGTGGCGACTTTGGCGATCCACCCTGAATAGGGGAGATTCTGCCATTAGTCTACTGTTGCTTTGGGCACTGGTTTAGAGGTAGACTTAGACTTAGTTTGCAGATAACTTTGAGAGAGAATGTGCTATGGAGGTTCATCCCCCATATGCTGATGGCTTAGCTTGGGCATTGACCTGTCTTATGGTACATGCCTTTCTTGGACATTCGATTCAGGACTTCTACTAAATTCAGCTTGATCCTACGAGGATCACCGTCTGTTATCACTGATAACAGGTCGGTTGCCGATTCGTCGGTTTACGATTCGACTTCAATTCACTCCTGCCACTCAACCTAAAGGCTTTAGCCTCTGATTGAACTGTTTTGTTGTATTTTCACCCGGACTTTATTGAATGATCATCCAATGAAAGTACTGAGTATTTATTTAAGAGTTGTACGAGTGAGGCTTGTATGGTTAAAGCGAGGGGTATGAGCGCAAGGAATAGTTGAAGTTGACCCCGTGTAGTGCGTGGACCTTTGTTGAACCTTTGATGTGATTGCAGGTATGTGCGTGGTTCGGACTCTGGATGTGACTGCCTGCGATTACATGCATATATGGCTGAGAGGAGTCGCACTGTGACTGTGAGAAGTGATCGTCTTATATAAATAAGCCTTATATATATATATATATATATTTTTATATGTTCCTAGGGTACGCGCGCGGCTTACTGGGATCGTGCGCAAGGGGTAACCAGATTATGGCTTGAGAGAAAAGGGGGGATCCCTTTTTATCCCTTTGCTTTTTAGAGATTAATATAGTCGGACGTTGGTCCTGGGCCAGGATTCAAGGTCCTTGTCCAGGACATCCCAAGCCCTAGACTCTGCAGGGAAGGAATCTGCCCCCGTGCAGAGCCTATTTGCCCCACTCTGCACAGAGTGTAGAAGAGCGTGTGTGGTCTTCAATCGCGCTTAGCTGTTGTCCAGCGTCGAGAGATTAACCCTCAAGGCGCGTGTCAGCCGACACTTGAGTGTCGAATGTGACCCTCGAGATTAACGAGGATCGCATGATCATGGGCACCACATAGTGTGCCATCATTGCGACTGCTTGCGTACGCCTGCATTGCGAGTCGATATGAGTAGGCCCTGCACCCGCGCGGTTTTATACTAAGGCTCGCGCGCGACGCCTATCCGAATTCCGCATCGGAAAGTTATGGGACGGCTACCGAGGGACTAGGAGTGTTGTTGCGTTGTTGGATGTGTGTGTGTGTGCGTATTTTTTTTTTTGTGTTCGTAAAGTGGTGTGCGCGTGGTGTGTGGGATGCGTCCTAGTCGACCGACAACGAGCCGCGCTTGGGACTTCAGCCCCCCAAGATGTCGGTTCGCGTGGGGGTGCGATAGGCGTATTACCGCACGTACCCCCTATGCTACAGAGAACGAGAAACGCCCTCGGCTGGGCCACCTCTGCGATTGCAACCGAGTAGCTTTCGTACTATGGACTGCTAGCTCGGCGGGGATACGCCCACCGAAGGGAGGTGACAGCTCCCGTAAGGTGGAGTTAAGTTGTGCCTCGCGTAGGCCCTATCCTGTCATAGGGGCTCGCGAGAGGTATGGCTGGCGCACTCGGCCGGAGCGGCCTAAGGAAGCTCCATTTGTGTGCTCGTGACTATGTTGGTCCAACTCCTGCGTGACGCGGCCGAGAGGGTCCCGCGCTGCCCCGTGCGGTGCCAGACCGATGCGCTCGACACCGGTAGGGCCCTTCTTTTTCAAAATACGGTACCCGGGCCTCATTCTATACTTCAGCAGTACCACCACCTCTTTTTTTCCCCATCAAAATGAATCTGACGCTGTTATAAGCACACCAGATTCATGATCGGGAAGGGCCCTTGGAGCGACGCGTGGGCCTGTAGTACCCCACATGGAAGTCATTGGGCCGGTAGTACCAAACGACCGAGTTTCGGGCGCCGAAAACCGAAAAGGTTTTTTTAACTTTTTTTTTTTTTTTTTTTTTTTTTTTTTTT
>BFEA01000268.1:1232684-1244592 GCA_003427395.1 Chara braunii
GATTGATTTATTGATCTAATGATTGATTGATTGATTGATTGATCTATTGATTGATTGATTGATTGATTGATTGATTGATTGATTGATTGATTGATTGTTTGATTGATTGATGGTTTTATTTTGTGTCAGTGCAGGCGACATCCCTTACCGATCAGCGGCGCCGGCGGTCCCCCACCGAACCAGTAGGACGAGGGTTCAACGGGGTGTCAACGGGGTGTCGACGGGGTTTCAACGGGGTTTCAACGGGGTTTCAACTGGTTTCAACGGGGTTTCAACTGGTTTCAACGGGGTTTCAACTGGTTTCAACGGGGTTTCAACTGGTTTCAACGGGGTTTCAACGGGGTTTCAACGGGAGCACGGTTCAACGGGGTTTCAATGGGAGTTCAAAGGGCGTGACTTTAAGGGGGGTTCACAATGCCGCGTAAACAGACGCGCGAACATGAGCCTGCGCCCGAACATGTGCAGCAGGATTATAGGCACAAATCTGTTGTGTACCGTTACATTGTTGTCGGCCTGAAGGTCGACAACAAGGGGGTTAATATGCTACGGTGCACCTTCTGCAATAAGGTGTTTCAGGGAACCCAATTCTACGCAACGAAACACTTCACCCAGCAGAATTATTGCAAGAAGGTGTTCGATGATGCATTGTACCAGATTGCGCAGAAATGCACACACCGCTTCGAGGCCGATCAGGTAGAGAGGGTGCGGCGTTTCGCACACGAGTGTGGTCTCGATGTCCCGCGGTCAGGTGCGATGGGTGGCGAGGCGGAGCGTCCTGCACAGGGTGTGGGCGAGGGAGAGGATACCGAGCATTATGCGGAGGGAGGTATTGCAAGATATGGGGAGGGTGCGGGTGCCGCGGAGGAGGACGAGGCAGACATTGACCTAGAGGTTGGTGTGGCTGAGGGGGAGCGGACACCGAGGGGAGAGGGGGGCGTGCCGAAGTCCGATCCGATGGCTCATCAGAGGGCGGTGGACTGGGAGCGGAAGTGCGGGAAGAAGGTCGTCCCGCCTGAGACGACATGCACGCCGAGTTCTTCGAAGAGTGCTGTTCCTGATAGAGCAAGCACGCCGGCTTCTTTGAAGAGGAAGGAGGGGGGTGCATAGCTTTCTGGCACCAGTGCAGGGAAGAGGCTACGGCAACAGAAAATGACGGACACGTATGGTGGCGAGTGGATTGGTGAGTGGAGGAAGGTATTCTTTCGCTGGGTGTATTCCAGCGGGATTACCTTCAATGCCTTCCGCAACATGCCGTACCGAGACCTCCAGCAGGTTGCTCTTCGGCAACCTGGTGGAGCACCTCTTCCCGTGCTTCCATCCCACAGCGAGATTGCAGACATGCGAACTGTGGAGATCCACCGCGAGCAGTTGGCGGAGGAGTTGGAGGAGGTTAGGCAGCCATTATGGGTGAGTGGCGCCACGCTCCTCTCTAACGGGAGGAAGTCACGAGATGGGCGACCGATCGTGAACTTCCTCGTAGCTGGGTCTCGGGGGGTCGTCATGTACATGACGATCAATCGAGAGGGGGAGCCGGACGATGCGGTGCACGTCCTGCAGAGATGGGTCGCCATCTTTCATGATTTCAGATTCGGTGGCCCACAGCGGGTCAATGCTATTTGCACTGACTCCGCCTCTGCATACGTGGGGGCTGCGAGGGCTTTGGCCTTGCCATTTATGCCCCCTGAGTTGAGGAGGATCACTTGGCTCCCGTGTTGCGTCCATGTCTGCAACAAGTTGTTGTCAGACATTGGCACGATCTGCACCTCTTTCGTGGATACGATCACGCGTGCCCGAGTTCAGGTGGTGTTTTTCAAAACCCACCAGGCCGCTCTCAGCTTCTTTCGGAAGCGGAGCGCGGCGTTGGGCCTCGTGCTTTCATGCGAGACGCGCTTTGCGTCCGTGTACTCCATGTTGGAGAGGCTGCTCGCTCTGCAGGATTGTTTGCAGGGCATGATGACAGCGGAGGATGGTCGGGCTTGGGCTAGGATCCCGTGGTCCCCCGACGTTCGCGACATGGCGCGTTGGGTGCGCCGACAAATCAGGTGGTCCCCTTGGTGGGAGAGGATGCATGCCATCAAGCACGTCATGGATCCTGTCATGGACTTGCTGAGGAAGATGGACCATGGCGGGCAGTTCATGTCCCTCGTTGTAGAGTGGACCCGGGATCTTGCACGCCTTGTGCGGGACGCTTGCATTCCTCTTGGCCAGTCCTTTTAGGACCGTATCATGAGGCGTATGCAGGCCCGTATACAGCACATGATGGAGCCCGCACACTGCGCCGCGTTCTTACTGAACCCCCGTCGCCGGAATGTTCAGTACCTCTCCGCGCAGCTCGACCGGTACCACACTTGGCTTGTTCGACAAGCCAAGAGGTATCTGTTGTCTTAGACGGGCCACGACGAGTCGAGTGGTCGTTACCTTGAGGTATGTTGGCACTTCGAGGACTTTCACATGCAGCAGGGTAGGTATGGGTCTTGGGGCGGGGCAGAGGGGCGCGCTCGAGAGAGTAGTTGCATCGGAGACAGCGAGACGTTGGAGTGTGCGTCGTGGTGGTCTCAGTACGGGGGAGACGCGCCCGATTTACAGCATTGCGCTCTTCGTTTGATGCACATGTGGTCCTGCGCCTCTCCATCGGAGAGGAACTGGGCGGTCCACGAGGGCATCCATACGAAGAAGCGTAATCAGTTGGCCTTCGAGAAGGTCGTTCATCTTGTTGAGATCACCGCAAATGTGCGGTTGATGGAGTATAGACGTGCAGGTTGTGGATACGTCCTCCCTTGGCAGCGAGACGAGGGCATGCTTGAAGCTCAAGCGGGATTGGACGTGGAGCCTGTGCGCTCGGGGACGAGGAGTGGGAAGACGGAGGAGGAGATCAAGGAGCAGGCTGCCCTCATTGCGCGCGATCCCATTGGGTCTTCTGCGCCGCCCCTTGTTGAGTCTGTTTTTTATGCTCGTGTGACTATCTTCTGCCCATACCCCAGGGACGATGACTCTGCGGACGAGAGGGAGTCGGAAGTAGCGGACGACCCGATGCTTCCCATCCCGCGTGAGATTGATGAGTTGCACGAGGGGGGCGACGTGCGTGACGAGAGGACGCACACCGCGCGGAGGGCGGAAGACCAGCGAGACATGGATATGATGGGGGGCGAGGAGTTTTGGGGATCTTTCGGGGGCACGGAGGAGAGATCACCCACTGCCGCGCGGGAGGATACGCGTCCTCGCACGACCTTGCGGGAGGAGACGCCTGCTCCCATGACTGTGAGTGAGGAGCCGGGTCCTGCCACGACAACGCGGGAGCGGACGACTGTTTCATCGACCGCGGAGGAGCAGACGCCTGCTCCTACGACCACGCGAGAGCAAACGATTATTCCCGCTACGCAGTCCGGACCCTCATCCCCATCGCCTCTTTCGCGTCATTTTATCCCAGGATTCCCAGCATCCGCTCCGCCCGCTCCCGTTCGGCGTGATGAGCGCCCACCTGCACCGGTTGGGAGGGAGGACTTGGGATCCTCGTTGCGCATCGGCGGGCATGGATCATTGTTTAGCGTAGCCCGTCAGCTCCTTTTGCACACGCGTGCATCGAGCGACTTGGGGGAGATGGGTGTTCATAGCGGGGCACCACCGGTGGAGGAGAGGGAGAGACAAGCAGAGGAGCACGGAGCCGCCGGAGCGGGCGGAGTTGAGGGTATTCGGGGTATGGAGGAGGAGGTAGCTGGAGTAGTGGGGGGCGTGGTGGAGGTAGATGATGGTGCGCACGTCGAGAGAGAGGAGGCCATGGCGAGGGTTGATGATGATGACGATGAGGGAGAGGAGGCCATGACGAGGGACTATGAGGTAGAGGAGGCTGTGGCAGGGGTAGAGGAGAGCGTGGCAGGGATAGATGATGGTGATGCCCAGGTTGAGATGGAGGAGGATGTGGTGAGGGCAGATGCTGCTGCGTTGGTTGGGGGAGAGGAGGGTGTGGTAGGGGGGGACGTCGCCCATGGTAGAGGAGAGGGAGGCGGTGACCTTGACCCGATCATCCAGCGTTTCGTCGATGACGAGATGGGTCCCGCACTAGCGGGTTTGACCCTGAACACGAGGAGGGCACTGGGGGCGTCGCCATCAGGACAGAGGGGGGCGTCAGGGCTGGGGATGGGGGATTTCATGGACATGTCTTTGGGGGATCCGCCCACCCCTGGTCACGCAGAGAGAGAGGATGTGGCGCGTGCCCTAGCGGCCACTGGGTACACCACAGAGGAGATCGAGCAGGCATTTGCAGGACGCTCCGGGAGAGAGACTGACACGCTTCAGCAGGGTTGCGAGGAGGTAGTAGAGCAGCCACAGGAGGAGCGTGAGGATGCACCCCCAGCAGATATCCCCGGAGGGAGCAGTTTGCTGGTACCGTTAACAGGCTTGCAGATGACGACGACGATGCGGCCAGTTCGACCGTGTGTGCAGGGGTCAGGTCCTGGGGAGGAGGCATTTGTTCAGGTACCACTGGTCATAGTCGTGGATTTAGGATCTGAGGCAGTTCTTCATACACCGGTTACTGGGCGGCGAGCTCCTCAGGATACAGCTCGCCCATTGGATTTCGCGAAGCTCGCACGGGCTGTTGTGCGTGACGTGACGCGGCGGGAGGACACCGACCCTAGCAGACCACTTATGCCACCTCCTCCTCCGAGATCACGTCACAGCGATTCCCCCTCGACACCAGTCGGTCGGCCCCCCCGTTTACCATCCACGCCCACCAGACCTAGGGTTCGTGACACGACGGCCGTAGGGAGCCTCCCTCTTGACACGTCGCTATTCGGGAAGATGGATATCAACCTGGACTCCATACGTCGGGTCACAGTGCACACTGCACGACAGCAGCCAGGTTTGGGTGGGGCTGACACCGGGAGGGGTGCGCCGAGGGAGGTCATGGCGGCAGTATCTCAGCCGCGAGATGTTCGCGGGGTTGGACAGGCCGGGTGTACCTTGCAGGCCGCTTTGGCAGCCGCAGCACGTGTTGTGCGTGAGCAGACTTCGCACAGGAGCGGAGTCGCTCGTACGAGTTCCGTGCCTCAGATGATGCCTACCACGGGGGATGCCGCGTTGGAGGAGTCTTCTGGAGCCGAGGGGTTGGAGATGCCGCGCGGTTTTCGTTGTGAGAAGACAGTCGCAGAGGTGACTTAGGTGAGTGCTAGGCTTGTTCGGGTAAGGACGGGGGCTGCCCATGTGACCGTGGTGGAGGACGATCCCGAGACGGAGCCTGCACGTGAGGAGGCCCCACAGGAGGGTGACGAGTACAGGGACGATGAGGAGTGTGAGGAGGAGGAGAGCGACAACGGGGATGATGACAGCTACCATGACGAAGACGACGAGCCCTCCCCTCCACCGCGGCATGGTTCTCGTAGACGACGTGGCTCTCGTAGAGGACATGATGACGTAGACGACCCGTCCTCTCCAGGGCGGCGGGAGACGAGAAGTCGGAGGAGGCGAGGGTCATCCGTTGCGACAGCGCCGGGGCGAGGGAGTGTTTCGTCGACACGCAGCACGAGTGGGGCGAGGCAGAGAGGCAGTGGTAAGGGGAAGGGAAGTCGACGGTATTGACAGCTTCGTTCCCCTTCCAGTGCTTCCACGACGCCTTTATGTTGTTTGTGCTTAGTGTTCTGACGTTGTTGTATATTGTTTAGGATGATATACATATAGTTAGGTTTTAGGGACTTCGGACCAGTTCATGGACTTCAGCATGCAGGTAGACTGGGTAGTGTCATCGACAGTGTTTGTTTGTTTCGTTTTTCAGTTTATGTACGTCGTTTTCATATTGTTTTTTAGTTATTGGGTTTTTGGTAGAGGTGGGACTTCATTCTGACTTGTCGTTTTACGTAGATATTTGTTAGGGTTTTATTTTCAGCTTTATTAGTTAGCGGTGTAGGCTGCATATCATCGGTGTACGGCCCTGTGCGACTCGGCACGAGTGTCGCCGACACATTGTACCATGTGAGATGTATTTCATATTGGACTCCTATATGCGACTTCGTCGGCACTTCGGCATGACTTTTGTATGACATTTCATGACTACTTTGTTTTCATTGTAGTTTCATGTTCTTCTATGCGGTTATTCTTATGTGTTTGTGTGTGTGTGTGTGTGTGTGTGCGTGCGTGCGTGTGTGTGTGGGTGGGTGTGGGTGTGGGTGTGGGAGTTTGTGTTTGTGTGTCTGGGCAGCCCTCCCCCAACAATCATTCAATTGTTACGATCCTGGTCGTTTCCCAAGTGCAGTTCACAACGAAAGACAATGCCACCCAATTGCGAAAGAAATGAAAGCACTTGCAAAAAGATAAAGACCAGAGAAGAGAGGGGAAGAAGAAGAAGAAGAAGAAGAAGGAGAAGAAGAAGAAGAAGAAGACGAAGAAGACAAAGAAGAAGAAGACGAAGAAGAAGAAGTACACCAGCAAGACCAATGACAATTCCCCCCTTCTCTCTCCAACCTCCTCCTCTTCACCAATCTTATTCTTCTCTCAATAAAAATAATAACCATGAATGGATGAACCAGAATCAATATCCGAAGTTCCCTCTTACTGCTGACTCAACTCCACAACAACAACAACAACAGCAACAACAACAACACCATAGCTATGGCTTCCCTCCTTCAGCCTTCCCTCTTATGCACAGGCTGGCGGACTGATGAGGGCAATGCCCTCTTGTACAAAACACAACCCAAAGCAGTTACGGTGCTACCGATGTCCAAAGGAGTTGAAAGGACAACACAAGAGCAGCTATGCCGCTGCTGACTGGTCCTCCATGCCTGACTCTGCCTTGAGCTTCCTTGCTGCAGCGCTACCCCAACTGGGGCCTTCCGGATGCAGCGCCCAACAAGGTGATGAAGACGGTGTTCACCATAACCAGGTAAGTCCCTCAACACTCTCCTACCATGCCCCTTCTTCCTGCTCCTCAAGCTGGACTGCTCGCCATTGAGCTCCAGCGGTCCCTTCTCCCTCCAAGCAGCGTTGTACCTCCAGCGCTGTGCTCCAACAGCATGTCGCCAATCCTTGCACACCGCAAATGAGGAAGAGCTCTTTGCTCTTCCTGGAGATATAGCGGCCTATTGGTCTCCTGGGCGGTGACTTCCTAGGCCGAGTGGCCTCCCTCTCAGAGGGAAACATCATTGCAGTCTCTGCTATCCTCCGGACAGGCCCTAGACCCGGGCTACTTGGACTACCGGCCTACCTCTAACCTACAGCCTACTGCTACTGGGCCTCTAAAAATGCCAAGCTTTTATCTTCTTCTGCTCGGCCTTCAGTACCCGACACTCATACCACTACTCGAGCGGTACCGGCCTACCTGCTACTCGAGTGTTTCCCCCCTGCTCGAAGTGTCGCGGGCCTACCCCCGCTACTTGACTGTCTACCCCCCCTTCAACCTTGACACTCACGGCCACAGGTAAGTACTGGCCTTGCGGGGCCTTGCAAACGATGTACCCTTGTGGGTCACGCACACTCAACCGACATGCAAAGCAGCAAGCACGCACACACACACACAGGCATGGAAATCACTGCAAGGGGACACGGCGATGCGGCCTCAGTCGCGGGCGCAGCCCTAGTTGTTCGCTTTCCCGTCAAACGACGAAGCCGTTCAACGGGGATTTAACGGAGTTGAATCCATTCAACGGGGATTCAACTCCCGTTCAACGGGTTCAACGGGGATAGAACGGACGGGGTAGGAGATAAACCCCTGTTTTTTCGGTTCATGTCGCCTGCGCCGCGTGCCCGGCAGCCGTTGCGCGCGGTCCGTGGAACAACGGGAACCGGTCGTTGAATCGTTCAACGGGGATTCAACTCCGGTCTTGTGCCCGTTCAACGGGTACAACGGAGTTGAAAAAATCCCGTTGATAGTTGAATGGACACACAGGCCCCAGTTAGGCGCAAGGGGGACAAGAGGTAGACGAACCCTTGATAAAAGAGATAGCCACACAACTTATGACGGTTGTGGGGCCTTTAACCGGTTTTGTTCCAAGGTTGCAGAGGCAGAGAGCAGCTGTGGCCCAAAGACAGTCAGTAGCTGCCGCCGCAGGGGCGGCGCCGCCTCGGCCTGCTGTAGCCGGAGCTACTCAGCCTATGCGATGCTACAATTGTAATCAGCCTGGGAACCTGGCGAAGGACTGTCCTCGGCCCTGATCTCAGGTGGGAATCACGGGCCCATCCCAGATCCGTGCTGGTGGCTCTAACTTCCGCAGGACAAGGGAGGGTGGCGCCGGTTATGGATGCGGGGACCCCTGACATGGTGGCCCCGCGCGGCCGCCAAAATTGGGATCGATGAATATCTAGCGGCCGCGATGCTCGAACCCGGCACCATTGGTGTTATCCGCCATACCCCGCGGGTTGCCAGCGAAAGCGACCTAGGATCGTGGAGACCCGGATTCGAAGACCCCAGGATACTGCGACTCGAGTATAACTGTATAAGGACGGTCAAATTGACATACTAGATGCCCTGAAGGCTTTGGATCTGCGGATATCAGTGCCTGTTCCCTACCTACTGACCATTTCGGAGGCAGCCAATGAGAAACTGGTTGAGAGATGGTTGAAAAACAGGCGCCGGTTTGAGGAAAGCCGAAAGAGCAAAAAGTTGGCGATCAGCGACCCATCGGTGGATATCGAAACTCAACCATCCACCTCGAAAACTAACGAGGCCAACCGAGTCAGAATGATCCACGCCGTAGATTCACCGCTGGAGAAACCTGAAGTATTTCAGCGGGCGTACCTTATTACGTCGAAAAGTGTCGAGTGCGACAGCGAGGTCTAGGGAAGTCCCTCGGCCGCCATCTTGGACTTGGGATCGTCGGTCGTGGCTGTCTCTTGGAGTTTGACGAAACGGTTGGGTCGGGAGAAACAAGTTCAGCCCCTCCGCCCGATGAGCTGTATGTATCCGCCACAGAAGATAGCATCCACTGAAAAGGACGGATTATGGATGTTCCCATAAGAGACGGGCGGGTGCATTGTTTATGTGACGCAATTGTGTTGGATGTGCAGGCGTATGATGTGCTCTTAGGAATCCCGTGGCAGGCGGTGGTAGGCGTGCGAATGCATTTTGACGGTGCTAAGATAGTCCTCACTTCGGCCCACCCTAAGCCCCAAACATGGCAAACAATACCCATGAGGATGGTCGTACGTGTACAAGCATAGCCCACCCCTCGTATTTCCACTGAGGTTCGAAGAGTCAACATGGTTCGGTGGGTGCAAAGGGGCGAAGAAAGACCTGCGACAGGAACCGAGGACGCGGACTTACCCGACCGGTATCCAATACGAATTTAAGACCACTTCCGCCAACCTCGGCGATACGGGACGACAAGGGCTAGCAGCCTGGCACGAGCAAGTCTAGCTTGGGTCAACTGTTCTCTTCTACCGTAACGGGGGAACCGTTGCTGAGGGTGTCACAACTAATCGACTTCTCGGAACCCCCTGCGGCCCTCTACCTCAGACCGGACCCCCTCCCGCAGAGGTTTGTCGAGCTTAGGGGGCTATGAGACTTATCTTTTAGGCCCCCGCGACCCCTACTCACAGACGCCAAGGTCGTTGTGCTTTTGGACGAAAGGGTAGCATTCCAGTGACCCATGAAAATACATGGAGCTCGAAGGAACTCCTACAGGCATTGTCAGTAGAACCCTCGGTCGAGGCCGAAATCGATAGAGAAACCGAAACGGAAAATGAACCAGTTACTCCAGCAGATAGTCAACTCATAGCCACCATATATTCGGTAAAACCGACAATTCCCTGTCCGGGGCCTCCCCGGAGGAAACCGCTCGGGTCCCAACCGTCACATCAACGGTTTCCCTTCCTAGTGGGAGCATCAATATTCAGATACCTGCCCATGTACCTAACGAACATCGACGTCTCCTCCTAGCGGTTATACGACAATCAGTATCCAAGATCATGATATAGGACTAACGCACCTGATAAGCGACACGATTGATACATGGGACCACGCCCTGATACACTGCCGACCGTACCGTTACTCACTGAAGGAACGACAACTAGCCTTGGAAAGGGTACGGGAATTGGAACCGCTAGGTCGGGTAGAGCCCTCCTTAGGCCCCTGGTCATTCCCTGTGGTTCTCGTGGCGAAACGGAACGGGACAGTCCGTGTATATATGGACTATCAAAAATGAAACGCAATTACTACCAAGAACCTTCACCCGCTGCCTCGTATCGATGATCTTTTGGATGCTATTGGTTTTGCACGAGTCTTCTCGAAGTTCGATATCTAGCACAATTTTCACCATGGCGCGGTCCGACTCGAAGACAGACCCAAAACGACCTTCGTCTTATTCGAGGGCACGTGGCAGTGGTCCAGATGCCCTATGGGAATATGCCACGCACCCGCGACTTTCCAGCGAGCCATGAATATGGCCTTTGCAGAGTTCGTCAACAAAACCCGCCTGGCCCAACCGCTGGTAAATTTGTGTGATTGTGTATATGGACGATATTTTGTTTTTTTCTAAAACACATGTCAAGTGGGTCTTGCATGCATTGAAAGACGTGGGTTTCAAATTCGCTTTGGAGAAAAACAAGTCTTTTCTCTCGAAAATCTCCTTGGGGTACATCGTTACGGTGGATGGCTTGAAACCGGATCCAAGGAAGGTGGTAGCGGTTCAAGAGGCACCCGTGTCTGTCACACTTACTCAAGTTCAAACCTTTATCGACTTGGCCTCATATTATCGATGGTTCATCCAAGGGTTTGCTCGTGTCGCCAAGCCTCTGACAAATTTGTCGAGGAAGGAAGAACAGCTGATCTGGACGCCAGAGTGCGAGGCGGCTTTCGGGCGCTAAAAAAGACCCTTGCAGCTGCACCGATCCTGGCGCGTTCAGATCCGACAAAACCGTTCGCTCTGCACACCGATTGGCACTCGCGGGCCATATCGGCGGTGCTGACTCAGCATGGAGCTGACGAGAAGGAGCACGTCATCGAATACGCGTCAAGGACTCTGAGCCAGGTGCAATCACATTACGAAGCTTGCAAGGGCGAGTGTTTGGCGGTGGTGTGCGGAATCCAACATTTTCGGCCGTATCTCCACGGCCAGAAGTTCGTCCTCGTCACGGATCATCAGCCGTTGCTGTCTTTGCGGAACAACATAGATTATACGGGAACCTTGGGAAGGTGGGCGGTGAGGCTGCAAGACTACGATTTCGACATCCACCACTGTGCGACCAAGCAGCACGGAAATGCGGGCGGACTGAGCTGCCTCCAGCCGCCGAAGAAGTGCCCAACGGACGAATGGCTCATTCCGTGGAAAGAAGCTTCGCCTCTGACGGAGCCTCGCTATGGAGAAGTGCACGTCCTTCGCAAGGGAAGCACGGGGCGAGAGATGGTGACCCCTCTTAAAGCAACAACTACCCCTTCCTCCTCACCAGGCCCTTCGTCGTACCCGTCTATCCCTCCTCTCCCCCTAGCCTATCTCTGCAGTCCTGCTTTTTCTACACCTTGCCCATGATACCGGACCAGGGGGGCCCAAAGGACCTTGTTTTATCTCATGGGTACGATGCAGCCAGTGCCGCGTGATCTCGTCCCACAAATGTTGTACAATGTACCAGAACGAGAAGAAGTGGAACTATCCCAAGTGCCGAACGAACCAGGTACCTACAAAAAACCGGTATGTAGAGGCTGAGACAGAAAACGGATTCTTGCCAAGTATCCGTAAAGGAGAGGTCTGGACAGATCTCCTCCTGCTGAGAAGACTCAAGGGAGACCCGCTGATAGAGCTTACCAAGGCGGAACGTCGGCGAGTCACGGAGCGAAGTCATGATTATCGTTGGCAGGAATCAGCCCTGCAGAAACAAAAAGACAGTGACGATTGAGTGTGTATGTGTGTGTGTGTGTGTGTGTGTGTGTGTGTGTGTGTGTGTGTGTGTGTGTATGTGTGTGTGTGTGTGTGTGTGTGTGTGTGTGTGT
>BFEA01000268.1:1244722-1258067 GCA_003427395.1 Chara braunii
AGAGAGAGAGAAAGAGAGAAGACGACAACAGGTAAGTGTCCAAGGCTGCGGCTGGCCTCGCGCAACTACCATCGAAAGGATGAACAAAATCGATCGAATCTTCCGCTACAACGTCAAAAGATTCTCTACTACACGTGTGAGTGTGTGTGTGTGGGGGTGTGTGTGTATGTGTGTGTGTGTGTGTGTGTGTGTGTGTGTGTGTGTGTGTGTGTGTGTGAG
The DNA here is from genome assembly GCA_003427395.1 of Chara braunii. Taxonomy (NCBI): domain Eukaryota; kingdom Viridiplantae; phylum Streptophyta; class Charophyceae; order Charales; family Characeae; genus Chara; species Chara braunii. The sequence continues at coordinate 1,244,942 of BFEA01000268.1, forward strand.
AGAGAGAGAGAGAGAGAGAGAAAGTACGGCAACAGGTAAGTGTCCAAGGCCGCGGCTAGCTTCGCGCAACTACCATCGAAAGGATGAACAAAACCGATCGAATCTTCCGCTACAACGTCGAAAGATTCACTACTACACGTGTGCGTGTGTGTGTGTGTGTGTGTGTGTGTGTGTGTGTGTGTGTGTGCACGCGCGTGTGCCAGGGAGGGGAGGGAGGACCCCTCCCCCACCAATCAATCAATCAATCAATCAACAAATTTTATTTTCTAATTTTTTAATTAATTTTGGTACTCAACAAAAACCACCCCCCCAAAAAAATATTTTTTTTATTTTTTTTGCGGCGCAGTCCTATAAAGGAGGACGTGCGCAGGCCGAGGCCGCACGCCGATTTCCCACGCGCTCGCTCGCCTAAGCGTTGCGCGGCCGCAAAGAAACTCGATCGCGGGCCCGCGGCCGGCCTCCTTGGCCACGGCCTAGGCCGCAGGATCCGCGGCCTTGGGGGTCATGTAGGTGTACGTGGATATTACGCAGCTGCCTGACCATGAAACCACCAGGGTGTTCATCGAGTTTCGCGCTCTCCATGTGGCGGTTAATTTTATGCACAGCGTGGCCAATTCATCGGCGACATGACACCCTTGGATGATCGACAGCGAGACCCGGTGTGGAACTTGCTTCTAAACTACGCGGGGCAGGTGGCAAAGTCGGTGGCACAAGTGCAAGGTAGGGGCCATCAATTCACACCGTACCACGCACTGTTCCGACGCGCATCGGACGGACCGTTGGCCGTTGTGCCTCAATTCCCCGCGCTTCTTCCCCCTGCTTAGCCTCTCAACATCCAATCTATTCCCCCTCCCTCATAATAAATGCCTCCCTTCTTCTCTTACACCACCCTCCCGTATCAGCTCACAGAGAGCCCCTACCCCATGCGGAACTTCCCTGAGTATTTGGTGGAGTTGGAGGACGTGGAGCCATTGCCGCAGGCCGAGGAGGACGCGTGGGAATTACATCGCGCGCTGTATCGATCAGTGGTGTTGGGCATGTTCTAGTTCACAGTGGAATACGACGATCACAACATCATCCAGAACTTGCGGGTATATTACCTCATCGCGCAACCCAAGCCGGAGAAGGAGGGCACGGTGGCATTATAACCGTCCGGGGACATCGGGACGAGCAGGCCGGGACTGTTGGAGCTCATTCATATCAAGTTGCTGTCTATTGCACAAGTGATCGCCAACGAAAAAGAGGATCTACCACTCCACCTACAAACAGCATCGGCCCCTCACCGATCTTACCACGCGGCGGTGATACCGGACTATATCGCGCGGGAGGGGAAAAAGGATGTGAGCATAGCCAACCAAAAGTCATTGCGGCCTCCCTCGTCCTTCCCCAAGCCAGTAGCCGCGAGGGCCCTCAGGAAGGCACCCAAGAAGAAACGTCGCCAGCCATCACCAGGAGTGCAAGGGAGCCGAGTAGGGCCCAGGGAGGGAGTGGTCCAGTCAGTGACGGCCCGGAAAGCCGATCCCGTCCCAGAGAGCAAGACAACGCCGATCGAGGGACCTCAAGTTGGGGGAGAAGTCAAGACGAGCAGATTTCGGATATGTCTGAGGCTTCCGGAGCCAGCACCACCCACGCCACTCCTCCTCGATCTCAACCTTGATGGAGCCAGCCCATCAGCACCACCCACGCCACTCCTCCTCGATCTCAACCTTGATGGAGCCAGCCCAGCAGCAGGAGGAGTGGGAGGAGTACCACATCCCACACCCAGAATCCCCATCCTCGCAGGACCATTCCTCTGCCGCCAGCCACCCGGGAGTAGTTCCTCTGAGCCGGACGGTCCATCCGATGGACGTCGAGTCTATGGTGGAGCCTGCAAGGTTGCAATCATCTGGCTCGAGGCGATCGAGGGGGCCCCACGTCCTGATCCCGCATGGGAGCCGTATTGGAGCCGCCTTTTTTAAGATGTGCGACTGCCAGGCTACCAAGGACACTCACTTACAAGGCCGACCAGCGGTCGAATGTCATGTACTATGAAACACCCGCGGACGCGTCCGCGGGGTCGAGCTAGGATGGCGATCGTATATACGGCCGCGTCCGCGGCCGACCTCGTCCGCACCGCGGACGCGAATTTACCATATTTTTCCTTAATTAAATAATGGGTAAAAAAAAAAAAAAGGGGGTTGGAGGGATTTTTAATCTCTACAACCCAATATCTTTTTTTTTTGGAAACAGATAAGTTTTTAGAATTATAAAAATAAAAGACAGAAAAGGCGGAGAAGAGAAATTGAAAAATAAATTATGTAATGACCCGCCAAAAACACAGACTGGGAACACTGCCGATTTCTGGGATTTGCCAATGGAATGAATGCCTTGCTGAGATTCCCGCATTCTGCTGTGGTCCCAAGTCTGTGTGTATGCGTGCCTCCTGGTTTGCATGTTTGTCTGAGTGCTTGTCGGTTGTGTGTGTGTGCATGCCTGCCCGCTTGCATGCCTGTCTGAGTGCTTGTCGGTTGAGTGTGTGTGACCCGCAAGGGTACTTGTTGGTTGCAAGGCCCCGCAGGGCCTGTACTTACCTGTGGCCGTGACTTTGAGGGTTGCAGGGGGGGTAAACACTCAGGTAGCGGGGGATAGGCCCACGACACTTAGAGCAACTGGGGAAAAACACTCAAGTAGCAGGTAGGCCGAGCAGAAGAAGACAAAAAGTTGGCATTTTTAGAGGCCCAGTAGCGGTAGGCTAGAGATAGGCCGGTACCAGTCCAAGTAGCCCGGGTCTAGGGCCTGTCCGGACAATAACAGAGCCTGCAATGATGCTTCCCTCCGAAAGGGAGGAGGTACCGGTTGCTGGGAGGCCGCTTGGCCTAGGAAGTCACCGCCCAGGAGGCCAGTAGGCCGCTATATCTTCAGGAAGAGCGAAGAGCTCTTCCTCATTTGCGGTATGCAAGGATTGGCGACATGCTGCTGGCAGCGCTGCTTGGAGGTGAAGGTCCGTTGGGGCTCACCCTGGCTATGGCGAGCACCCCAGCTTGAGGAGGAGGAAGAAGGGGGCATGGTAGGAGAGTGGTAGGGCACTTACCTGGCTATGGAAGACACCATCTTCATCACCTTGTTGGGCGCTGCATCTGGAAGGCCCCAGTTGGGGTAGTGCGGCACCAAGGAAGCTCGAGGCAGAGTCAGGCATAGAGGACCAGGTCAGCAGCGGCATAGCTGGTCTGCGTTGTCCTTTGGACATCAGCGCAGCACCATAGCTGCTTGAGTTGTCCTAGGGACATCAGCGCAGCACCCTAGCTTCTTGTAGTAGTCCGGCATAGCCTATGCATGAGAGAGGAGGCTGAAGGAGGGAAGCCATAGCTATGATGGACTGGTGGTTGTTGTTGTTGTTGTTGTTGAGTTGAGTCAGCAGTAAGAGGGAACTTCGGATATTGATTCTGGTTCATCCATTCATTGTTATTATTATTATGGAGAGAAGAATAAGATTGGTGAAGAGAAGGAGGAGGAGGAAGGTGGAGAGAGAAGAGGGGAATTGTCATTGGTCTTGCTGGTGTACTTCTTCTTCTTCTTCTTCTTCTTCTTCTTCTTCTTCTTCTTCTTTACCTCTCCTCTGGTCTTTATCTCTTTGCAAGTGCTTTCATTTCTTTCGCAATTGGGTGACATTGTCTTTCATTGTGAATTTGCACTTGGGAAATGACCAGGATCGTAACAATTGGTATCGGAGCTGACTCTCTTGCTGGCGAGAGGTGTTAGTCACCCTAACCCTAATTCCGAATTAGGTTAAGGCTGACCTAATCTCGGATTAGGGTTGGGAAGTTAGGGTTAAGTGGGGCAGCGAGGTATGGGGATGCTGCTCCCACCTGGTTAGGTCATGTAGGGTCGACATTGGACCCAACCAGGTTGCTTGAGTGAATGTATGGGGTGGCGAGACACAAAGGAGGCTGTTTGGAGTAAGCGAGAGGGAGTAGAGAGTGAGAGGTACTCGCACCTGGAATCTGGACTTCAGGAAGACATTGAGTGACTTTTGGGCTTCCCCTCAAGAGAGAGACTTGATCGGAGGCTGCCATATCTGCATCGGATTGCTGCAAGTTGCTACTTTGGTCTTCAGGCATCGACGGGGGATCCGACTTTGCAACAGGGGTGTAGGAAGGCCCTCTTAGTCATGCTAGGACACTTCGTGTAGTGGTAGCTAGGGGTCAGGAGGACTATATGAGAGGGGAGTGACTCGTTATCCATCTTTGGAGGCCGGGCCTCACAGGTAAGTGTCGTGTGACCTGGGTAAGCCCGTGGGAGGTTGCTTGGTGCTTCATGGCCTGTTGGGGGTGTGTTGGGTTCTCTTCCTCTTCTCTCCGGTCTTGGTTGTGTGTGTAAGCATGTGGATTGGTTTCTCACCTGATGGATGGATGGATGATGTATCTGTGCTAAATGACAAATCTTTCTACAGTGCATTGTCTTTTCAATTCTGAACGGCTGTAGGGGCGAGTTCTTGCTGAAAGTTGTCTTTTTCTTTTCAATACGATAGAGACAGTTTGGGACTGACTTGGTACCTCTGTCTCGTTAGACCTGGTCCACGACCTACTTGGGACCTTTGGGACCAGTGGGACCAGGCCCAGCGGGACAGGGCCTTTCGGCCCCAGATCTGCTGTCGCTAGTGCAATTCTTTGCTGTGCTGAATCTGGGGGACACGCGGACAGCAAGGGCATTCCTTTCAAGGGGATCTTGTCTGGTCTTACCGCATGTGATCACATACTGCCCCGCATCTGGCTCGGCGACCGTCTGCACCCCTCGAAGTCTCCATTGCTGCAGATTGGTCTTCTTCGTCTGACTTATTGTAATGCATGTCCCCCTGTCAGGTTAGACAAGAGGGGATCTCCAGCTGATCTGATCGGGCCTGTTCCATAAATCAGACCTCTCCGTTGTTTTATTCTTTTTATTTATTTATTTTATTTATTTGTTCTTCTGCTGCGTGCCACACTCTAAGTCCAAATGATTCGTCGCTACGGCTAGGAGTTCTACCTTCTTCTCTGAGTGGTTTTCTGTGTGTTTCTTTTATCTGAACTATATATGTTCGGTATCGAGACGCGTGCGCAGACAGCATAAAGAGAGGAAAGGGAGAAAAAAAGTGTGTTGTTTGAGAGTGTGAGAAGGGGCAAGAGGAGTGTTCGTCCAAACGTAAAGAAATAGCGGACCCCTCTTGAGAGTTCTACTGACACCCCTTCCTCCAGCATGGCGGTCATCACATCTGGCCAATGGCAGGCCATGCTGGACGCAGCACACGAGAGCCAGAAACCATTCTTTCAAAAACTGTATGATGATGTCGTGCAGAGGGAAAGGGAGGCAGCGACAGCAGCTAGAGCCGCCCACATTGCTGATCAGGTGGCCCTCCTTCAGATCCCGGAAGCCAATGCTGACCGGTTCCAGGAGGAACTAGCTGCTGCCGTAGCAGCCTTGGTCCGACTGCGGACCTTGGAAAACCTTGAGTCTCGTATGAGAGCACTTGAGCAAAGGAATGAAGAGCTGCAGGCTAAGGTAATTATCCTTTAACAGTCCCAGTTGTCTGCCTCCCGCATTCCTAACCCTCCGTCTGCTGTAGTCCCGATCTCTCAATCAAACACAGCCCTCATAGTCAGATCAAGCGGAACCATGGAAAGCGCAGGAACCGGTGCCTGCTCCTGGAGCGGCAGCACCGGCAGTTCTGCGCTGGTCATGGTCCCAAATGCAGGGACTTCAGCCCAAAACGCCACAGTCCTTATTGGCGTTCAGTACAGCGGTCCCATGGTGGACAAGCGGGCGGCCACGCTGCCGTCCAAGTACGACGGGAAGGCAGACATCACCTCTTGGATTAGTTCCATGCGGTCGTGCTTCGAGGTCATGCGGTCACCGCAAGAGGACCGAAGTATGATCATGGGGACTAATACTGAGCCCGCCGTGCGAAACCACATTGAGCTCCAAGATGTCACTGCAGGCTATGCACGCATAGACCTGACTGATTGGCTGAAGGTCACCCCTATCCGTGTTCTTGAGGATCTTTTCCTTGACCGGTACCAGGATAAACATGTTGCGCTCAAGGCTAGGCTGAAGCTTGAGGCCCTCAACGGCCAAACATGGAGGTCATCCATGCAGGCTTTGGAACAACACTTGACTGGTCTGTTCACCACTCCGAATCTGGGAATGACTGACGTATCTTGTATGGATGTAGTTATGGGAGTTCTCCCTGCTAGCACTCAAGGACCATGCCACCTGGCGAGAGCTCATGAAGGACCTAGTCGACCTAGAGGCCAAGGACCTCGCCAGGCGCAAGAAGGCGCCCGCTGCAGGTGGGAAACCACAACGCAAGCGGTTTGGAAGCAGCAACCAGCTTGCACTGCATGATCATCGGGAGGCTGACGATCAGTCCCATGCAGATGATCTGTCTCTAGATGACAATCTAGAGCCGGACTCCGATACGGGCTGCTCCACATCAGCCATTGAGTGTGACAAAAATGATGATGAGAAATTTAATGCATTCAGAAAGACTTCTTCAAATAAGGGGCCTAACCGTGGTTCAGGTAAGGGAACTGTCTTACACCTTCCCAAAAATGCTAAGATCCCTGAGAAACCGGAGGATGATTCAACGAAGCCTTGGGAAACCCTCCGCATCAGCCAAAAAGAATGGGAAAGAAGGTCCAAACTGCGCATATGCTTGCATTGTCAAAAGCCTGGGCATGCTGTGCAGGATTGCTATCGTCTTCAGGGAAACAGGCAAGGGGCGTAGAAGAGTCATCAGCACTCTCTACAATAAGGGAAGCTGAGCAGACAATTGCAGGCCCTTCCGAGGAGCCTGGATCTGGACAACAGCTTGCTCTTGAAGCCCGAACTGATGCTGATTCCAAGGCTGGTGCAGTCCAAGTATTATACACTGAGCCTTGGGGGGAGTCTAGAGAAGTTGACCTCCACGCCCACATGGAGCATTGGCTGCAGCTCAAGCAGCAACGCCGTGTTCAGGGGAGCGTGGAGCTAACCTTCTTTAAACTGCTCATTAACCGCCGATACATCCGTGTGCTGATTGACAGTGGTTCGGCCACTAATTTCTTCTCTCCGAACGGGATTCGTAAGGCGGGCCTGGGTATGAAGCAAGTGGAACTGCCGAACCCTTGTTGGACTCAGATGGGCAACCAAGAGGTTGTCACTTCCACTCATGCTGTCAAAGGTCCGCGCATCACCTTTGACAAAGATCACACTGTCACACATGAGCTGAACTTTTACGTCCTGAACAAGTGTCCTTTCGACGTGGTCATTGGCTTGGGCTGGCTAAAGGCTCATTGCCTAAGGACCACGTGGGCGGATAACCAGTTCGTGGTACTTGACGCCAAGGGAAACGAGCGTACCGTCTTGTTAGATGAGACGCACGAGTCCCCTCCGGCTCTTCTCAGTGCTAACAAATTCTGCAGGTCAGTGCGCAGGCGCAAGGAAGCTGAGTTTGTACATATAGCTCTTGTGAAGCCTCTCCATGTGCCTTCTAGTTTTGCTGCATTTTCTACCTCTGAAGGTAACTCTACCTCTACTACTTCTACTTCTGTTCCACCTACTTCTACTGTAAATGATCAATCTATTTCTGCTCCAAAAACTTTGAAACCGGTTGTGATTACTGTAAATTCTCAATCTGATTTTCTCTCCCCTTATGAGGATGATCCACCACCGGAAATCCCAGTGAACATTCGCCTTCTATTAGATCGATTTCCTGAAGTTTTGGCTGAACCTCACAGAGTACCCGAGCGTCCAGTCAAACACAAGATCGAGATAGTAGAAGGGAGTGTTCCTCCAAAGGGTTGCCTCCACTGTATGAGACAAGGCGAGTTGGAGGAGCTGCAGAGACAAATCGACGACATGATTGATCGTGGATGGATTAGGCCTAGCGAGTCCGAGTTTGGCGCACCTGTTTTGTTTGTATCAAAGAAAGGAGGCAAACTCCGGATGTGCATTGATTATCGTGGCCTGAATCGAATCACCCGAAAGAATGCGTATCCTTTGCCTCGCATTGATGATCTGCTAGATGCGGCAGGTGGGTGCAAGTTTTTCTCCAAGATCGACCTCAAGTCTGGCTACCACCAAATTGAAGTTGATCCGAGCGATCGGCATAAAACTGCGTTCAAGACACGCGATGAGTTGTACGAATTCATCGTTATGCCCTTTGGACTGACGAATGCGCCAGCCACATTTCAGTGCCTCATGGACAAGGTACTCCGCCATCAGCTTAACAAGTTTGTGGTTGTGTACCTTGACGACATTCTGATTTTCAGTAAGTCCATGGATGAGCACGTCAAGCATTTTGAGGAGGTTTTGCAAGTCCTCAAAGAAGCTCAACTGCACCTCAACTTAGAAAAATCTCAGTTTGGCAGGGACAGTGTCATCTATCTTGGGCACCGGTTGTCTGCAAACGGCCTTGAGCCGGAGGCAACCAAGGTTGAGGTCATGGTGAGTCATTCTGTGCTCCGCATTGCAGATCCCAACCTCACGTTAGTAGTCACTACGAACGCGAGCAAGTTTGGGATTGGTGCAGTGCTGCAACAAGACGATGGCAACGGTCTGCGTTCGCTTGAATATTACAGCAAGCGCATGCCCAGTCACAAGGTAGCTACTTCCACGTATATGCGTGAGCTTTACGCCTTGCGCGAAACCCTCGCACATTGGAAGCACTACCTCTTGGGTCGCCACTTCAAGGTCTACTCTGATCATCAGACCTTGCTGTGGATTCAGACACAATCTGAGCTCTCTCCTACATTGACCCACTGGTTGCATGACTTTGATGTCTACAGTTTTAAGTTGAAACATAAGAAAGGCTGTTATAACCATGTCGCTGATGCTTTGTCGCGCCATCCCGAGTATTTAACTTGCCTTGTGGGTTCATACGACCTCCGAAGAAAACTAAAGGAGGATCTGATTGAGCACACCGCCAAGGATCCGGACCTCGGTCCCATCCTTGAGCAGCTCAAGGCTGACCCTAACGGTCAGCCTGATTTTCAGGAATGCGAGGGTCTTGTGTTCCGCCGGTATGGAAAGTTCGATCGTTTGTGTGTACCCAACCATGCGCCTCTCCGAACTCATTTCTTGGATTTTGCGCATGGTCGAAGTGGACATTTTGGCTTTGAGAAGACTTATGGAAGTCTTATGCAGCAATTTAATTGGCCAGGAATGAAAGGATCTGCTCAGAAATTCATTCCTGAATGTCAAGTATGCCAAAGAATCAAGGTTCACAGGCATAAGCCTTATGGCCTACTGAGACCTCTCCCCATTCCTGATGAACCCGGTGAGTCGATTTCCATCGACTTCACGGACATAGGAAAGGTGAGTGAGGCTGGGAATTCACAAGTCATGGTCATTGTGGATCGCTTCTCCAAATTTATGAACTTGATTCCTCTCCCTCCTCATGCCCCGACTGAACTTGTCATCGAATAATTTCATCAGCAGTACATTCTACAGTCCGGCGTCCCGAAAACCATTGTGAGCGATCGCGACACCAGATTCATCAGTAAAGATTAGAAAGACTTCACATCTCAAATTTATGACATCAAACTGAACAAGACTTCTGGTCGACACCCCGAAGTCAACGGATTGGCCGAGGAGATCAACCGTCATCCAGCTGCTACGCAATGATTGTTCCAGATCAGAACACGTGGGACAAGGAATTACACAAAGTGAAGGGGCTGTACAACAACTTCATTCACTCTGCAACTGGTATGACCCCAAACCGGCTGCAGTATGGATGTCCGATGCGCAATCCCCTCTCCTATCTGTTCCCCGAACGGTCACCTGGTCTGATGCCCGGCATGCCTGGCTATAATGCCAAGTACGCACGCTTGCTCAAAGCCGTTACTGCAGCTATGAATAAACGCCAGCATGCCATGATCAAACACGCTAACAAGCTGTGCAAAGAAGAAAAATTCAAAGTTGGGGATTACGTTTGGGTCAAAATGTCTGAGTTTTCTGACGAAGAGGGCATCTCACGCAAGGTTCTTCCATTATACTACGACCCTTGGCAGATTCTGAAGGTAGTCGAGGATGATTTTGGTCCTTCATTTGTGATTGACGTGCCTCCTCATCTGCGCACGTATCGAGTCTTTCATGCGTCAAAACTGTTTCCACACATTGATGATGAGACGTTTCCCTTCCGAGATCCTATGATACCTCGCCCTATCGACGACGGTTATGAGATAGACAGAATCGTATCTCACGAGGGCAGAGGGAGGAGCAAACATTATAAGGTTCACTCCCTCTATCACCCATTGACTGAATTCTTCTGGATCGACCGGAAAGAGCTGCTAAAAAGTGCCCCCCGTGTTGTGAACGCTTACGAAAGACAGATCACCGAGGGGCATGCCGCTAAGTTCGTAGCAACAATGACTTCTCATGGATTGACCAAGTCTCTCTTTCTAATGTACTCATACAATGTGTTCTGTACCGACTCTGACTGAGTTACTCGCTCGAGGGGACCTCGCTCTCGAGAGGGGAGTAATGTAATGACCCGCCAAAAACACATACTGGGAACACTGCTGATTTCTGGGATTTGCCAATGGAATGAATGCCTTGCTGAGATTCCCGCATTCTGCTGTGGTCCCAAGTCTGTGTGTATGAGTGCCTGCTGGTTTACATGCCTCTCTAAGTGCTTGCCGGTTGTGTGTGGGTGCATGCCTGCCCGTTTGCATGTCTGTCTGAGTGCTTGTCGGTTGAGTGTGTGTGACCCGCAAGGGTACTTGTTGGTTGCAAGGCCCCGCAGGGCCGCTACTTACCTGTGGCCGTGACTTTGAGGGTTGCTGGGGGGTAAACACTCAGGTAGCGGGGGATAGGCCCACGACACTTAGAGCAGCTGGGGAAAAACACTCAAGTAGTTGGTAGGCCGAGCAGAAGAAGACAAAAAGTTGGCATTTTTAGAGGCCCAGTAGCGGTAGGCTAGAGTTAGGCCGGTACCAGTCCAAGTAGCCCGGGTCTAGGGCCTGTCCGGACAATAACAGAGCCTGCAATGATGTTTCCCTCCGAAAGGGAGGAGGTACCGGTTGCTAGGAGGCCGCTTGGCCTAGGAAGTCACCGCCCAGGAGGCCGGTAGGCCACTATATCTTCAGGAAGAACGAAGAGTTCTTCCTCATTTGCGGTATGCAAGGATTGGCGACATGCTGCTGGAGCGCAGCGCTGGACTGAAGCAGTGCTGCTTGGAGGTGAAGGTCCGCTGGGGCTCAGCGTGGCTATGGCGAGCACCCCAGCTTGAGGAGGAGGAAGAAGGGGGCATGGTAGGAGAGTGGTAGGGCACTTACCTGGCTATGGAAGACACCATCTTCATCACCTTGTTGGGCGCTGCATCTGGAAGGCCCCAGTTGGGGTAGTGCGGCCCCAGGGAAATTCGAGGCAGAGTCAGGCATAGCGGACCAAGTCAGCAGCGGCATAGCTGGTCTGCGTTGTCCTTTGGACATGAGCGCAGCACCATAGCTGCTTGAGTTGTCCCAGGGACATCAGCGCAGCACCCTAGCTGCTTGTAGTAGTCCGCCATAGCCTATGCATGAAAGAGGAGGCTGAAGGAGGGAAGCCATAGCTATGGTGGACTGGTGGTTGTTGTTGTTGTTGTTGACTTGAGTCAGCAGTAAGAGGGAACTTCGGATATTGATTCTGGTTCATCCATTCATTGTTATTATTAGTATTGAGAGAAGAATAAGATTGGTGAAGAGAAGGAGGAGGAGGAAGGTGGAGAGAGAAGGGGGGAATTGTCATCGGTCTTGTTGGTGTACTTCTTCTTCTTCTTCTTCTTCTTCTTCTTCTTCTTCTTCTTTTCCTCTCCTCTGGTCTCGGGCACGATCTCGGATGGCGGCCACATATGTGGACGCGTCCGCGGGCCCAATCTCGGATATGTGGATGCGTCCGCGGGCCACATATGTGGACGCGTCCGCCGGCCACATATGTGGACGCGTCCTCCGGCCACATATGTGGACGCGTCCGAGGCCCCGATGAAATTGGGGGGGGGATTTTTGGTTGGCAGTTCTTTGTATCTATGAAACAACCGCGGACGCGTCCGCGAGCCCGATCTCGGATAGCGGCCACATATGTGGCCGCGTCCGAGGCCGTCCTGGTCCGCGCCTCGAACCCGATTTTACAAGACTTTTCCCGAATTAAATAATAGGCAAAAATGTATATATATATATATGGGGTTGTAGGGAATTTTAATCCCTACAACCCCATATTTTGTTTTTTGGAAACAGATAATGTTTTGGAATTATAAAAAATAAAAAACAGAAAAGGTGGAGAAGAGAAATTGAAAAATAAATTAAAAATATATATATATTTTATTTTTTTTCGGATTTTTGGTTGGCAGTTCTTTGTATTCTTCGTTTTACGATTTTTTTTATTTTTTTTTTTTTGTCCTAAGGAAACAATCAATGGAATGGGAAAAAAAAAAAAGTATTTTTTTTCCCCGGGCCTTTTAATATTTGTTTGTGTGTGTGTGTGTGTGTGTGTGTGTGTGTTTGAATGTGTGTCTGTGTGTGTTTGAATGTGTGTGTGTGTGTGTGTGTGTGTGTGTGTGTGTGTGCGCGCGCGCGCGCTGCGCTGCACCTTCGCCCGCGCGCGGGATTGTCATGTGTGAGTGTGTGTGTGTGTGTGTGTGTGTGTGCGCGCGTGGTGGGTGGCGGGGGGTGGGGCGACCCCTCCCCCACCACTCAATCAATCAATCAATCAATCAATCAATCAATCAATCAACCAATTAATCAATCAATCAATCAATCAATCAATCAATCAATCAACCAACTAATCAATCAATCAATCAACGAAAAAAAAAAAAACAAATTCGAATGAATCTTCCGCTAGAACGTGGAAATATACAATACTTCGTGTGTGTGTGTGTGTGGGCCTGTTGGGGGTGGGGGGGCGACCCCGCCCCCACTAATCAATCAATCAATCAATCAATCATTCAATCAACGAAAAAAGAAAAACGAAAAATCGAATGAATCTTCCGCTCGAAGATGGAAATATACAATCTGACCTCTATGTGTGTGTGTGTGTGCGCCTGTGGGGCCAATCAATCAATCAATCAATCAATCAATCAATCAATCAATCAATCAATCAATCAATCAACGGAAAAAAAAAGAAAAAAAAGCGTTGTTTTTTTTTTTTTCATTTCCAT
>BFEA01000268.1:1306526-1320440 GCA_003427395.1 Chara braunii
TTGATTGATTGATTGATTGATTGATTGATTGTTAATTGATTGATTGGCCCAGAGGCGCACACACACACACACGGGTAGGATTGTATATTTCGATGTTCTAGTTGAAGATTCATTCCATTAGCTTTCTTTTTTTTTTCCTTTATTGAATGCGCGCACGCACACACACAGGCGCGCCCTCCCGCGCGCTCGCACACACACACACACACACACACACACATACTGACACACGCGCGCACACAGACACATGCACACACACACACGTGCGAATGCACACACACACACACACACACACACACGCACACAAATTGACTCAATCAATACATCAATCAATCAATCAATCAATCAATCAATCAAATTGATTGATTGATTGATTGATTGATTGATTGATTGATTGATTGATTGATTGATTGATTGATTGATTGATTGGGATTGGTTCGCTGATTGATTGCTTGATTGATTGATTGTGTGTGGGTGTGTGTATGCGTGGGCCAGTGTTTTGCCACAGGCCCAATAGACCAAAATTTCAAAATATGAAAAAATAAATTTCATCTTCGTATTGTTTTTTTCGTTTTTTTTTTTTCATTCCAGTTAATGTCAGAAAAAGTTATTAAAAATCATACGTGTGTAGAGCATTTTTTAATCTACACGCCCATATTTTTTTTGTTTTTTTTGGCCTATTTTTTGGCCCCGAAACAATTCTCGAGGTTTCATGCCCGTGCTCGCCCGCAGGCGGTCGGCCGCCGCGGTCGAGAAGAAGAAGACTAAGAAAGATATAGATGAAAAAAACGACGAAAAAAAAATAAAGGAAAAAAAGAAGAAGAAGAACAGGGAAATAAAAAAAACCAAGAACGAGGAGAAAATGAAAAAAGAAGAAGATGAAAAAAGATGCAAAACAAAAAAAAAAAAAAAAAAAAAAAAAGATGAAGAAAACACTAAGGTAAAAACTAGAATCGGCTACAACGCAAGGAAAAGAATAGAAAATCTCAAGAACATGATCTCTCAAGTTCACGGAAAGGAGGATCCAGTGATCATTATCTTTGAGGACCGGAACTAAGATAATATCATATTGAATCAGATCCACGTTTTTAGCCCATCTTTCCACCCCGCCGTGTCCTTGAAGTTGCAGTTTACTGAAGAAGAAAGAATTAAAGCTGAAGACTCGAAGGCGTGACGGGATGTCACATATCCGATATGCGGTCGTTCCCAATAGCGCCATGTAAAAGTTGACGACCTCATCATTCACCCTGCCGTCCGTAAGTGAGAGGGTTAGAATATCCTTCGCTGCAATACGCAACTGACCATCGCCGAGGGTCGAGAGTACAGTGTCAGGTGGCACCAAGCCTAGTTCAATGTCGTCCAAAATCCGCAAGCTTTCAATCGCAGTCACTGTTGTTCCAGGTGTCGTGGCCCGCACTGGACAACATCGAGTTAAGGACAGGGGGGGAAGTGAGAAGCGGAACTCTAAGGTTTCTCCTTCATCGCACGATGAGTAGCTAAGTATTTCTCATACATGGCCTGACCCCTAGTCACAAATCGTGGATATCTCCCTTTCTCTGGGGGCAGAAGGGAAAGACACTCCTCAATGGCAATGGCATGCTCCTTCTTTCCGATTTCGACATCAACCCCTGACGCCTTTAACATGTCCTTGTGTTTTGTCGTCAACCCCGGGACTGTCGGCAATATGTGTTCGGGATATTTAGAGGGTCTCCGTGTTCGAGACGACCCTACCCCTGTACAACAGACGAAAGACAAAACGGAAAATGAATACACGTTTCCGAAGAAGAACCCCATGAAAGGACAATAAAAGAACCACGAAATCTAAAAGACGCAGGACCTATGCAATTACAGAACCCCGTCATGCCATGAGAGTGCGAAAGAGAGAACTTCCGCATTAGCCACGCTGCAAAACATAACGAGCAGTGCACTCGAGCTCGACACCCTCGCCCTTCAAAAGGGAAAAGCACATCAAGTCACAAAAGCGAAAGCCAAACATCTCTGTAGTCCAGATCCCGGCGGACTTTTCTGACCCAGGGAGATGACCCAACCCCTGGACAGCCATGAGAGAGATAGAGCATACTTACGCGCAAGCCCCACTGCAAAACAAAAGGAGCAGTGCGTTCGACCTCGACACCCCCGCCCTTCTGAAGGAAAAACCTCAACAAGCCACAAACGCGGAGGCCAAACATTTATGAAGTCAGGATCCCGGCGGACTTTTCCCAATCGAGGCACAAAAAGAGTAACCGCATTACGCAGCGGCCTTGCCAGTGCGGATCCCGACGGACTAAAACCACCACTCATTCCGAAAAAGAAACACCATCCTTCCATCATGTGATGGAACGCTTCAACAAAAACACACATGTACTTCACACAGTGACCTGGCCGACTCACAGGATGGTCATTCACATGTACTTGGAAGTTTGAAGGAGTGGTGGTTGTAGCATGCCGGCATCAGGAACTCCCTGCATTGACAGACACTGCGGTCACTGGTGCACAGACAGAGTGGTGTTTGTCACTGCTTACCAGCTGGTTTGTCTCTCCGCTCCTTAATCGGCGAAGTTGGCGGGGGGCAAGGCCAGCACGTCGAGAGCTCGAGTGCCAGCGACAGTGTTTTTCGAGGATGTGACGTCTTGTCGCCCCCCGATCTCGCCTTCTCCTCCGCTGGCGATGGTCGGCGGCAGCATCGGAGAGTTCGTCGGCGACAAAGCCACGACAGATCCCCCGGAAGGTTTGACGTCGAGAGGGTCGTCGACACCAGGCATAGAGGACGGCTGCGCGGATATGTGGTGGTCGATAACTTCTTTGATGTCAAAACGCACACTCGGTTTATTCAGGCTGACTGCAACACTAGCGTCGTTGAACCGTTGTTGGAGATCGACGGCAGACGTCATTGCTTCGACCTCATAGTCATCACGTTCTGCCGAAAGGCTTGTGACCACCTGTGTCTCCATACCCAGTGTCGTGTCATCGTCGTCGTCGTCTTCCTCGCAATGTTCTCCGTACAGCTGCCCGAATCCGTCACACGACTCCCCAAATCTGTCATCGTCGTCGCCGAACGTCCGTTCGTCGTCTCCAGTATCGAGTTCGCCTTTTTCCCCGTCATTCCCTCCTAGCAACCCAGCCAACTCCGTTTCTTCCCCTTCCTCTCCTTCCTTCCCTTTATCCTCTTCTTCCTCCCCTTCATCCCCTCCTTCCTCCAATTCCTCCCTTGTGTCACCTTCCTCCCCTTCCTTCTCTTTGTCCATCACCCTGCCTTCTTCCCGTGCATGCAATCCAGCCACTTCGCCCAAACCCGTGTCGAATTCCGACGAATGCCCTTCCCGCTCGCCGCACGCAACCCCTCCCGCCGGCACGATAATCCTTGGTTGGCCCCCCTTGCCAGAAGAAGTTCGGATCCCGGCGAACTTCGTCGTCTCTCTGTCGCCGGGCCCTCCACACGTACCCTCTCGCTCCGACCGAAGAAGTTGGCGGTCCCCCGCAGGCGGCGCAGTCCCGTCCCTCACCGCACCGCTGTCCATTTTGGGATCACGACTCGCCACCCCCGCTCCTGACAAGCTCTGCGCGTTCGTCCTCTTCATCCGCTCTGCAAGCATTGAAGTTCGGATCCCGGCGGACTTGAACGTTTCGCCCGAGCCGGCACGGAGAGCAACCAAGGCCGCCATCACCGAGCTGGCGGATGAAGTGGGCACTTCCGCTGACTGTGCCGAGCTTGCCGGACCGGGACCGGTAGACTGCTGACGCCCGAAGGCCTCCCCTACCACCCCGCCGCTGCCTTCCACTGTCGTGGTGTCGCCCTGAGACCCGCCCTCCGAACCAGGCGGGACTCCTTTGCCGCCACCAGCCTCGTCGCCCTCGTTCTCCCCACCGTCCGGTCCCCGGGACCCTGTACTTACATGGTTCCCACTGGGAGGGGGGATTTTCCAGTCCACCCTTCCCTTCGAGGGGCTCGTATCGAGGTCGTAGTAGTCCTCCGTCAGCTCCAACCAGCACTTGTCCTGAAGTTCGGCGAACAATCGCCCGACTGTGGAAATGACGGACACGTCTTCGGGTGCGAAAGAGTCATTCTCGGCCCTCACTTTCTGGAGGACCGCAATTCTAGCGACGTCAAGGAAGTCAGACTTGGACCCACGAGGGAGGGGCACCCATCCTCCGTCCGGGACAGCGACGGCCACGATCCACTCACCCTTTTGGATCGCCGGCTGGATGACTCCTGCATGCCAAATCATGTCATGGCCCCAGTCCGCCTCCGTGGAACGACTTTGAGGCTCAGGCAGGAAGTGAATGTTGGCATCCTTCCAAGACAGTTGATCGGCCGGAATGTCAGACCCGGGACGCAGTGAGCGATGGCTGGAGGCCAGAGCTTGCATTCTCTGCAGCAACTTCATCAGGGTAGTGCCAGGCGCCGCTTTCGCCATCGGTGAGACGAAGGATGTCGGGCTTGTTGACGAACCTGCGAAGGACGACCCTGTTGTGTGCTGCCCGGGATGCGGGTCGTACTGTAGGTCGAGGCTTTCAGTGTCGCTGCCCTCCTTGTTCGCGGTCGCGTCGAACTCGATGCCGGTGGTCTCCTCGTCTTCCGTGGAGATCAAGGAGGAGTAACTGCGGAACGACAACTCCTCCTCTGACTCCACGAAGTACAGGGACTGCAACCTCTCGAGGAAGGTCTTTGCGTTCATGCGGGAGGCGTCGTGGTAGTTGTCGAGCAGCGTGAACATGTGATCCTTGCGGCGCACGTACTCGGCGTCAGTGTCTCTCTTGGGCCGCGTTTGCAGGAACAAGAAGTCGTATATCTTGTTCCGCTTCCTCGCACTCAACTTGAACCACATGTCCGTCTTGTTGTTCCACGCGCGAGGGCGAGACTCGTTGACGACCATGAACTCGCAAATATGGGCACCGGAATTGACCTCGCTTTTGACGAGATCAATTGTAAATTGCAAGAGCTCGAAGTTCCCTTCCATTGCAATGACGTGCCGTCCTGCCTTCAGCAGTTCCCACACGGATCGCGTGTGTGGCTTCCCGAGGAAGCATACACCCTCCCCCTTCTTGGTGACGGACTCGAGAAGATTAACGAATTTCGCGGGGTTGCATTCCATGTCCCCGTACACACTGCCCCGACGCGTAGGCGAGACATGCGACCAATCGCAAGGGTTGAACGGGATGTCGGACACATCCGTTTGCGTAACCTTCTGTGGCAGCCGCACTGCAGCAGCGGTGGCAGGCGGCAGTTTCCCCTCGTAGACGATGGACGTGTTAGCGCGCAAATCATCGCCTTTGAAGAGTATGTACATCCGGTCGTCTTCCGTGTACAAATTATTCCCGATGGGGAAACTTTTCTTTTGTTGACTCTTCCTCACCCACTTCCCTGCCAGCATCTTCACGAAAGAAAGGTGGTTCATGCTGGCCAGAAACGAGAGGTTTTGTTACCGCGGGACGAAAACGACGAGCGTCCAATGTGACGGACACCACATCTGAAGTTGGGAATCCAGAGTGTCGAACGCTTGCCGTTTCCACATCTTCAGGTCCACCGGTTCGCAGAGATCGAGAACGAACGTGTGACTCTTTGTGGCAACCACCGCCTCCTTCACCTCCGCACACCTTATGTCTGCCTCCAAGGGGTCGTTGCCGAATGGCGCGATGGATGTAACGTCGCCCGTGTCTTTCCATTTTATGTGCACAATTCCTTCGGCAAGCGCGATCTCTTGACTCTTCAGTCTACTGCCAGTCAAAACGGACAGGACCTTATTCCTCCAGTCGACGGACAGCTTCTTGTGACCGGCCAACTTCTCCGTCGCCTCGATGGATTGGTCGTCGTCGCAGCCCATGTAAGGCGGGTAGTCCTTGAACAACGAGGAGTCAGCCACGTATTTCCTGCTCCCGTCCCACAACTCTGCATCCAAACCACGACTCTCAAACTGTTTGACCTTGTTTTCAGGAACGGGCACCTTTGGCTCCAATCCGCGTTCGCCCTCTTCTCGTGCTTGAACAGGTAGTAGTTCCATAGACGCACCAGCACCCGTTCGCACTTCAGCAAATGAACCATGTCCTGGACGCTGAGCTTCCCGAGCTTCGCCAACGCCGCGGAGCCGGCCTGGACCCAAACCACCTCGCAAGCGAGAACCTTCTTCAGGACGCGGCACTTCTCGTTGTCGGTCAGCGACTTCATCGCTTTCGAACAATGTGCGCCTGGCTCAGGCACTTGGACGAACCAATCGCCCTCCTCTTTCTCCTTTTTGCCTTTCTTTGTCGGCGGGTCCACAGGGACGTTGTACACGACCTCTTTCCTGCCCGATTTGTCGTTCTCGACATAGGCAACCCCGGGCTTCACATTTTTGACCTTCTTCTTCCGCATGATCCACTTTGCGCCATCGTGGCCGAGCAATCTACCGGTCTCCCATTTATCGAAAAAGTCGACGGCCAGTTTCCATACGTTCTCCCCTGCCATCGCCAGCGGGAAATAGGAACGCAGGGCAGCGCCTTTCTTCCTGATGGCGTCGTCGCCCTTCTGATCTGCCAGCGTTCACAAGTTGTTGTGCGGCGTCATATTGAGCGCGACTTCGCAGAATTCACGCCACTTTCGGACCTGAGCCTGTTTTCCGCTGGGGTTTCCCATAACAGCACACGGACACCCGTCGCGCTTCCACTGCCACCTAATGTCTTTCATTGACAGCTTCAGCTGTCTCAGGGGCGCCTTCAGGTCCTTCTTGTTGTCCTGGGAACTGACAAGGAAGTACGCTTCGAAGTCGTCGTTTGAAAAGTAGAGCATTAGTGCAGGCCATCGCTCGAAATTGTATTTCCTGGCCACCTCGCTGCAGCCGCGTTGTGCTTCCCACACACCGCGTAGTAGTAGTATTGCCCCGCCAGCTCATCCCTCCATTCCTCCGGCCTCAGACGTTCTGCCTTGGTCCCCGGAGTCGGTTTATCAAGCCCCAGCGGTACCAGCTTCAGGGTAGGCAAATCGTAAGACTGCGCTTTGTTTTCGAATGCCAACTGCATCGCTTCTTTGATCCCTTCCACGAGCACGGGATCCAGGAACCGCTGGTTGTACAGGTCCTCCCACTCTCCGAGGTCGACGACCTGCGCAAGGTTAATCTCGAACTCCCTCTTTGTCCGAACGGCGTCTTTGTACTCGAGGAAGTACCCGGTGTCGACGTCGATTGGAGGCCTTTCCGTCGGTGGAGAAGACGTTCCAGACGCAGGCTGCTTCTGTCTCGAAGCCGGCTGTTTGGCAACCTGCCGGCCTTCCTCCCCCTCGGCTCCCTTTCGTTTCTCTCCCGCAGTCCTGGGGGCCTTGCTCTTCAGCTTCTTCGCAGAACCAATGAACTCGTCTGTGCGATCCCCCCTCCTCTTTTGCGGAGTGCCTTGCATGCCCAGGCCGCCCACGGTCACCTCATCCACACTCTGGCCCTCACTCGCCTCCAAGTCGACCTCCGAAGAGGCTGCCACCTTTCCTGTAGGTTCCGCACTCTCCCGGTGAATTGGATCGCCAATGTCGACCCCTGGAATAGACAACACAGACCGCCGCCTGTCGCTCAATGGCGCAGTAGGCCTCTTGTCCTCGCTGTCATCGAACTGTCCCCGACTCTTGCCACGGTGCAGCTGAGTAGCCGGACCAGAACCCAGATCACCGCCCTCCGCCGCCGCCCCGCTTGACTCGCAACCGCCGCACGGCCTGAACGGCAACGAGAGCTCCAGGGAGGGGACGGCGTCGCAGGGGACGTCGAGAACGATGTTCTTGTCCTCCAGCTTGTCGAAAAACTCGCGAGCCAAAACAAAACAACCCACGAGAATGAGTTCTCTGTAGAACAGGGTGTCCACAGCACCCGCTCCGAACCCCTCACACAATTCGAGGTCCAGCAACACCCCTTTCGAATTAGCAACAACGTTGCCTTTGGAGCCATAAACTTTTCCATACGGAAATGTTGCCGGCCCCCCTTCGCGTCCTCCAACCCCAAGACGGCCCCAAGCACTCGACGCCTTCTGCCGTCATCGACGAAGATGACAGGACCACATGGCTGCGCAGTGGGGTTGGAAGCGTCTCCGCAACACCAGTCGATGAACCATTTCGACTTCGAATAGTTTGACCACCCTTTCGTGGCAGTAGAGGACCTCCTCATGGAATCTTTTCCGGATGTCTTCCCGGAGGTCCCCGTTGGCTCCACCTCGCCCTTTGAAGAAGACATGCTGTCTGCGAACGACAACCCAAATCACACCACGCACCATGCAGTCAACGTTTGGGAAAACACATCAGGAACAGAACAGTCGGCGGCACATGGCAACGCAGGCTCTTGCGCAGCAAAATCCGCACGCAAAGACAACTCGGAACCCAACTTCGGAACGACTAGAATGGGTAGTTCGCCGGGATCCGAATTTCAAAAGTGCACGAGGCGGAGGGGCAGAGTGTCGGGGATCAAGCGCTGTTCATGCGGGAGACGGCACACCGGAAGAATGAAGACAGACCAACGCATAGGGAAAATCGAGAAGTTCGTCGGGATCCGAACCAAAGGACTTCCGGTCATGTTCGAAGCTCGTGTTGGACGGTGCAGTGTCCTCCGCCCAGCACACGGAACCCGGACAGACTAGCACGCGAAGTCCGCCCGGGTCCAGACTAAAAGACGGTGCGAAAGAAAGAGAGAAACAGCCAGCCCATGCAGTCGGCGTTCTTGAACCGTTCTCGAGCGAACACACTCCGCAAATTCATTTGATCAAAACCAGAAGTCGGAAACGGACTCTCCCCGTCGCCGGGCGGGTTGTGCGAACCAGCGAACGGGCATGTCCGAAGACAAGCCAACGCACCTCCCGAATCGTGAAGTTCGCCGGGATCCGAACTTAAGGATGATGCGACAAGCAGAGACGGCGTCAGAGGCACACGATCCGTGGACAAAAAACGACCTGGGAATGGCACACAAACATAAGAGGCCGATTGAGAAGGATTAGTTCGCCGAAATCCGAACTTGTTCTGATATGCGCAGCAACCTTGACAACATTGTACGAGTCCCTGGTGGGGCAGAACGGAATGTGTGGAGCAGGGAGGACAGAAACTGTTGTCGCAATCCACTGGGGATCAGGAAGACCAGTGTGTGTCCAATAGACAGGCGTTACAGGAAGTTCGTCGAGATCCGAACTTAAGGATGCTTCGAGAAAGACACACAGAGAGAAATACCGGATCACGTATGAGGTCAGACGCAAGAGGTGGTCCGAGCAAGGTGTTAGAGGGAGAACTTCAGAATTGTTCGGCCGGCGTCGAACTCTGCGACTGGGATCCCTAAGAGTGCTTTCGGCATTTCTCAACCACAATGATCGACTGTTTGGCACATGTCGATGGTGGACGGCCGGCAACCGAACACGGACAGGGCACACTGCACTTGGGTTGGCGGCGGTCTCAGATCGCGAACGTGCACAGGCAGAACTGGTCGCAAATCTTTTATGAACGCCGCGCCCAGCTTGATTTTGGTCTCCGGCAAGCACTTGTAGCTCGAAGGTCAGTCGAACGGGTCTGCGACCTCAAGCAAGACCCTGCCTGTGGGCCCCGCTGGTTCGTGCGGCCCGCCTGACGCCAACAGTACCGAAACCAAATCAACGCACACCCCAAAACGCGAAGTTCGCCGGGATCCGAACTTCGTCGGGGTGCGACAGTGAAGGAGATGGCGTCAGAGATAGACCTCCTGTTCAGATGTGTCGACATTCGGGGTTCCCCTGGGACGACGTCGTGAACCGAAGCCATACAAAGCATTCATTGATGATCCGTATACGTGGATTTGCGGTTCGTTTACCGATGCCATCTCGGAAAAGACGAACATGTATTTCATCCTAACAAACACACCCGGTCGTGCTAAGGAATTCTCTATACAGTCCTGTATATCGCACACTTTCTCCTCGACCTCACGATGCATCGAAAAGTTTCGGGCCCGCCATCCTATAACGAAATCACGCCACCCATCTACACGTTCAGGCCCGAGAGTCTCCACGAATTTGGACCCCTCAATCACCACCTCATTGCGTGATACAAACACAACTGCATCGACGAGTTTTCTGCTCTTGTTCAAAGCAGCGACACATAGAACTCTGGCGAAATCAGACCCGGACACAGTCAATCGCACACAACAGTATGACACAGCTTGTGGAGAATTCCCGGGGCAGCGGAGCGGGTACTGCTCTAGGAATGAGCAGTGGCGAGCGCAGTCCACCAACTCTTGTTTCCGCGAGCATCCCCAAGTTCATGGCGAGGACCTAACGTAGTGGCACTCGAGGCGGCTGAAATGGCGACTAATGCAGCCCAGTACTCTGCACATGTGGTTCAGGAACTTGTGTCCGAGGACAGCGTCAGACACCGGGATGAGGTTTCCGAACTCCAACATGTTGGCGAACTTGTACTGGCTTGCCCAAGGACAACGACTGGCCATCGTGGCCCAATTCCGATCGCACCAGCCGTCAACATGCCCCTCCAGGCACGGGACGACGGTCATCCAGGGGCCCTCGTCGAAGTCCTCTGCGGTCGCTCCGTGGATCGTAGTTACACCGTTAAAATACCGCACGGATCGCTCGCAAGGAGGAAACGGTTCTGCCAAGCGAATGTGCGTCTCGGGACTCATGGTCTGTGGTGTCGAGAAGATCGCCTCCACGATTTGTTGTGTCGAGAAGGTCGCCTCCATTACACACCCTACACAACACGCGCACATGCCAAACGACACACACGGGCATGGAGACACTCGTAAACACGTCGTGTTTCGCGATCTGCGACCCTTGGCATCAGACGGAACGCACGCTCGAAGATCCGATTTCGGGCGGGCGACCTGGTCGGTGTTCACATCTGCCGGCCAGCCGGCCAGCCGCAATCATGTCCCACGAGAGTTGGGCACCTCATGTTCGTCGTGATCAAAATTTGGCGACACTGCGCGGGAGAAACAAAGGTGTCTCTCAAACTCGGCGTCCCAAAAGTTCTTGAAGTTCGCATCCCGGCAGACTTCACATTTTTAAGAATCCGAAGTTGTGGCTATCCATCGGCCGCCAGAAAACCCCACAGTCAGAACCCACACCACCCAAAAATTGAAGTACGCCTGGGTCCGAACTTGACGACCGCACGAGGAACCTTGCACGAGAAATTCGGATCCCAGCGAACTTCGCATTTTCTCGAATCCGAAGCTCGCCAAGATTCGAAATTGACGACTGTCCGAGGAACCGTGCACGGCAGTTTTAGATGCACGGCCGTTTTAGATGCACGGCCCAGCAGGCTGGCCGCAAACACGAATTGCGAGGGAGAGACACAGCTGGCGAACTCGACGATGGGACGAGGAACCATGCGCGAGAAGTTCGGATCCCGGCGGACTTCGCATTTCTGCGAAACAAAAGTTGTGGCAAAGCACCGGGTGCGAGAACGCCCACAGACAAAACCCACACCATGCGGGAAGCGAAGTTCGCCGGGGTCCGAACTTTACGAGTGCACGAGGAACCGTTCACGAGAAATTCGGATCCCGATGGACTTTGCATTCTCACGAATCCAAAGTCCACAGGGTTCCGAACTTGGCAACCGTGCGAGGAACCGGGCACGCAAGGTTCGGATCCACGGGAGGGCAAGCGGGCCGCAAAAATGTCTGGCGAAAGTCGGGAACCTGTTGTTCGCCGGGATCCGAACTTGGCGAAACCGTGCGGGAGAGAAACAACCGGCGAACTCGGTGACTGAACGAGGAGCCGTGCGCAAGAAGTTCGGATCCAGGCGGACTTCACATTTTTTGAATCCGTAGTTGTGCCAATCCCTCGGGCGCTAGAAAGTCCGCAACCGGAACCCACACAATTCGAAAAACGAAGTTCGCCAGGGTCCGAACTTGACGTTCTTGCGAGGTACCGTGAAGGAAAAGTCTGGATCCCAGCGGACTTCGCATTTTCACAAACCCAAAGTTCGCCGAGGTCCGGAGTTGACGACTGTGCAAGGAACCGTGCAAGCGAGGTTCGGATCCACAGGCCAGCTGGCGAGCTGCAAACATGTCTTGCGAAAGGCCGAAACCTGAAGTTCGCCGGGGTCCGAACTTCGTGAAATTGCACGGGAGGGACACACCTGTTTGCCAAACTCGCTGTCCGACAATTTCTTGAAGTTCGGATCCCAGCGGACTTCAAATTTTCACACGCCTGCGGATGTGGTTGCGGTCCGGGGTTGCGAACCGTGTTCGAACAGCTGCTCAAGCTCGCTGGAATACGGACTTCTTCCGGTGTTTGATTGCGCGATCACTTCGGTTGGCACTGCCAAGTTTGTGCTGGCGGATTAGGACGGTCACGTTCCGATGACGAGGACTTTCTCGGCGATGCGTGGGGTGGTGGCTGCTCCACGTTCGCCGTTCAGTGACTGTCAAGTGTCGATGACCCGACGTCCTCCAAAGTTCGACGTCCGACGAGGTTCGACACCCGCCGAGGTTTGATGTGGAGCCGGGTTCGATGTTATACGACGTTCGATGTTCAACAAGATTGTGACAAAGTGTTTTTTTTCCGTTCGCAGATCGGGATCGACTTTCGATGTGCGACAAGATTGTGAGAAGGTTGTGTGATTCGTTCGCGGGTTTTGATCGTGCACATGATCATTTGCCTTTTGGATTCTCCGCGATCAATGTGCACAAAACAGTCGATTTGTCATGAAATCTGCCAGTATCAGCTGATTGATCGGCTGCTCGGTTGGCGGTTGGTGTGGTGGTTGATCAATTGCCAATCAGTTGACCAATGGACTGTTCAGTCCATGACTATCAGGTGGTTAGATAAACAGGTCGCTCGCCGACGGGTTGCATCTCACACACGCAGACGCAAAGAAACACGTGCATGCACATCGCCTTGCGAAACATAAAACATGTTATGGTGCTCATACAACACACACGCGCACACGCAAACACACACGCACGCATGCACATCGCCGTGTGTGTTATGGTTTTGCCATTGGGATGATCGAAACACACAATCGGCGACGTCTTCGGTGCAGCACACACGAGCAATCCTCCGGTCGCAAGTAATCTATTGCCTGGTCAGTTGGATGCATTTGTGATCCAGACGTTGTCGCCTCGTGCATTGATTAATTATCCGTTTGGCAGTTCAGGGGCGATATTGTTGGGGCAGCAAACAGCATCTATCACCCGATCGCGAGTGGTCGATTTCAGTTTGGTGATGGGTCGATTCTTCACGTGTGTGGTGTGCATATTGTCATGGATCTGATCGATCATCCGATCACGAGTGATCTCATCATGTTTCGCGATTGGTCGATGGATGCGTTCGCTGTATCGACACTGCCACTGCGTGTTTCGATTGATCATCTATTGGGCAGATCGACGGACATGACATTGGGATCAATCAGGATCAGTCGAGTGTGGCAACTGCTCAAGATGAGGTTGAACAAAGTGACGAGATGCATGCGTGTGATCCTGCATAACACACTTAGGATTATAATCGGGGCACCGAGTGCAACATACTGCGATCTCTTGAAACCCGGGAGCTCGGGCACCGATCACGCCCTGATCGATCTCATTTTGAAAATAGAGCCTTCGGGACGTGATGAGCCACGAGCATCGCGGCTGGAACACAAGGACGTAGCGAGCCAACGAAGGTAAGACGGCCTTGGTTCATCAAAAGGACCAGCACACCGAATAGCACTCTACGATGGCTCCCAAGAAAGGGCATGATGATCTCTCTCTCCCAACGGTAACGATGAATGAGGGATCGCGGGAATACACTCGGGAGCACTTGCTGACCTGTCGCGACCGCAGCTTGCAACAGCGATCTGACCTATGATTCGCTCAACATGCTGGAACACGAATAGATGTTATTACCACAAAAACATGGCGGAACAGCGTTTTGCCACCGGCCCAACAAAAAAAAAATATGAAGAAAAAAAAATTCATCAACGGTTGGTTTTTTTTTTTCCATTTTTTTTTTTTTTTTTTTTCCCTT
>BFEA01000268.1:1320560-1332847 GCA_003427395.1 Chara braunii
TAGTTTTTTTTTTATCTACACGCCCATATATATATATATATATATATATACATATATATATATATATATATATATATATATATATATATATATTTTGGCCTATTTTTAGGCCCCGAAAAATTTCTCGGGGTTTCCTGCTCGGCCACAGGCGGTCACCCGTGCGGGCGGGATCCCGACCGCCTGCGGTAAAAAGGGCCGCGGTCACGACCGCGGATGATACATAGCCAGGCAGCGCTGCCCGCTCAGCCTCGTCCTCGACGTCGATCACGTCCTCGTCACCCCTCTCTTGTCCAGCTCCTCCCGCACCTCCCTCGTCCCTGCGCGGATCCATGGCAAGTGCCAAACCGTGAAGCTCCTCGAACCGAAGCATGCAGTCAAGGATCTTGCCCTCCAGCTTGTAGTCTGAGTTATAGTGTATGTCCACCAGTGCCACATCGGTCACAAACAGATACCCTTTCCCTTGCCTGAAATGTTGTGCCTCCACGTACTGGTTTCCCTGGAATTCATGGCCGCAAAATAGGCACTTCAACATGCGGTTCCCGTGGAACCTCTCCCCGAGACTCTCACCGATGCGGATGTACTTGTACACACAACATTTCCTCAGCGCCTTGCGATTTTTGTCTTCCCCGGCGTCCTCAAATGCCCGCACCTGCCCTCGCGGCATGTTGGTCGTGCGCTGTGACCCTTCTCAGCCTCCACAATCCTTGCCCTGGCCACCTTAAAGGGTCGTCGATGTGCCGAAAAAAAAAATCGGGCACCCTAGTTCGCCCAACCCCTTTCCCCCAACCCCCCTCACCCGCCGCTTCCCCCTCCCCCGAGGCGCACTGTCCCCGCCCCCCACTCCCAGCGGTCCCCCACTACCGCCACGACGGCCGCAATGACTGCCCGCCCCAAGCAGCGCCAGAACCGCAGCCCAAGCCCAACCGATTTCAATCAATATTTTTGAACGCGCTCTGTCGAGCGTATCGGTCCGGCACCGCACAGGGGCAGGGCGGAACCCTCCCGGCCGCGTCACGCAGGAGTTGGTTTTAAATCCTTCATCGCAATATATACAGAGCTTCCTTAAGCCGCTCCGGCCGAGTGCGCCAGCCATACCTCTCGCGAGCCCCTACGACAGGATAGGGCCTACGCGAGGCACGACTTACCTACACCTTACGGGAGCTGTCACCTCCCTTCGGTGGGCGTATCCCCGCCAAGCTACCAGTCCACAGTACGAAAGCTAATCAGCTGCAATCGCAGAGGTAGACCAGCCGAGGGCGTTTCTCGTTCGCTGTGGCATAGGGGGTACGCACGGTAATATGCCTCTATCGGACCCGCACGCGAACCGACATCATGGGGGGCTGAGGTCCCAAGCGCGGTTCGTCGTTGGTCGACTAAGACGCATCCCACACACCACGCGCACTCCACTTTACGAACACACATACCCACAAAACAACACATATACGAAACGACACAAAACAACAATGCGACAACGCTTCTAGCCCCTCGGTATCCAACCCATAACTTTCCAATGCGGAAATCGTATAGGCGTCGCGCGCGAGACTCAGTATAAAACCGCGCGGACGTAGGGCTATCACATATCGACTCGCAATGCAATTGTACGCAAGCAGTCGCAATGAAGGCGTACTATGTGGTACCCATACTTGCGCGGTCCCTGTTAATCGCGAGGGCCGCATTCGACACTCAAGTGTCGGCTGACACGCGCCTTGAGGGTTAATCTCTTGACGCTGGACAACCGCCAAGCGCAGTTGAAGACCACACTCCCTCTTCTGCACATTGTGCAGAGGGGTTGAGTAGAGAGCTTTAAGCTGTCGTGGCGGTAAAAAATCAAGGGGTTTGACTTTGACGGCGGCCACGGACTATAACGTCCAACTATAAAAACTCCAAAGAGCAAAAGATAAGGAATGGGCCGAAGATTCCCTGCCTAGTAAACAAAATCATAGCCCTGGGGTACCCTCCCTTTTTCGATCAGCGTCGGCAACCTATAACAATCTCAAACATTTGCTAATATGTGTCGGTCCCTTTGTAATCCCATAACTTTTTACACACCAGGGCGGTAACGTCGTGCGCGGGATTTTAATATAAAGTTGCGCAGCCGAGGGCCTACCTCATACCAACCCGCAATGCAGGCGTACGCATGCAGTCGCGACGATGGCGTACTTTGTAGTGCCCATAATCAAGCGGTCCCTCGTGGATCCGAGTACCGCTTATGACACTCGAGTGTCAGACTCGAAGTGTCGTGAGGGCCTAACCCTTCACGACATTGCACGGCTGAAGGAATAGCCGTCCGGCCGCCGCGGCTTCTCCGGCTCTTGGCCAGAGTGTCTTGGTAGGCAAATCAAATAGACTCTGCGCGAGGGAAAACCCCTTCCCTGCAGAGCCTAGGGCTTGGGATGTCCTGGACAAGGACCTTGAATCCCGGCGCAGGACCAAACGTCCGACTAAGAAAAATCATCAAAAAGCAAGAAACAAAAATAGAGGGAGAGGCTTCCCCTAGGGCCCCTTAGCCTCAGCTTCTGAGTAGGGCTTTAATATGGGGACTCTTCAACCCATGCAAACATTCATCCCAAGTATACCCATGTATACATGTATAAGGGTTAAGTATGTGACGATCACTTTTCATTGTCTCAATAGGGTCTCTCACAATAATACGTATATGTGTGATCGTAGGCAACCAAATCCAGAATCTGATTCACAGCACATACCTGTCATCACATCAACAAACCAAAGCAACAACCCACATACTATACGGAGTCAACCCCAACCACCTTCGACATTCAGACCCTTTGCTTTAGCCATGCAAGCCCCAAAACCTCTTGTCCAACCAACCTTGATTAAATACTCAGCACCTTTGTTAAATGGCCATTCGATAAAAGTCCGGGTGAAACTTTAATAAAACAACGAAATCACCAGGGCTAAAGCCTTTTAGGTTGAGTGTGGAGGAAGAGTTGAAATTGAGTCGTAGGCCGACGAATCGGGAACCTACCTGTTATCAGTGATAACAGAAAGTGATCCTCAAAAGGATCAAGCTGGATCTAGCCCTGAACTTGAATCAAATGATCAAAGAGGCCTGTAACACACGGCAGACCAATCCTCAAGCTAAGATCATAAGTGTATGGAGACTAGAACTCCATAATTCATTCTCACTCAAGTTCAAGCCTAACTCTAAGCCAGTGCCCAAAACAGAAGTAGACTAATGGTTGAACCTCTCTTATTCAGGGTGGATTGCCAGAATCGCCACTTGTCGAAATATAATCTTACTCCTCTAAACTAAGAAAATTTCGGCAGCGCTTCCCGTAGGAAAATTGTCTTTCCATAATTTATATAGATCTAAGTATGAAAAAATATAAATAATTTCTAACTCTGGAAACCCAAATTTTGTCTAACTCTCTGAATTAGTAGAAATTTGGGCAGCACCCCCTCTAGAAAAGGAGACTTTCCAAATTTATACTAAGTCAGATATACAGCGAAAAAATAATTTATAACTCCTGGAAAGTCAAAACTTGTCTAACTCCCTGATTTAGTAGAAATTTGGGCAGCACCCCTTCTAGAAAAGGAGACTTTCCAGATTTATACTAAGTCAGATATACAACAGAAAAATAATCTCTAACTC
The DNA here is from genome assembly GCA_003427395.1 of Chara braunii. Lineage (NCBI taxonomy): Eukaryota > Viridiplantae > Streptophyta > Charophyceae > Charales > Characeae > Chara > Chara braunii. Next base: position 1,324,174 of record BFEA01000268.1, read on the forward strand.
CTGGAAAGTAAAAACTTGTCTAACTTCCTGATTTAGTAAAAATTTGGGCAGCACTCCCTTTACAAAGGGAGACTTCCCTGATTTATACTAAGTCAGGTTTGAACTCACAAGACAAACTTGAGTTCAATTTAGATAAGATTTAACTAACTCCTCAGTTTTGCAGAAATTTCGGCAGCACTCCCTCTAGAAAAGTGTTTTCCCAACATTTATACAAAGCGAGGTCCAGAATTTGAGAATAACTTTGACTTATCAAAGTCCAATTTTGTCTAACTCTCTGAATTAGTAAAAATTTGGGCAGCACTCCGTCTAGAAAATGAGACTTTCCAGATTTATACTGAGTCAGATGTATGAAAAAGACAAGTTGAACTCTGACGAGTCAAAAATTGACTAACTTCTTGGATTTGTAGAAATTTCGGCAGCGCTTCCCGAAGGAAAAGTAGCTTGCCAAGATTTATACAAAGCCAAATATAAGAAAAAATCTCAGAAAATGCAGGAATTGATCTAAGTAAAAAAAAGTTATTACAGAAAATGCAGGAATTGACACTAACTCCTATGGCTCTAGTATGTGGCGAGCAACTAAAGCAACTACCTATAGAACTGAAATCCAGACAAACTAGTCACCCCATCCAGTCTCATGTAAACCAAACCACGAATGCAAGTATTCTCACCATCCCAAGTTCATTCCATATAAATAGTTCGTGAATCTTCAAGTTCTTAAATCCTTATACCCATCTTACATAAGACATAGAGTTGGACCATTCGCCATATAAACAATGCCCAGCTTGTCTTTATGATATACACGAACAGGTTGCACAACTACTCCTTTCTTCTTTTGGGCAGATGATTAGGCCATTCGCCATGGAAACAATGCATAGTCGCCCTGAGCTGTTTAATATCCAAAGTTTTAGTATTTCTCTGACTTTGTTAAAAAGAAAAGACAAATATGGGCAGGGGACTGAACCATTCACAATAGAAACAATGTTCAGCTTGCCCCAAACCATTTCCATTTATACTCTGTATTTTTCCTTCTCTCTTCTTAATGATATGGCTTAACGCTGGACCATTCACAGTAGAAATAATGCCCAGCTGCCAGTTCACATGCAAATATACATAAAATACTTTCCTTTATACTTAGTTTAAATTATGTGCGTGGTTTTCAGGCTAAATCATTCACCATGGAAACAATGCTTAGCCTTAGACAAAAAATCCTCCCTCAGAATAAACAAGAATTTAAACCCCTTCAATCAAACAAACCCTCAAAGTTAACTAAGGTAGTCAGGCCATTCACAGTAGAAACAATGCTTGGTTCCCCAGAAAACAATCAAATAAACACAGCGACCAGACCATTCACAGTAGAAACAATGCCTGGTCCCTAAAAAAACAGTCAAATAAACATAGCCTTGAGCCATTCACAATAGAAACAATGCTCAGGCTTTGGTTGACCCGGTCAAAACGCACGCAGTCTACCTTCCTCCCACCTTCCCCCAGTTCATCCTTAGTCTGCTTTCAATCAGAACAAAGCAGAAACTTAGGCTTCACTCTCACACATTCTTTTCAGTTAGTCTGATTGGTCCTCAAGAGAAAACAATAATCATAGGGACAACACATGCATACGACAATCATACTACAAGGATATAGGCAAACATGGGTAGTGGTAGGTTGTACAGATGGAGATGATGTACCTGATGATTCCCTGCCTCCAGAACCTCGCGTAGGTTCCGGCAGAGCTCCCGCAATCGGTGGGTGGACTCCCCACAGAGTCTTGATGCGGACCTACGGGTTGCAATCCCGCCTGCCGCCTTCCTCTCGTAGTCCGTAGACTAAACTTAGATTAAGAAGGGTAGAAGTAGGGGTTTCACACGCTCGAGATACAGGAAGGGTGCTCTCAGACTCGTGCGAGAGGGCCTTGATATCTGGATTCGCGTGAGGGCCCCGCAATGGCAGCCAATATAGCAGCCTGGTCAGATCCAAAGTCAGATCACTGAACACAATCCCCTTGACAACTCCTTGAAATTGCAGCAACAGCTTTCCCTTCGCAACCACTCCTCTAAGTTGTGACAGCAACCTCCCTTGCCGCCCGATCGCCCCCTTTTCATTATACTTTCATTCCTTGTGGGCCAGCCGGAGTCAACATGGCGCCAAACAGCCGCACTCAAAGCAGTGCAGCAAGCCGTAGTAGGCCTAGCAATCACTGCCGTAATACAGCAACCGAGACAAACTGCGGGGCTTACTGTGGGGGCTGGCAAGGAATACTGTAGTTCTCAACAACAGTTTTCCCTGTGTATCAGTAAAAGCAACAATATCCCCCCCCTTTTCTTGATGCAGCAGGGCCGCCACTCTGTCAACAGTCATCCTAGCAACAACATTAGTCACATGTGTTCAGCTAGCCGCGCAACAGGCAAGGCGCGCACACTCGGTCGTGCAGGTCCTTCCGCCGGTGGGCAGATAGGCCTTTAACTCGGCAGCTTCCTTCCTAGCTGCTTCATGCCTTCCACATACCAAAATGTTCTGTACAATTGCCGCTCGCGTAGGCCGCTCCTCTTCATGGCTGGACTGTGGCCGCTCCAGCCTCCAGACTGAGCTCTGCAACAGCCATGGATAAGCCTCCACAGGCTGCGGAATATTCTGGTCAGTCTTAAAGGTCGCAGCAAGGCAGCACTCCGCGTGGCTGCTTCAATTTACGAGGTGATAGCTCGTCGTCTTACAGTCCTGTCTCCAGCTCGACGTAGCGGATCACACAGCACGACCCGTCCTGCTGTACAGCATGCCAGGGCCCGTCAACAGGCAAATCTCCCACGTCCTTCCCACTCATAATATCTCAGATAAGCCCTCTCTCCCTCTCTCCACCCCCGCTCTGTGTGTGTAACCCTTCGCTGGCGAGATGGCTCCGCACCGGTCAACAGGTAAGTCTCCTGGTTTTGCAGCTGGCCACACACTTCTTAGTTCGAGGAGATAGGGAGGAAGAAATTCGAAATGAATCTGTCCGCAAACGCGACTAGATTCATTTCTTGTTCAAGCAAAAAAAACTAACTACTCTGCCTTCGCGCAGCACTACCTCCACGAATCTCCTTGTATACTAATTTTCTTCCTGAACTAATCGCGGATTCGAGACCGCCATAGTCCAAAACCCCCATTTTGTACCTTCGTTCGTCCGATCCCATCGAGAATCAGATGCGCGCAGTGCCTTCCTTCCCGCCATATCCATCACCCCGACACCTCCGCGCAACGCTTTCTTCCCCTGACGACCAATCTACTAACCTACCGCCCAAACTAACACCATAGTTGGACTCGCACGGCCCTAAAAACCCCCGATTAGGATCTTATTTCACCCGATTCTGTTGGGAATTGGGGAAGATATCGGGTTTCCCTCCCTCCACCTCTTCCCACTATTGCCAATCTCGCGCAGAGCTTTTCCCTATTAACTTCTAACCCGCTAACTGATTGCTTAAACTAACGCTACCATTCGTTTCGCCCGGGGTCAAAACCTCGGGACTGCAGCTTTCGCCCCTCGATCCCATTCACGGTAGAGGGTGTTATGTCCTCTCAACTGCGCCGGCTCGTTCTCCCGTAGCTGCGCTGCTTCTTTCTGCGCATGTATCCGGCGCAAAAGATCATCTAGGTCCATCCTCCCCTCTTTTCCTTCTTCTGTTACTGCGTCCGCCTTTCGTACCCCGGCTTCACTTCTGCCGTTGCCTACTCCGCTTCTCTCTCTTGCTGCACTCGCCTTTCCGCCCTGTCTCACCAGTCTCCGCCCGCCATTCTCGATTCTTCCTACCCCGAATGTATCCGGTGCGCAAATCGCGCCCAGATCCCTTCTGCTATTTTCCCTTCCACCCTGCCTCTGGAGCGGGCCCGACCATCGCCCCGCAGTGACCCGTTACCGCCCCGCCTCACTGTTGCTTTCTTCTTGCTCGGCACCTTAGCGCAGCAGCCCTACCCGACAGCGCCGGCCGGTCTGAGGGAAACTTCAAAGGGAACCAGCTACTAGACGGTTCGATTAGTCTTTCCTCCCTATACCCAAGTCCGATGAATGATTTGCACGCCTGTACCATTGAGAGCCTCCTCCAGAGTTCCTTCTGGCCTCGCTCCACAACCCCAATGCCCGCTGCCGTAGCACTCCGCGTCCTGCCCACAGTCGGAGAGTACCCCTTTTCTGAGTTTCTCAGAAAGCTCGACTTTTCGGCCCCGCCCCCAATTCATGTGTATTATCCTTGCGCAGGGTTCATGCTAATCTTCTCTGCATCGTTTCAATTTTAACGGTTGTCCCGAAGGACTCAGGCCACCGGCCTGTGCTGTCTTTCGGCGCCCCCAGCGGGCATACTCACACACGCCCCTTTAGCAGCAGACCGCGGAATCAAAGCGCGGCATCGCTACCCTGCCTGAAACGTGGGCCAAAGTGGTGGCGGGCCCGACGCAAATCTTGATGGCCGTAGCAACTTTTTCAAATGAGAGCTTTGAAGCCCGATAACGGGGGAAAGCCCCGCGGGCATACTCACCCCCAAACCTCACACAACAGGTCGTGGTTGACGGATGATGCATCCTCCGACATTCCCACCACTCAGGTTCCTTCCGTCTCGTGGGCTAATCACTCACCGGCTTGCATGCACGTTGAACCCCCGGTTTTAAGTGCTTCTCAGGCATTGACACGGTATCGCGCCCCAAATTAGGACGGGGCCGCCAATAGCCGTGGGAAAAAGTAAAATATATATATATATATATATATATATATATATATATATATATATATATATATATATATATATATATATATATAAATAATAAATAATATCACCAAGCACAACGACCGAGGCTCGGGCCGGCTTTGCGATCAACAACGGAAAAGAATCACGCGCACCTTAAACCTGCGCGCCCACGCACTCGCTATTTTGATCAACCATCCTGTCAGCGTTGTCACAGACGCAGCCACGCCTAACGCGGTATACCTAAACTTTAAGCCAAAACTACTTTCTGTCTCTCGCAAAAACCAGAGCGGATACCCTTGTAAGGGTATTCGCACCGACAACTTACCGGACCATATTAAGCGACGTCCCCGTCGCTTCGCCAAATCAAAAGGCTATAAATCCATCCATATTCCAAATGATAACGAAATAGGAGCCAATCCGATTAGCCGACAAACACAGGGTAGAGGCCTCCATCAAACCATGCCTTTACAACCATATGCTGTCAGGTTTCTAACCTGGGCTTCTCACCATCCAGAAATTAGGATACTGGCAACATAAGTTTTAAAGACCTTCCCAATCGTCCTCTCCCCGGTCCTAGACAACCTTCGACTTTTCGTTGGGTGTCCCTAGTCCTGGCAAAAACTAGGGACGCGGGCCTTAATCAAGACGTTTGGAAGACACTCTCATCTTCCACCTCAAAAAAATTATCGCAATCAAATACACGCAAGTATATATGTATACTTAATATTCGCTCAGCTCTTACTGCAGTCTAGTACAGAAAGGTTAGGTCTCCACCTCGGTCCACTATAGCCTGGCTGATCGGACCAGGACCACGGCCAACCACATTGTTATTTAACGGCAGTACCTTCGTTGGTTATGCAACGGTAGGTTTCTTCCTGGTAAGCACTCAATCAAGATTTCCCCCAAAAAATTATCAACCTTCATTATCCTACGGAGTAATTTCACTGGGGCGGGCACCCCGCCTTAAACTCTTACCATGCGGTCCTGCAGCCAGGTTGCGCCGGCTAGCAGCAATCCAATGGGGTTACGCTCTAGAGGTACTAACTTCTTTTCCGTTAGCTTGGCCTTTCTTCAATATGTCTCAGAATTAGCACTAGTGGTTAGACGGGGGCGTCGCAAAACAAAATCACTGGCCCACTGCGCGATCACGCAGGGGTCTGAAGGCATTTACCAGCCCTTCCACAATAGGCATGGCATCCTTCGCACGCTCACAAACAAAATCACCGCTAGGTCCACCAGGCCGTGACCCCTGACTTGATCAGAGCCAACAGCCACCTACTCTGAGACATCTCTTGCCCTGCACTCATTGCGACTTTCTCAATCATTCCAAACAAAAGTGACTTTTTTCATCAGACTATTATCACCCATTAAACAACTCGCCATGCCATAAATCAGTTTACTCACCTCTGAGGGTGAGTCTTCCAACCATAGACCATTCCTTTTTTCCAAAAATCCAAGGGGCTCTCATTATAAACAAAACACCCCCTCTTCCAAAAATAACGAGGGGTCTCGTTATAAAACCAAACTTCCCCTCCTCAAATCTCGAGGGGGTCTCATCATAACACACAACATCATAAAACATCCCCTTCCAAAAAATCCAAAGGGCTCTCATCATAAAACAAAACATCACTGAGGGACCATCTTATGGGTCCTCATCACAACTTAAACAATTAGTAATCAACATGGTATCACTCCCTCCCCTTATACTCTGCCCTATCAGCTGCCCGTGGGCAGGTCGCACAAGTATACCGAGGAGTAGTCAGTTTTGCTTACAATCATATTCACTGTACCTATGGCAAAATAAGATGTTTTTCACACGTTGTCCACACAAGCTCATCATACATCAGAGTACAACCACACATGTGAGAGTGACAAGTGATCGTCATATATATGAATGGTCCCTGAAATAAAGCCTCATCATGATATACACTCAGGGAATAAAAAGGCCTCACACAAAAAATGTCTCCAAATCATACCTCACTCCACTCAAGCCACACCAAACCCATACTGACAACTACCCCTAAAATACATGTCAGATCTGTCTCTCAAAGGCTAGGGCGTAGGCCACCTAAATATGTATATGCCTCATCTAAACCACCCTGACCCTCAAAACCCCAACTCAGTAGGAACACAAAATTTCAAATCTACACTAGTAGCAATCATCAAAAAGATCCTCTAAGTCTAAGAGGGTATCACACAGACCCTAAACTGATGCCTCACAAGATACTCGTCCACCTATATAGACAAACCGACACTATCTCCTCAACTCCTCTTGGTTTTGACTATATAACTGAGCCCTAAGTGCATCTGCGGACTTCTCTACTGTCCTACCCTGTCTATCATACATCTTACCTCCTACCTCTGAGACCTTCCCTGCTGCCTTATCTTCAAGGAACTTGAGACAGTCCAGAGCATGATGTACGTCCCTCTTGCAGTAGAAACATAGCTGATCTACCTTCCTCTTGAACTTCTTCTTCCTGGGCTGAGGAGGTGGCGATGAAGGAGATCCTACCAAGGTACTGACAACCTCCTGCTGCTCTGATCAAGGAACTGCGGTACTAACGACCTCCTGCTGCTCTGTCCCAGAAACCGGTCCCCCAGACCCAGATTTAGTAGCCCAAGATCCCAGTCTGCTCCTCAAATCCCCTGTAGCTCAGACGTACTCAGGCATGTCCAACCTCTGAGGTCTCCTCTCGAGTGTCTCTCCTGGCACTGCCGTGGGCTGCTCCTCAATCTCCGTTGGTCCATTCTCAGGTCTGCCCATCCTCTGGAGCCTGCTCTCGATGACACCCTCCGCCTCAATCCCCATCTCGTTCTCAAGCGACTCCTCTATCCTCTGCTCGGGTGAAAACAAGCTCGCCTCCACCTGCATGGTATGCACTGCCTCAAGGAGTACGCCCATGGATCCCTCTGCTGACCCTGAGCCGGCTCATTGCTAGATGGCGGTAGCCCTTCCTCAATCGCCAAAGGTACGACTGGGTCTGCCGCTGCCACTGGCAGCGTCGCGAGCTCAGTAGGGGCTCTAAGCTCGAATGCCTCTCTCTCTGCCTGTCTCTAGGCTCTCGCCTCCTCTGGCTGATAACTCTTCCCATAGGTGGCTCGTGGCGAGGCTCTGCCGCAGATGGCTGTCCTGGCAATCCCTGTCTGGGCTGCCTCTGCTATCCCTGCCTGCTGCTCTCTGGCTTGTCCACCTTTCCCTGGGTTTGCTGCCTCAGACTCTCAATGATAGCTGCCTGGCTGGCCACCAATGCCCTGAGTTCCTGGATTTCCATCTCCATAGCCTCCAGGCGTACTCCATGACTTGCTTCCTTCATCTTTTTCCCTGCCAGATTGCTCTCCAATAACAAGTGCCGGTCAAAAGTGGTCTTGGCTAGGAACTTGATTTTACGATCTAACCTCTCTTCCGCCTTCCTGGCCATCCCAAACCCAGCTCTGACTGGCGATGGAAGCTCCTCTCCTCTCTGCTCCCAGAAGTCCCTCCACATCTCAGGGATCTCCGGGGCCCTAGCTGGCGCGCCGGGTGGCTGACCTGGGAGTGCTCCTGCTGCCTCCGATCTCTGCCTCTCCTTCTGCTGCTCCGGAAGCTCCCCCGCTGCCTCCAACCTCTGCCTCTCCTGCCATATCTCATCTATCCGCCTGGTTCTTCTCGCCCTCTTTTCTTCAGCCGTCTCTCCAGCTGGCAACCTTTCCCTCGTGCGGAGGTCGACCCTCTTTGGGATCTCTGCTTCCATCTCCTTCTCGGGCTGGCATGGCTCCTGGCGAAACTCTGCAGGTGCTGGCCCCTCCAGGTCTGGGTTGTCGGGCGCACTCGATCCGGCACCGCACGGGGGCAGCGCGGGACCCTCCCGGCCGCGTCACGCAGGAGTTGGTTTTCAATCCTTCGTCGCAAAAATACATGGAGCTTCCACAAGCCGCTCCGGCCGGGTGCGCCAGCCATACCTCTCGCGAGCCCCTACGACAGGATAGGGCCT
>BFEA01000268.1:1335427-1379786 GCA_003427395.1 Chara braunii
TTACAGAAAATGCACGAATTGACACTAACTCCTATAGCTCTAGCACGTGGCGAGCAACTAAAGCAACTACCTATAGTAATGAACTTAAGCAAACTAGCCATCCCATCCAGTCACATGCAAACCAACCCACCAATGTAAGTACTCTCACCACCCCAAGTTCATTCCATATAAAATAGTTCGTGAATCTYSAAGTTCTTTGAACCCTTATACCCATCTTACATAGGACATAGAGCTGGACCATTCACCATGGAAACAATGCCCAGCTTGTCTTTATGATATACACGAACARGTTTCACAACTACTTCTYTCTTCCTTTGGGCRGATGACTAGGCCATTCGCCATGGAAACAATGCCTAGTTGCCCTGAGCTGTTTAATATCCAAAAATTTAGTAMTTCTCWGACTTTGTTTTCAAAAGAAAAGCAAAYATGGGCTGGGGACTGAACCATTCACAGTAGAAACAATGTTCAGCTTGCCCAAACTATTTCCATTTATACTTAGTATTTTTTCATTTTTCTCTTCTTAATGATATGGCTTAACGCTGGACCATTCACAGTAGAAACAATGCCCAGCTGCCAGTTCACATGCAAATATACATAAAATACTTTCCTTTATACTTAATCTAAATTATGTGCGTGGTTTYCAGGCTAAACCATTCACCATGGAAATAATGCTTAGCCTTAGACCAAAAATCCTCCCTCAAAAATAAACAAGAATTTAAACCCCTTCAATCAGACAAACCCTCAGAGTTAACTAGAGCAACCAGGCCATTCACCATGGAAACAATGCCTGGTTCCCCAGAAAACAGCTAAATAAACACAGCAACCAGACCATTCACCTTGGAAACAATGCCTGGTCCTTCAGAAAACAGTCAAATAAACATAGCCCTGAGCCATTCACAGTAGAAACAATGCTCAAGCTTTGGTCGACCCGGTCAAACGCATGCAGTCTGCCTTCCTCCCACCTTCCCCCATTTCATACCTTAGTCTGCTTTCAGTCACAAATAAACTGAAACTTATGCTTCACTCTCACACATTCTTTCCATTCAATCTGATTAGGTCCTGAAGAGAAAGCAAAAACCATAGGGACAACACATGCATACCGCAATCATACTACAGGRAGATAGGCAAGCACGGGTAGTAATGGATTATACAGAAGAAGTGGTTTACCTGATGGTTCCCTGYCTCCAGAACTCCTCCTGAGTTCCGGCAGAGCTCCCGCAATCGGTGGGGCAAACCTCCCACAGAGGCCTCGGCGCGGACCTACGGGTTGTAATCCCGCCTGCCGCCTTCCTCTCAGAACAGGATTAGACTTAGACTTAGAGTAAGAAGGGGCAGAARTAGAGGTTTGAGACGCTCAGATACAAGAAGGGTGCTTTCAGACTCCCGCGAGAGGGCCTCGTTTCCTTGATGCGCCTGAGGGCCTCACAATAGYGACCAATGTATCAGMTTGGTCAACTCTGAATCAGTTGCTGAAGCCGTACGTCTGGCGACTCCCCACTTGGCAGCAAGAAGCCCCTCCGCCACTATTCCATTGAACTGCAGCAACAGCCACCTTTCCCCAAGTCCAGTCACCGTCACATAGCAGACTGCAATCCGTCCGCCATGGCCTCAGCGGTACTCAACGGTACGCAGCAGTCAACAGGGACAGCCGCCCGCGCACGTCGRGTTACTACCAAATCGGAGCTGCAACYCGGCCCTCTCCTCATCTCCGTTGACGAGCGAACCGCACATTGCCCGCGGCTTCACTCCACCCTTCCAACCAGCCATGCCCACAGCGTACCTSCAAGCARGAAAGCCGACAGTCCCCGTGGCCTGTGGCCGGCTCCTTCTTCCGACCCYGGGCAGGGCACCAGTCSAACAGGCAACCTGCTAGYYCATCACTCCTTTAGCCGGCAGGGCAGGCACCGCCAGATAATACACCCGCAACCATGTCAGCCCGCGAGCCTATAGCTCGATCCGCAGTCTCTCCGTTCACTGGATGGGCCATAGCAACAACCTCTAGATAAGTCGTCCGCTGCTACCCCACTAACYCARTGTGTAGATGGGGAATRAACCTTCCGCTGAACCGCAGACGGGTGCACCCACCYTCTTAGTACTTTTCCCCTTCACACCATATCGCYGATTCGTCACATAGGTCCCCCTCCTCTGAGTATGGTTTACTTCGTCCGCTGGCTCACGGGCCACTCATACCAGTGGCGCCAGCTTCTCCACGGTGATGCTGTGAGGATGACGATGAAGAGCCGGAACGCGCCGACCGATTGCCGGAAATCACTCGCGATTGCCACGTGCAAACGGATCCCCTTGCGCAACAACGATCCGGCTCCCCGCCTCTACGTGCCAGGTAAGTAYCCAACATCGCGACAARCCCCCTCCCCCCACGACTTCGATCCATAAAATGAGCAAAGTTGGGATGAMTCTTCCGCTAAGATGCGGGTAGGTTCATCCCCYTTTACTTTTTCCTCCCGRGCGCAGCTTCCTAAYTAATGATCTCAAAAACTAACTCCTAAACTCTAAATCTAACACTACCACTCAATTCACCATACTCTAAAACCCCCAAGTCGATTCTTTCCTTGCCCGTTTTCTTTTAGAAACGGGCGGGCTATACTCCTTCCTCTCCRCCTCTTCCGTCGCCCCGCCATACCCCGGCGCAGCACTTTTTCTCTACCACTCTTCTTCTACCCACTCTCGTCCRCATCTGACCCTTCCATTCGCCTCGCCCGGGTCCAAAACCCCGGGACCGCTCCTSTGTTCGTCGAAAACGGTCGAGAAACGACCGATTGACTGAACTTCACTCCCCTCTTACTRAATGTATCCGACGCACCTTTMAGTCTAGATTCACTCTCCCCTCTAACTCCGAACCTACTAACTAAAAAACTAACCTTATATTCTAACTCGCCGTYATAAGAAACCTCTCTTCAGCATCCTCCCCCGCTCTATTCCGCGGGGAATCGAGGGAGATGACCGTTTTTCCATCTCTCTCTTTCTTAGCTCCCGACTACTCCGCGGTGCCTGTTTCACGCCAACTCCCTTTTCTACTAACCCAATGCCAAAACTAACCTCCCTGCTGGAATCGCCCTACCCAAAAACTTGGTGTAGCATTTTAAAGTGCAAAAACCGGTCATAAAATGACCGAGTCATGTCAAGTCYTCTCCCTCCTCCTTTGCTYCCCGCCATAGCCYGGCGCAAGCCTTTTCTTCTCWAACTCCYTTCCCACTAACTATCTCCTAAATCCAGCTCCACAACCGTATTCGCCATCCCCTAAAGCCCCGTTCTCGACTCCTACCTGGCTCGATTCCACTGGGAATCGAGCGCCTCGCTCACTACGGACTGCGCCCAACCAACTCGCTGCAATCTTTGAATGAACCCAGCGCGGAAACGCGCCCAGGTTCATTCAGGTTGCCATTTTCTCCCCCGGCTTTTACCGTCGCTGCTGCTCGTCACCCGTCGCTCTTCCGCCCCACCTCATCGTGCCAGCGCTCATTTCCCGCTACTGCTCGCCGCCCTTTTCCGCTCCCCGCATGCATCCGGCACCGGATCCCATCCCGGTTCTTCCACTGTTGGCGCACCGCCTAGCTACTCGTTGCGGACTGCGTTACTGCCCCGCCCGCTGTTGCTTCCTTCCTGCTCGGCACCTTAGAGCAGCGGCCCTACCCGACAGCGCCGGCCGGCYTGAGGGAAACWTCGGAGGGAACCAGCTACTAGACGGTTCGATTAGTCTTTCGCCCCTATACCCAAGTCCGACGAACGATTCGCACATCTGCACCGCTCCCACTATAGCGCCCGGGCCTACTCCGCCCTGRCATAGTTCACCTCTAGCGGGTCCAAAGGGGCATGCTYACACTCACCMTCTTTTCAGCGGATGCTACGTGGGGGACTGCACCCCACTGTGAGCCCCGCCCTGCCCCTAGGCCCTCGTCCCTCCAATCTSCTAGCACCGCGCGGTCCGACAGCGCYCAGCTCTTTGCAAAGCGTTCAGCTGTCGGACCCGCCSCTGATTTATACACGCCACCTGCGCGCGGGTGCCATGCTAATCTCCGCTGTATCGTTCCAGTTTTAACAGATGTCCCGAAGGACCGGCCTGGGCCATGAGATCAGACGGCCCCGACCTCTCAAGCAATCCAGGATACTTGGATTTACTCGTCAAGTTCCATCAGGGTTCGAACACGAGTCTGTATTTCAACAGTTCATGGGTGTACCCACCAAGCTAGACTCTTGGGTGTCGTACCACTCCCGACACCGCGCCCCAAGGCAAAACGGGGCGCGGCTCCAACGCAGCCACGTGAGCAGTTTGCAATTGCACTTCASGCACCCCGCGAATACAACACACTCCACGCGGCCCCTCCGCCGTCTCACATCCCTGAATGGGATGCGATAGAGAGAGACCGACAAGGGAAAAATAAGACAAAAAAATAAACCTAGTATTACCGGGGACAGCGGGGCCGTTGGCTTGTTGCCCGTGCCGCAGGTCAGACCCGTTGCCGCACTTGCCAATAAAACCAGAGGGGGATAGCCCCGCAGGGCCTTCCGCGCCGCTTCGCTGCTCCCGCGCCGACGCCCGCCGGCCTCGACCTCCAAACCTCCGTAGTAGTAGCCCAGTGTCATAACCTATAGGGCTAAGCCCAAGCCTGTAACAACTAAGTTCGAGACTCCATGTGAAGTGATACGGCGCGGTCGTCCAGGGCCACGAAGCGCCCTGCGCCGTCCTTCAGCCTATGCCTACGTACACGGCCACCAAAAATAACACAGAACATTTATAATAACACAAAACGGTCGACGTCCACGCCGGCTTTACAACTCTGATTAAAACAAGAAAAATCACGCGCGCCTTAAACCTGCGCGCCCACACACTCTCTATTCTAGTCAACCATCCGGTCAGCATAAACCACCGACGCAGCCGCGCCTAGCGCGGTGTACCTAAATTTTAAATCAAACTATTTTCTGTCACTTCCAAAAACCAGGGCGGATACCCTTGTAAGGGTATTCGCGCCGACAACGCGTGCGCCCCGGCCTGGACAGCAAGTCAGACGGGATTGCATGGCGGACCGGGCTAAGTTTTTGAGCGTTGCTGTATGCGTCGTTCTAGCGTCTCGGAGTGGTCAACCTCGCCACGCACATGGGTTTCTTGTTGTCTTCTTCTTTACTTGGCTATCTGTGTTCAGAAGACATGCCGCGACCATAAAGTGTATGCTTACGGTGTGAAGAGAGACGTGAGGGAAAGAGAGAGGTGAGACCGGTGTGTTTAGGGGCGACATGCTCACTCGGTGCGTTGGTGTCAATTGTTCAAGATGGGTTCACGCAGTGTGCTTGTAAAGAAGGTAAATGCGCGTGTCAACGGGGGTACGAACTCAGGGTCATTTCCCTGAAGCGTGGAGTGCTGGTGTGCGAGCCATATTTCATGTCTAATTGTAGACTCTCACCATCATCTTTAATCTTCACTTGGCTGCCCGAGTGCGTCGCGTGAGTCAGGTGTATGACGAGAGATGGGATTAGTCACTGGGGTTGAGCTACGTATTTGAGGAGTGACTGATGCAGTCACTCTTCTTAAAGCCTTAAGTGGGTCAAATGGTGACTGCTAACTAATAATAGTGAAAAAGGAGGGAGGCTTTACACGCCATGCTGATTCTATTGGGGTGGTGCTGATTGCGTGAGGCGAGCACTAAGTAGTGGAAACGAGACCTGAGGCTACTGTTTTTCTTCTTCGTGTGTCATGATGATCAGTGTATGGAAGGTCTTTACGGAGTGGCTCGCTGCGTAACTAAGCGGTTGACGTCACCTACTTTTGTTGCTCATCCTCGGCTGACCTACGGGAATTGAGGGTTTCTTGCTTATTACTCAGTTCATTTCTTGGCTCGCTCCCTGGCACTACTTTCAATGCCTTCGCTACTCAAGGTACACCCTCGCGACTGTTAACTTTCGGCCTACAGAAACTAATAAAGAGAATCTTGCGTGAAAGGAACCACGCGATATAGTTGCAAAAGTGACCGATGAAGGAAGAGTCAAAATCGTCAGGTAAACTTCGGGGCGAATGAGACTCAGTTTTGTTCTGTGGGGGTTTCACTATGGCAGCTAAGACCTCTTAACACTTATGAAGACATCGTTTTGGCGTAGTTCAGGGTAATTTTGGTTGCCTATTTAAAGTAGCAAGCACTGGGAGGGCAATCGCTTCAGGCGTGATAACACCTGTCATTTAATAATATATCGTTTGGTAGAATGAGCGTTTTCGATCCGCCTGATAAACCACCTGTTATAAGCGCTGACCTACTGGTACGTTTAAGGGGCAAGTGGCCTTGAGATTCCGTTTTTTTTAACCACATTGACTCATTGAGCATGCATATGAGTGAAGTTTTCTTCTTGAACTCTCGTTTAGCCCACCAAAATCTTACGTTTGTAATGTGTCTGGATGATCACAGTAATTACAAGTAACTGCTTCCTCTTTTGCATGGAAGCTGCCAACTGGCTTTTGGTGAGTTTCTCAACGAGCACTGAATCCACAGTACTCGTCTGGAGAGCTCCGGACCGTCAGGCAGAGTCCACTTCCTCTACAAAGGGCAAAAGTTCTCAAACCTAGCAGATGTCAGAAAGGTTTATTGTGGCTCGATGGGATGTAAGTACGCAGTACTCAAAAAAGTTGCTTATTTATTTGCCAAATTCTTGATTGATCAGGACTAACTCCGACATCTGTTCATTTCGGACCAGCCTCGGTGGGGGGGAGTGTTAGTCAGTCTCTGCCTTCTTATACGATGATCTGATCAATGCGTGACCTCTGTCTTGCCCAGTGTGATGTATGAAGTTCTGAGTAGGGAAGATACCCTCTCTTCCTATGGGCACCTATTAGGCGAGAATATGGTTTTCGATGGTTGCATAAGAAAGGGGTGGACTATCTAAAACTGTCGTAAATTATATATATATATATATATATATATATATATATATATATATATATATATATATATATATATATATATATATATATATATATATAATTGGTTACTTAAATTTTTGGTTATGCAGAGGTGGAGGACTATCTCGAGTTTTTGCGTTGAGAGTTGCGATATCCTGAATCCGTTCGAAAAAACAGAGACTGTATACATTTGCACGTCACCCTCCTTTACGTGTGGAACACCGTCTCAGTGACGATTGAACTAAGGTCGTGAATTACTGAGTCACGTACTAAGAAAGCTGATTAGACCAAGAAACAGAGCCGAGAATCTTTAAATGCTATCTCAGCTTCGAGGTGTCTGGGTAGTAGAATTTTTGCATGCATAGCATGAAGGAGCGATAATGCTTTATTGGTTGGTTCTCTGAAGCCCGACTCTCATCAGTGGGCTGAATGCCCAGATAACCGCTATTGTGCACGAGCATCCGTGAGGTCACGCTCTCTGAGTAGTGCGAAATACTTGAATGTTTTCTGATATGCTCGGTTTCGTGCACGATCTCAAGCTCTTATAGCAAAATTATTTTATCATGAAGGAAGGGACGGAGTATTGGACTACAAATTGACGAAAGCATGCTTACCCCTTTTGAGTGTATGTGTCCTCGGTGAATGAGGCCTATGCGTAAAGGCGGGTTTCGAGTCTGCACTACCTATCAGTCTCAGGGTGAGCCAGCTTATGCGGGAGCATGAGCCGGACATAATAAGGCGACCCCGCGAGCAGGTGGGTAAATACTTGGTCAGACTTTAGCTAAAGTAATGAGAAGAGCAAGCATTGAAAATGGCGAGTGAATAGAGTATCATCAAGTATATGGTTTATTTTCATGGATCGGAAGGAAAGCTACACAGTACAAAATCCTGCGTGACAGTCTGTTGGTTTTCCGGTCGCCTGAAAAGGTCCGACTGGAAAAAAAGTGCAAAACCGTCTAACCCACCAGTTTTTGGCCTAGGGCGCTGGCCACCCCGCCCATATTTTGAACGTAGTTCCTGGTCTAACTATATTTCCAGGCTCTATCGAACCTCCCTGGATTGCATCCTCTGACTGCGGCAGGGTTCCAATTGACCCCTTTTGACCTCACAGGCCAAACTCTCGGAGTCTTAGCCCCAATCAACTATGAAGTTCGACACTCGAGTCGGGGACTTGCCAACCTCACCAAATTGCAGCATGCTACGGTAAGACTCTGGCTAGCCCCGACAATCAACGCATCTTGGGTTAGAAAAGAGAACCCCCAGGCACGGACAGTCAAACAAACATGTGAAAACCGATAAGCAGACTACTCACGCCCTAGACAACGAAACAAACATTTCTCAAGGGACTTCCCTTCAGTCTCAAAAGGCACTGAACAAAAACAACAAACAGTCGACAGTGTATCCCCTGGAGACCTCGATTCAGCCTCACGGCATACAAAGTGCTGATTCCAGATAGGTCGAGAGAAGGTTAACAATAGTCGTATTTTTCATCACCACTGCATGACACCCTTCACCACTTCAGGATGCATCCTGCCTAGAAAGGTGGTTTTCAGGGTCTTCGGATCTTTCACCATTTTAGGACACCCTTCACCACTTCATGATGCTACCTGCCTAAACAGGTGGTTTTCAAGGTCTTCAGACCTTTCACCACTTCAGGACCATTCAGGATTTTTAGACTGCCCAAAACTCTCACTTCACCACTTCATGATGCAGCCTGCCTAAACAGGTGGTTTTCAGGGTCTTCGAACCTTTCACCACTTCAGGACCATTCAGGATTTTCAGACTGCCCAAAACTCTCACTTCATAATTTTCATTCCTGAATTTTCAGCTATCCGTTATCTGTTTGTGGATAAGTCTCTTCCCTCGTCTGAAAGTACTCCCAAGAGATCTCCCGTCAGTCCCGAGGAAGTATAGAGATACTAGTCCCAGAAAGGTCTCTTCCCTCATCTGAGACAGAAGATAGGCAACTTAGTCAAGAAATACGGAGTCCCTCTGCTGACAACTCTCTAGTCAAGCAAAGTTCAATTTTTTTATGTCTATCTTCTTGATAATTCTTTTGAATATGAAACTCAGTCAGAAGACATGGAGTCCCTCTATTATCAATTTTTTGGTCAAGTAGAGTTGAACCTTTTTAAGCCCATTAGATTTTCACTTCATTATAAAAAATATTATTGATTACACTTTGATGCGCCACAGCTACGAGATCTCTAGACTTGATACTGCGTCAATACTTAGAAAGGTAATCTCTCATTACCCTTTTACCGCAACTGCGCCTCACAGTTGTTCCCCACTCAGAGATCTGATACTCGTGGATCGACATTTGCTCGCATCAATAATACTTTGACATCGTTAGTACTGTTATTTGCGGAATGAAAAACATTAATTTATATGAATCATCTGAAGGTTCTCTTTCAATCTCTCACATCAAAACTAATATGTCGCAAGTCTGAATTAACAATACAAGAATAATTAGAGTCTGAAACTTTAGTCTCGCAGTGCCTTACTGTCTCACTGTATTTCCTCGTAGTTTTCTGAAACATCTCTCTTACTGGTGATGGATCTCTCTTTCCTTTATTTATAGTCATTGTAGGAATCAGATCAGGTTCTTTGAAAATGAACTTACGAAGTCTTGACCCTGATACAATATCATGATTTCTTGAGTCATTCATCTCAGATATATCTCATAGACTTTGTCCTCTGCTTCACCTGTGATTCTATAAGGACCGAGTCATCTAGGCTCCAAACGCTTGGTTCATCGAGTCTCGAGAGAATTGTTAAACAGAAGGACAATGTCACCAACCTTTAGTTTTACTTTTCTTATGTACCTCTTTTTGTTTCATCTCTCTTGATCTGACAATCTGATGGTTGTCATTCTCTTAACAATATTTATAACTGTCCGATCAACTTCTGAAATTTGCCTCATCCTAATTTGAAGAAGTTCTGAAATGAAATACTTTTTGTCACTCTCTTGACTTGTACATGTTTTGACTACGCTTTCAATAAGCAAAGAAACAAATCAGTCGTACAATAGAGTAAACGGAGCATAACTCATGGTTCTCTTGACAGTGATGTTATCAGCATAGGCTGCAACTCTTAATACTTTAGGTCAATTACTAAGGTTTCATTCTCACCATTTCGCCAGAAAATATTTTAGAGTTATGTGACATCTTCCGACTCAGGCATTTGCTTGAGGATGGTAAGTAGTCACGTATCAGATTCTGAAACCCATTCTGAGAGTGGTTCTCCTTACAATTTCATTTCTGAATTATGACCCTATGTATGAGACAAACTCTCTAATGAAGGGATATCAAAGATAAGTTTTCTCTATCTAATCAGTCACTTGTCCAGTTATTTTCCTTTTCAGAGTTTTTTTCTCAATATATCTAGGAAATTATCTCTCATGTTCAATATGTACCTCATCTCACCCTTGCCCAGAGGCGTGATAATGAGGTCCAAGTGAACTCGACTGCCTGGTTCTACCAGGATAGTGGGAAACAAAGACTTAATCATTCTTGTTGTGGATCTTTTCTCGCATAATACACATGATTTACAAAACTTGTAAATCATGTTTCCCATGTCTGACAAAAAATAAAGCTTAACCGTCTTAGAGTAGGTTGCTTCAGCGACTCTATGGCCAATAGCAACCCCCTCGTGTAGAGCAACAATTATTTTTAGTTGTGTTTCTTTCCCACAGACCACCCTCAATGGAAGCACCCCTCTCTTGCCATCATGAAGAGGTGGCATCTTCCACTTCTTAGTCTGAAGTTCTTTCTTAAGTCCGTGCAGTAGTATTTCTTTATCATCTCTTTTTTTCATCATTTTTTCAATCTCTTGGTAACTTTCATCGTATTTTTTAAAAATGAAAGCTTTTTTTTTTTTTTTTCCGACCTCCACTTCATCTGTTGATCCAACAACTGCTACATTAAATCTAGCATATCAGTCGTTTTGTTCTGTCTTTTCTTCTTTCTTAAGAATTGACTCGTAAATATAAGTGTAAGAGACTTCTCCCTAACTATCTTTTTTTTCAAGCTACAAACTTCACTTATAGGAGTTTGGTGCCTTGTAATCTTCATCATCTTCTTCATTCAGGACATTATCAACATAGACAAATTTTTCAATCGTTCCATCAACGTTTTCATCGTAGTCTTTTCTCCATTCAATTCGGCTTACACTGTCTGCTCGATTTTTCTAAATGAGAATTTTTCTCAATTTGAAATCAAAAGTCCAGATGAAGGCGATCCATCTGCTTACTGTTTGATCTACTTATTGATATTTTTTTATGGTACCATTCACAGCAAATGCATCAGTCTTCAGAATGGATCTCCTCCCAAACACATAATTTGTGCAACACCTTAGGTAGTGAATGATTGTCAACAAGTCTTTCCTGAATTGGGTGTAGCCTCTTTCTGTGGAATTAAAGATTTTACTCCCAGACCTTAAAGGTCTTTCTTTTTAATTCTCTTATTTCTAAATAAACACACCGTCAAAAGTTATTGGTCCTCCATCGGCCTCAAAGAATGAAGGGTCTTCCTTCTTCATCATCATAATAAAGCACTTCGAGTACTATACCTCCATCTTTTAATTTTTCTCATAAAGGGTTCGTAACAATTTGTCTCTTCTCAGTCTATGATAGGTTTGTTCCTTGCTGTACCATCTACCCTAAAGGCTCAGCAAGGGTAGCAAAATGAGAAAACAAAATCTTTCAAAATCCACAAACACTCAAAAAATTTATTACATCTGTCACTCGTTTGAGAGGTAAAGACCAGTTCAGGATTTTATCTATCTTCTTGAGGTCAGAACTCCTACCCTTGGAGAAGCATCGAAAACCCAATATGATTACCTTTGCTTGAAAAAGAAGAGACTTTGCTCTACTAGCAGTGAGATTATATTTTTGAAGGTTTTCTATGACCAACTTTACTCCATCGGCATATTCCCAGACAAACTTTCTGACTTAATTAGCAATCAAAGTCTGATCTCTTATTTGAGTCCCTTCACAGGGTTATCATCAGCATAGGGGTTAATTATCTCAGGGAAAATATCTTGCATGACTTGGATCATATCCCTTTGAACCACTGCCACATCATTGATCCACCCTCGAGGTACCACGCAAATCTGAATAAACCCTCTTAGCATGTGCATGACAGTCATAGGCCGGTTAGTGGGATCAATGATAAATTGATCGTAGTCAGAATACAAATCAATTGAAGAGTAAATGCTTCGACCAACAAAAAAATCAGAAAGGATATCAGCATTAGGGAGGTTATCTGCATCACGTACCGTTACTTAGTTTAACTTTTGAAGGTTCTGTATCGATCTTAGTCCACTTCCTGGTTTGCAAAAGCAAAACCACTGATTAATATATGGTTCATCATCAGGTTCAACAACATTATAAACAATTTTCTGACTAGGTATTTCATGACCTTTGCCTCTAGTTTTTGTGCGTACTTAGTTGGTCTGTTATTCCATGAGATATGATCAACTGTCTAATTTTTTATCATTCTAATCACACCTACATACAACTGCCCTCTTTCTTCATCATTAAAAGAAAACGCATCCGAGAATTATTGACACACTTTGAAGATATAGTTATTTTCTTAAGGTCAGATAAGCTGATCAGAACCTATCTTCATTTTGTCAAATATTTCTTTAATGATTCTATTCCCTAATTTTGTTGACTCTCTTAATGCTTTAATAATTCTCATTTTTTTTTCTAATGCTTCATCATAATCATTTTTTATTAAAATGGTCACTGGGCCCCTTAGGACTTGTACTTTCTCTTTTATTCAATGACTATTTTCCTGAAAAATGATGAGTTGATATAAACCTGAATTCAATTTTCTTACTCTTAGCAAATTCAACAGTCTTCTTGAATACTTCAATCTGTTTGTCTTCATCTTTGAGTTTGTCGATAATTTTCATCATCTTTCAAATTTGAATAATGTGCACTTAGATTGGTTGACAATTGTTGCTTATGATGGTGGGAAGTACAGACAATAAATGAATGTTCCTGGGCAGTCCCTGAGTCACGTAGACCGATCCAAGATGACTCTTCGTGACTGAAAAACTGGACAACAGAATGCAGTCATGATCCAAGTCTGGCACCACGAACCCTAACAGTTCGACAGACATTGTTTCAACCTTGATGGACAAATTATCAATAAAACTTGTCAATAAAATATTTCCAGCAGTATTACTTAATATGTTTTTCGATTGCTTGTCAATGGTTAAGTCACAAGGCTCCATAGTCCTCTGGGAGAGAATAACAATTTCTGCCCCAGAATCTACCGAGACCCGGATCTTCACTTGGTTAATATAAATAGTTAAAGGTTTGCATCCCATGGTTGTGAATATCATGTTACACTCTGCCAATGACCTGCTCACTTGACCGGGGAAGACCGACCCCAAATAATTAGCCTTCACCTTCTTCTTTTCAATCAGTCTCTTAAGTTCCTCCCACAACTTGGTTGCTACAGTCATTTCTTCTTTAAAGGATAAAGTCACTTTTATTTCCTCTAGCATCTTTGTAATTACATTAGTAATCAAAGTTTCGTCTTCCAACTCGTTTTTTAGGAAGAATTTTATCTTCTTCTTTTGTTCATTCTTTCGAGATGAAGGGTCGGCTCTTGATCATCAAGAATGTCATTTAGAGTCTCTTCGCCTTTCCTTATGTTTTTTCCTCAATCATCTGAGGTGTCAAGTGTGCTTGAAGATTTCTCATCTCTCTAACTACTATCAGACAAAATAATCGTTGTTAAAATAAAGAAGAAGATGACATGAGTTTTATTATCATTGTGAAATCAACTTCTCCCTGACAACACCTTGACTATTACACTGCCAAGGTTCTCAACCCTTCTACTCATCCGCCACGCGGACTGAGGTAAATATTCACTACGAGTGTCTCTCTTTTATACTACTTTTCTCATTGCTCTTCCAATTACCTTGAGAAAGTAAACTGAATAAATAAATAAATAGCAGATAAATAATTTTAAAAAATGAACAATTATGCAAAATCGGAAACTGAAAACACATCCAGGTCCATGCCAGCCCAAAACTATGTTCTGGAATGACGAGTCGTGGGGTAGATGATGCCTCCTTCCCTTAAAAGTTGTCAACCCGTATTGTATCTGCGTAACTGTTACCACTTGCATCGGTAAATCTGATATCCGTTGCCATTGCACTAATACCGCTTGTAGCGGTAAATCTGATATCCTCTTTGGCCACTTTGACGCAGGTTTCAAACCCGTCGTTACTTGCTCAACCCCAGATGAGCCTGCAGGGTCTGTTCTTCCCCCTTCAGTGTTAACCCGTGTTCTGCCTACGTCTTTCAAAACCAGACTTGAGCTCTGGCAGTGGACCTGTTATCCGTCGGGTTTGTTTCCCACGCAACAATTTTACTAAGTCATGTCCAAAGACTTACTGTCAAATTTTGTATTTTATCTCATACGACCCCGATCCCGAACAGCAGGGGATCTAACGTTCGTGGTGCAAATGTCGTGCCGCATCCAACATTGCTTCCGAGAAGGTCGACTTGATCATGCGCTGCATCTATCGGAGCTCGGCCACCACCACTTTCTCTGGGTAATCACTTTTCTTGAGCTCTTCCCATAGCGTGAGGATGTTATAGCACGTCCGCCCATCATTATTCGAATTCTTGGCAATGCGCAAAACCGTGTTTACAATCACAACAAACTTGGCCGCCTGAAGCCCGTACGAGGAACATTTTTTTTGTATGTCCGGAACTGCAGTGGCTCATTGCCCACACATTACCTGCATTTTTGAACTTATTGGACATCAACAACATCATTGCTCCACATACAATCAACCTACCCTCGAGGAAGTCGAGTACGTCATTTCTTAGGTCGGGCCGTTTTAGCACCAAACCTTTTAGGTAGCATTGCAAAACTTTATCCAACTGCTTTTCAGCTTCGGTCATCCCAGAGGTTTCGGAAGTTTGGAACAAAGGAATAATCAATAGATCATCGATATATCTCTTACGCATAACCAGTCTCTTGTCCACACCAAAGTACTTTATAAACCGATTCTCGGTCAACATGCACATCACACAAGCCACCTTCCACGCCCAGAAAAACCCTCATTTTCATAATATCCTTCATCTTTGTCAAAACATCTTGCTTACAATAAGATACAATTTTGTAGTTTTCATTATCAAGGAATATATTCCTTAGGTCGGCTTCATAGGACAAGGGAGATTCCAAGCATGTCTCACTTATATTCCGGTCTAAAGGATATTTGATAAAACCCTCAAGCGTTTGTTGTAACCCTTTGACATACTCACTCAATACACATCTTTCCTGATTTTTTTCCCCAAGTCGTGACACACTCGAGTAATCAATGTGCATTTGTGCACATGCCACACCCATCGTTCGCAAACACTTAAGAGCATAATTGAAGGCAACATTGAGCCCATCCTGAGTTGTCAGAGAAACCAGTAATGGGACATTCTTGACATTAAATAAAAATGGATATACACCAACCACATTACTGAGTCTTACCGCAATATGCCCTTTTATTTTAGGCAGATCAAAGTAAGCACAAATACAGTTAAAATTAGTTTGACGTGCATACGACTTTTGATTATGCAAAAGATCCCCGACAGATTTGACTTTAAGTCAAACTGACTTCGTTTTTTTCGCATACAGGTTAGCCAATGATTGTGGTCAGACGTAATCTAAGATCCAGGTTTTTATTTTCATTTCAACTTTTCTTTTGCCTATGGCTGTATAAAATTGTATTTTAATTATCACATTCGTCCGAGGGTTAATCCCAATTTTCTTTTGAAAAACATTACTTAGGACACAACAAATGATCTGCCTACCTCAATGTTGACTTACCTTTTTAATAGCGTTATTCAGGTCAATAAGTTTAGACAAATCAAGTTTATACAATTCACGACTCTTCCAAGGTGCTCTGAGAAGTGTCACTAGTTCATGTTTTAGCAAGTCGATTTTCATCTAAGTTCGAAGTACACCAAATTTTTGTAAGAACCTTCCTTGCTCAATGACATTCTTCGCATCTTTCAACAATATTTTCTTTTCATAGCACTAAATTCTTGAAAACCCCAAAAACAGCACAACGAAGCGTCACGCCCTCAACCATTTCCCACCCTTTTCATTTGAAACAGTAATTCATTTTTTGATTTTTCACTTTTCAATAATTTCAAAGACTTAAAGCAAGTCCGGGTCGTGTTTTATACCAACCGTCGAACAATAAAAAACAATGGTTCCACAATATTTACGGTCGGCATTAGGCTTCGTTTGTGTCACTTCTTCTTTCCACGTGGTCTACGTGCTTTCTTCTCACACTTAATGCCTCGTGCATTCAACCCTGGGTTGCAGTGGTTAATCGTTGTCTGCTCGAGGGTGTCGATCACTGTCCCATCGCCGAACCAAATGGGTATCGGAACATAATGCTCAGTTACTACCTTATGTAGTAACCCATGAACTTTCTGCTTTCTCGTGCCCTTAACGGCTCTGCAGTGCTCATACCATCGTTCTCATAATGAGTGGGAGATCGCCTTATCGCATAGTGACATGAGTACATACGCACACTCACGTTCATCTATCAGTCTATTTCATTCCCTACATGGCAGTCTAAGCCAAAATCGTAGGTACGCATGTCCCCATGCTACCTCCTTTTTCAGACATGCGAGAAGGATAATTAGGACATGGATCCGTCCGAGGAGTAGTCGCGTAGATGCATCATCTACACACTTCGATCTTCCGATTCGGTTCGCTGCGCGACAGAATGCTCGAAAAGTGCACCGACTCCGTTTCCCTTCACAGGGTCGTCGAACACTACTCCCTTCTCATCGATTATTGTAGAGCGTGTCGTTGTTGCCCGGGAGGACTCGACCACACGAGCTGGTTTCTCTTCCTTCGGCGTATTAGCATATTTTTGCAGGTCGAGTTTGACAAACTCCCAGGCCCCAGTGTCCTTTCGGAAGTATTGAGTGTTCTTCTGTTTGCACAGCTCCTGTACAGGAGTGTAATGCAATGAGTTGTAGAACTCTTGTCATATTTTTATATACGTTGTCAGTTCCCCTTTGTCATTCTCTTCTTCTTCCTCACCATTGTGGTCATTCTGTATCACATCTACATCCTCCGCATCTGGTGATTCTTCACATGCTTCCGTTTTCACTGGCACTGACATTATGACATGCTTTCCCTTTTGCGTCACCGATGTTTTGCAGGAGGGCAGCAAGCATTGTCTTAATATCTGACAATTCACTGCTTCTTTTCATCCTTGGTTCAAGATTCTGCTTCACCGTGCCGGCTTCTTCTTCATATGAAGATACCAAGATCCTCTTAGAGGAGAATTTTGACTTTCTACTTCCGCACGTACGGGACTTTATGTGGTTAATGCGAGGGGACCTGGCAACTGGGTACATTTCCCTCCCCTCTTCCTTTTTCATTACTCGTCGGGTCCTTGCCTCCTTTCTCCAAAAGGGTCTTCTCTTCACGTAGTCTGTTGAGTTCTTCCTTGTCGGCAACTGCAATCTTGGCCGTGTGATCCACTTCCTGTAGCTTCTCGGTGATGAACTTCAGGGAATCTCCAAAAGTACATGCACCCAGGCCTTCATTTTTTCACTCTTTTGAGTGGATCGAACCTTGTCTACAGATCGCACATCGGATCTGCTACATTCGTCCGACAATTTCACAATTTGAATGTCATGTTGTCTGCCACTCGTAATTTTCTTCCGAACATCGTCAATCGCCTTATTCATCTTGAAATTCACTATGTTGGGCTCCATAATTACTTCTGGTCGTAGATCATCGTCAAAAGACATCTTGTTGACTGGACAAGCGGACGCATCACAAGAATATAGCACTAACTGAGAAGAACTATGAGAAGCAGAATTTTCTTCTAATAAAAACTCGCTTGAGGAAGCCTCATCAGGCGTGTCTTTCACTAATGTCAGGGATTGTAGGGGCAATTCAATCAAGGACAAAGGATTGTTAGATTTCTTCACAAGCTCTTCAAGCAGTTCACCAATAAGAAAGTGAATATTTAGATTAGTTTTTTTCTTTTTTTTTTTTCTTAATCTTTTCCTTATGGTTAAGGGTTAGAAGTCTCATACCTCCAGGATGCCTGGGATCCAACTTGTTCCATGAATTGTCACAGGCATAGCCCATCGCATCCTTCTTGGCTACCCTACTTTTCACATCCCTAAGGCTTACTGTAGATTGTGGTATGACTCCCTTCTCCACAATGGTAATAGACGAAACTTTTTTTTATGCAGTCATCATACCTCCTTCTCTCTCGATTTTTTTTTTCATCATTCCCTTCATTCTTTCTAGATCTGGAAGAGTCTCCTCTTTTCCAATAGTCATCGTCATCATCATCGTCTTCTTTATCTTCACTTTCAGCCTTCTTCTTCCTTTTTTCATTCACACCATCATTAGCAGGCATATAATTGACCATAACTCGTTACGCAATGTTCTCAGTGCGTAAGTTGTTTCCTTTGCTCTGATCATTCTCTGTCTTCCAGTCGTTAGCCAATGTACTGATTTGATCCAGTGATCATTTCTTCTGTCAGACCGTAGGAAGAGTTATGAAAATGACAATCGTTTCATCCCATCTTAGAGGGTAGTGTTGAACCTTATTCATGTCTGTCATTATCAATGAAGTTAGTCAAAAGGTTATGACATCCCTGAGCCTCGTCTAAATATGGAATCCTTCTAACTGTTCTGATAAACATTTTTAGGAAAACATTGAAAGTGTCATACTAAGCTCTTCTGATATTGATGAGATCTTTGGTAGTGGTTGGAACATAGTTTTTCTCAAAATCTCTTTTCATTTTTTTTTTGACTTCTTCTCATATCATGGTCACTTCCATTAACTATTGGATTGTCAGCCTCGAGTCTGAGTCACAATATGATAAAAGATACTTAAGCCACTGTTCATATTCGTCAAGGAAATCATTTACTTGAGGTTCATGAGTCTCTGCAAAAGAGTTCGGCCTTGAGCTAGGCCTCCCTCGTCCAGACATTTTGACGATAAACTTTCTTGGTATCCCCTATTTTCCTCTTCTTGTCACTATTCACCTCTCTCTTCCTATTATCAATTCCTTACTCTTCTCGCAAGGGATACAGACTCGTCTCTCTCCTCTCTTGTTTATTCTACATTTTGATAATTTTGTATGTAAAGAGTGTAGGCAATAATAAACTGAGTCGTGATCAAAGGCAATGTAATTCTGCTTAATCTCCCAATATAATATTCAATCAACTCCCTCCCATCGTCCCTACTTAATTTTTTGTTATACTTTTTCACAATATCCCGGATCATAAAGTATCTTGTCAGGTCTATAATTCCATAATCAAATTGCATTGTTTAAGACCATTGTTGATCCTTCTAGTAAGAGAGACTCATTCTCTGGAGGAGTGATAGGATACTCTCTTTGCAGCCTTCACCCTCACTATTTTCAGAAAGTAACTAATCTCAATCTGACCAGTAACAACTTTCAAGATGGAGTCTCTCATCCAATCGAGGAAGGGTTGTAAGAACTCTAGCTCATCCACAGTTAAAAGATTCATGTCCGAGAGAAGGTTAACAACAGTCGTATTTTTCATCACCACCTTAGGACACGCTTCACCACTTCAGGATGTAGTCTGCCTAAACAGGTGGTTTTCAGGGTCTTCGGACGTTTCACCACTTCATGACCGTTCAGGTCTGAAAATCCTGAATGGTCCTGAAGTGGCGAAAGCTCCGGAGACCCTGAAATCCACATGTTTAGGCAGACTGCATCCTCAAGTGGTGAAGGGTGGTTTTCATGGTCTCCGGACCTTTCACCACTTCAAGACCATTCAGGATTTTCAGACTGCCTAAAACTCTCACTTCAAGACCACCTCAGGACACCCTTCACCACTTTAGGATGCAGCCTGCCTAAACAGGTGGTTTTCAAGGTATTCGGATGCTTTACCACTTCAGGACCGTTCATGATTTTCAGACTGCCCAAAACTCTCTCTTTAGAATTTTAATTTCTGAATTTTCAGCTATCCGATAACCGCTTGTGTCATGTCCGAGACCCGAAGAGTACCATCTGCTTTGACTATCCTTCCTTGCAATATAATCCCAAACATTAATTGTTCAATTGAACCCAACATCATTAATCATTATAGACAACATCAGGAGAGATAGATCTCGGATTCCGTGTAGTCCGAGATTTCAAACCAGTATTCAAAGGTATTCAAAAGCAATGATCTTATCATCACGGAGGAGTCACTCTTCCTTGTGTTACCTACCATGGCAATGGCTTCCAAGATAAGCATCCAGTCTCTTTTGTCATCAAATCCATCAGTAGTTGAGAAGCCAAGGAGTCTCTCAAACTGCCCCACTCTCTTTCCCCAAGTTACTTTTCTCTCTAGTTTTTCAACTCGTTATTTCGTTCTTGTAAGACTAATGTAAGCCCTTGTCCGACATTCCAAATAATTAACTTCTTTTTCTAGGCACGCTGGAGCGTAAATCCTCACGTTCATACTGCCAGTATTCAGGAATTTAACCACTAGAATGTGAAATATTATATGATTTTTTCGACATGTCTCATATATCAGAATTTTAAAGGGGTTATCAAACTTAGTCACTTCATATAGTTTTCCTTTTACAACTGATATCCTTGTCACTAACAATGTTCTTCCTCAGACTTTTTCGCCTTCTATACAAAATTCATCATAGTTGTCCAACTGTTGGTTTCCCTCACTAAAAGTTCGTGTGTTCTCAGGGCAGTCTCTTCATTTTCCCTTCCTCAATATTATGTTGATAATTGGCAGTCAGTTACTTTCATCACAATAGTTGTTAGGAACAGGAGGAATAGGAACTACCTCATAGGTCACTGACATTAGTCCCCACTCCACTTTCTTTCTTTGTTTGTTTAATTTTGCTTTTTCATCGTAGATAGATTGAACAATAATTTCTTACTGCTAGTTAAAAGTTTCACCATCATTGCAACGTCACTTTTTTAGTAAGGACCCTCCAAGAAGCGAGTGAGCACTACACAGATGATTAAACTGCCCGAGTGATAAACCCAATAGTATTCGTACTGATGGGGAAGTATCTCTTTAGAAGTGAATTTAGACAACTCATTCAGTGCATCTTTGAATAACATCCTTGAATTTGATTGATTTCTTCTCTTTCAGTTTCCTCAAAGTGTCAAGGGTTCATGAGGTATACCTTTAATCAAGCCTGATTCTGTCCAACAATTAATATTAGTTTCCTTCTCCAGTCTAGTATGGTACCTCACACATGAAGAGATAAACTACAGTTAGCGGTCATAATCTCAATCAAAATCACAATTCAACGAGAGTAGACAAATTTGTCTCATGGTTGAAACATTGTCAACAGTTCTCAAGTTCTAATCAAAGTTCAAAGTTGATGTTGACCAAGACTCGTTTCAGACACGAAAAGTTTTAATGTCCTCGGCAACGACATTATTTTTGTCGCACTTTTTCTAGTCGGACCACTTTTGGCGACCAGCAAGCCAACACACTGCCACGCAAGATTTTGATGTCGTTTGCAATTAATAAATAAATTAAATTAAATAAAGCAAATTTCATCCTGTTGTGTGCATCCGGCTTTGAGCCAGACCCTTCCATTACAGTCGTCGTCGGTCCTCGGTCTTAGTAATCTTATATTTTGATTCAGAACAGTAAAAGATCATACAAATAATAATCATAAAATTCTAGTTTACCATGCATGTATAAATTTTAAGGACTGTGACAAGATATCAGAAGCATAATCATCAGCAAAGTCAATACAAGCGAGAGTGGACTAATTAACTCAAGGCTTAGGCAAGGTAAGTGAGGGAAAAGTGAGAACTCGTTATAAACTCGGAAAGTATAGATGAATGGACACGGTCAGCACTCGTCAAGAGTCCTCACTCAACCCTCTAAAGTCTCACAATCAGTCTCTCATCTGGTTGTACGTCTCTTGTGCCTTGAGTTATGTCCATGCACCTCCTTAGATTGTGGCCTCTGGATATAGAGTGACCTAAAGCCAATAAGCCCTGAACACTTTTATCCAAGACCCATGACACGAAAATCAACCATGGCATAAATTTCCTCCCACGGAGTAGGAAGATATGGTTGAGAAAAAATCCCTTGTCTGAGATGCTGGAACTCTGATGGTTCAATCACTGCCTCGTAGTCAATCTTTGCTGGAGAAATGTACATTTTGACCAATTCCACTAGATCGCCCCAATAAGAACCATCTGTGAGAAGAAAAGGGACCGGAGGCATAGGGTAGTCAGTATAGAGCTTCGGTCCAAAGCTACGGATCACCTTGGTACCACTCTTGCCAAACTCTCTCTCTTTCTCCTTGAGGTATCTGGTTGTCGAGACCCAAACTGAGTCGAAGTCCTCGTGGGTCTCCTTACCTTTTCTCACGTAAGTTCTCAAGTCATGGATGGTACCTTCTTCAAACTCAGTGTGGACGACGAATATCGATAGGTCCCCTTGTTTAAAGTCAATTGCACTGGCATACCGGTACTGGAAGGCATCTTTGGAAGCAATCCTGTTGAGACTGGTAAGGAGAGTCTCCTGGACTGGAAATGAGGCGATAACACTCATGTGCTAGGAAAGTCGCAGAGAGTAAAGAGGATAATAATAAGGTTTGGTTGAAGACTGTTTGATAGCATGTTAGTTGAGTGACACTGAGGCCAATCTTGTTTTAGTAAACCTTGGTCAATCACCACTGACAATACCCTGGATGGTGAAAAATTGTATGATATTTGTTAACTAATTTGTAGGTCTCTGACTATCGGGCGCCGGGAAGGGGAGCTTGGCTGATAAGCATTGCTTGTTGAGTACATTGATAGTCAGTTTCCTGAAAGAGAGAGCGTGAGCAATTCCCTTCACCCAAGCTTAGCCCTATCCTGTTCAACCGTCTCTAGTGACGAGCCAGTGTTGTGAAACTTGTCGTTCTGATCACGAAAGTAGAACAGGTATTCAATGTATTTTTCTCCCTCAATTCTTCGGATTGCACTCTCCCACAAGACCATTTTTTTATGCTCCATATCCAAAAAAAAACTTGCTTCCCAGTTTGCATGCTTGTCTTTAATAACCCCGCATCTCATTACCAGGATTCTCCCTTCTGCTATGGTTTTTTCCCTATCCCCAACTCAAAGTACAATTTTCAGACTCATCACCCAAGTCACTTCGACGGGGTAGTCTTCAACTCATAATTCAAATCGCTAGTATAGTTGAACGAGATTACCTGCCCTCATTTGTATTTTGCATCTAGCACAACTGATAGTGAGGTTTTATCGATTGTTACATTGGGTGTCACTAATCGTATACCGCATTCTTTCACAGGGCAAACGGCCCCGATCACATTTCCGACTTGTATCCGGTTAACGCAACAAGCAATCCACTGCCTACGCGCTACCAGTGTTCATTCACCGAATTGTCAAGCGTCACCCTCAAGCCCAGCTTACATATAGTGCATTGTTAAGCCATTTTCCGTTCGTAATCGTTATGGGAAAGTTGTAACACTTTCATGAGCATCATAATGTAAACTTAGTGTTTCACCATAGAGTTGAGACCCTTGTCAGATATATGCTGGTCAAGATGACGAGTGAATAAATAGTTGCATGAATAAAACTATTAAATGACTAAAATCAGGACAAAATCACTGAGTATGTTCACAGTTGGCTTCAGGTTTTTCGGTATTGGCTCTTGCCAAGCTCGACATGCATAGCGGGGTTCTGGTTGGTCCTGACTCATAAAAAAAATAATCCTTGTTGAGGGGCCTATCCCCTTTTCTGAACGTTTCGCAGGGTGAGTCTCTAACTACTAACGATCGGATAATCAACTTCACAAGATCAACACTTGGAAAGTCGGCAGTCGCATGTCGTTTGTGCAACGCATAGAACACAACCCAACACGATTTTCAGACCATATACGATCCAGTAAGCTAATGATCACAGTTCTTGCTAGTATACGAGCAAGGAAGATCAATCTGATTATGTACATCTCATTAGTTGCGAGTATTCACCATCACACAGAGTATAGATGTTGAGAATTATCTCACTCAGAGCCTAATACTCGATGTAGTATAGTCGGTTTGCACTCGCTTGCATAACAGAATGCAATTAAGTAACTCCCCCGGTAGGATGCAAGACACGGATAGTTTGGATCTCGCAATGGAAACCCAAGTTGCAAGGGGGGGGGGCACCAAGAACGATAGGAGTGGCAAGGTCAATAACTAAGCCCGACAGCTAACTAATCAAGTCAAGAGGTTTTGTCGAGAGGGAGATTATGTAGCACTTTGTTGGTTATTGAGTGACTTGTTAAATTATTATCAAGAAAAGTTTAATGAATGTCGATTAGTCACCATCCAGAATAAACTTTTCGAGCAGGTAAATAACCCTCTCTAGAACGCGTTGTCTACCGCCCATTAGGTTGCACATCAAGAACCTCAGGGACTGGTTAAACTGCATGCTTAGGTCTTTTCTTGATTTATTCCTCTGCGGCCCCTCAAACGGACCATCACCACCGATCTCGGACTGATATGTCTGGTTAAGACTGACAAACACTGAATAAAGACGGCGTTATTTATTTTTTCAACTTGCTAGTCTCTTCAGTATCAAAGATCCATTTCGTGGTTGAGCTTACAATTATCTATTTAGGAAAGACGCTCGGTATCCTAAGATAATAACTTCCAATCAAATATTTTAGTGAGAATAAGGTTTTCGGAAACTAGCGTTTAAAAATTTCAGACCAGGCATACGCTGAATGGGCAGGACAAAGTTGTCCCTAGAGGTTTCGCCGCCGAATGCATCATTTGGAGAAGACACTTAACATAGGTTCTTACGCCATCCATTAAGTTAAACTCTTTAGTTTTAGGGTCAGTGTCATCTCCAGAATCAGTCGTTGTTCGAGTTTTCACTCACGCTGTCGACGCGAATACCCTTATAAGGGTATCCGCCTTGGTTTTTGCAAATGACAGAAAATAAGTGGTTTAATGTCTGAGTACATCGCACGGGTTGTGGCGGTGTCTGTTGTTTACGCAGATTGAATGGTTAACTAGAGTAGAGAGTGGGGGGGGCGCAGACTAAAGGCGCGAGTGATCTCTCTTCTTATTGATGACTGTGGGGCCGACGTTGGTTGGCGAAGATTTTATTTTTATAATTAAACTAGGATTAAAAATATTTTGTCTTTTGATTGGTGCGCTTGCCTTGTGACTTGTGCGTACGTACGGAGGACGACATCGACAGTGACACAGATCTGCATGGTCGTGCGGTGGACGCGAAAGGTTGACGACCGTGAGGTTAGCTGATAGGTCGATGTATGGTTTTAAAACGTTCCAGTGGATCCGTGCGTCGCGCAATATCCGCTTATTTAGGTGTCCGTCAATACTAGACCCAGCCTTGGGCCTAGCACTATTGTTTACGGTATTAGACTTCCAACCTGAAGACTCATGGATCGAGGTCAGTGGCGACGGCACAGGAGTATTGGAACGGCGAGGAGAAACCGCGGGGATGAGGGTCCAACAGGGCTATCTCCTTTGGTTTTGCCGTCAACAGAGTCGGAGCGTTGTCAGCGGTTTTTTTTCCTTGTCAGTGGTTCTCTGAAGATTAATTTTTTTCTAAATAGTTTATTATTATCGTTGTATTATTACTATTTTTTATACTCTGGCGTCCCTTGGCTTAGACACGACGGTGGATTTAAAGGCCATCACGATAGTCGAGGACCTTGAGCACACACCTTTTTCGGCAGGGCCGTCGCGGGTGCTTGTATGTTCAGGATGTTGACAAAGTTCCTTCATCCTGGTCATCTTGAAAGTATGGGCCGAGGAGTTCAATGTGCATGCGAGGCGGCAAGTGATTAGCCCATGAGCCGGAAGAAACTTGAGTGACGAGACTTTTTGCAAAAGCTCAGTTCGTCCCTCACACTCCGCAGTGTAGGGGGGTTGGGTGTGAGTATGCCCGCGAGACTCTCCTCCACTTCGATATTCAAAGTTATCGTTTGAATATTTGCTACTACCACCAAGACAAAGTCTGACCCATTCAGGCTGTGTATGCCCGCGGGACTCTCCTCCACTTCGATCTTCAAAGTTTTCTTTTAAATATTTGCTACTACCACCAAGAAAGAGTCTGGCACATTTAGGCTCACGCCTAGGCCTGCAATAGGCCATGCACTAGACTCCGGGGCGGCTCGTTGTGGAGAAAGTATTTGTGGGGACCCGCAGATGGCGATTTATGCCTGCGTAAAGCGGAAGCAGGGAGGCTGATGCACATCCACCGAGAATACTAATGTGCAAAGACGTTCGTCGAACTGAATAGAGGGGCGAAAGACTATTCGAACCATGCAAAAAGTTGGTCCTCCCTCGAAGTTTCCCGCGAGAAAGCTAGAACTGCTGAGCAGTTTCGGGCTCGGCTGCAGGATCGAGCGCTACAACCAGAGAAAACGCTGGTGAAGGCTCGCAGTGATACTGATGGGTAAATCGTTCATCAGGTGTGGGAATACTGGGTTGCGCTAGCAGTAGCGGGCGAAGCGAGGCAGCCGAGCGACAGTGCTAAAGCAATGGAGCAGAGCAGCAGAAAGGGGAAACGAACCTGGACAGGAAAGGGCGCAGGGTGCATGTAGAGAAGGAACGAGCTATGGAGGGAGTAAGTGGTAGTGGAAAGCATAAAGCCCGCCCGATTCTTGATAAAATCGGGCGGGGAAAGAAGTGGTTTTGGGGGTTTTATGATGGGCGAACCCAAATCTATGGTTATAATATGATGAAAATTAGTATAGAAGAAGTTATTAAGAAAATGTCGTACGTGGAAGTTTCGTGAAGGTCAACGGAAAAAAATTCCAGAATTAAATAATTATTTTATAGTAAAATTAGATTCTAAATTTTAAATTTTCATTCCATCTTTAAAAATGTCCTTCCAATTTTAAAATTTTTCATCTTACTTGCAAACCTTCATTCCAATAATGAGGTATCCCTTTTTATTTGGACTGCATGCTAGAGATGGAATGAAAGTCTGGATGAGTTCATGAAATATTTTAATTGGATTGTCATTCTAAGTAAGGATTTTCAGTCATAAATAGGTTAATCCAATCTAAATTAGAAGATATTTGTTGTAGTAGAATGAAAATTTAATTAAAATATTTCATAAACTCATTCAGACTTTCATTTCATCTTGAACAAATAGATGTAGTTGGAAGGAGAAACTCATATTTAGATAAGAACTTATCAAATAAAACTGAAAATTTTAGAATTTGATGAACATTGGAATTATAATTTATAAATATGAAAGATTTTTTTCTTATGGAATGTTTTTTTGACTTTCATTTCTCGTGGGAATTTTTCGGTTGGTGGATATGCTCGTGTGGGAAAACGAAGATCTCGCTCGTTTCCTAAAGAAAACGAGCGAGGGAGGAGTCGTTTTGGAGGTTTCAAAGGGTGGCGAATCCATTCGTAATGTTAGTTTTGGCGATACGTTAGTATATTAGAGGTTAGTAAGAAAATGAACTGCACGAAGGCATCGAGAAGCAGATATGGCGGGATGATTTGGAAAACAAAGAACTTACTCAATCCCGTACGAAATCGAACAAATTAAAAGACATAATGGGGGTTCTAGAATATCGCGAGATCGATAACATGATCGAATTCCCCGATGAAGGAGTGGATTTGGCGCTACGAGGAATAACAGTTGCACCTTAGAGGGGTAGTGGTGCAACAGGAATGTATATCTTCGTGTTCTAGCAGAGGGTTCATCTACATATAGCGCAGAAAGTCGTGTTGTTGTCTAAAGACTAAAGGCAGGATCCGAAGCTGCTCGTCATCACGACCCCAATGAATGCGATTATCGTCGAGGAGATTCGGTCTGCTGTATTCGATACAGCCTACCGCCAATTCGTCCTTGAAAGTCCATCGCTCTCGCTCGCGCATGCCTGTCTCGAACGAACCATGTCGTATTAACGGCAACATACGTCTGTATGCTAGGAACGAGCGTACAATGAGAGAGAGGGAAGGATGATAGAGCATAGGTAGGAGTTATATAGTACGAACTGTAAAATAAAAGTAGTGGGAAAAGAGCAGGCGTGAAAGTGACGAGGAAGGAGATACTTACCTAGGAGTGGCGCAGGGGAAAGAAGTGAAAGCGACAGTGTATCGCTCCGAACTCATATGTCTGAGTTGTAACATATTCAAAGAGGGAGTGAAATGTTGATCCAGATTGCATGTGGCCCAACCATCTTGCTGATCGTGTTATTGAATCGGCCGCCATACTAATTCTTGTCGTCGTAACCGTTTTTCCTATGCCACCCAAAGTCGTTCGACAAGTTAGTGATCATCAATGTCGTTGAGGAACTGTATGAACCCGGCCAAAAGGTTGGTCGGTTGTATTAGGAAAGAGGAGGCAAGCAGTCAGAAAGAGAGGGAGAACAAAACTTACCAACGGGAATATGCCATTGTGCCGACATCTCAATGGAGAAGCGAAAATGGCGAACTATCGTTTGCAGTCAATCCGGTGAGCTGCCACGGCGGAGCGTGTTAAGTTGTATGGTATGTTCGCACCTTGTGATTTGGAACTAACCTAGGGGAGGGTTTAAGCATCCACAAACCTTGTCAGTTGGAGTATTGAGCGTCCTCAACTGTTAAGGAAGGATAATGGACCTAGCTTGACCACGAGAAAATGGCAACTGGGCAGGATGGTAAGTGAACTGCAGCCAGCCGATTTTTAACTATGTCAGGACCAACTACGATAGACCGTTCGTAAGTGAGTTTGACCAGACTGTTGGTCTGAAGAATCAAAGGAGCAAATGAGTGGGGACAACGTGTTGCGCGTTGCTGAGTTACGTATTGCATTCGCGCTCGTAACGCTTTTGCTGTGTACTCACCATGCGTCCATTGAGCATCTTGGGCACGCTTGTTATTGACGTCACGCTTGCTTCGACGGGGTTGTTCTGCTGCCATTGCCAACACTGTGTGCCCTGGCAATTGCTGTTGCGCACGACTACTTCACTAAGCCTGTTACAGCCTGCATTTCAAATGAGAGCACGAAGGTGTGCTCTATTTGAAGGCAGTTGTGCTAGGCCGGGTAGCGGCAATGTAGGATGAGTAGTGGCAACTTGGTAAGAGGAAACGGTGTTGCAATCCAAAGGAGTAATCAGACTCGAATGGAAAGATCGCCAGAAAGTAAACATTTGGCGGTTTGACTACAGTTCAAGTTATTGCATACACTGGCTGTCATTGAGGGGCCTTCAGGCGAATCGAGATAGCCAGACCCTCTTCTGAGAGTTGAGTCAGTTCGCTCTTGTATCATAAACGTATGAAACTTCTTATCTTAGGACTTTCTTAATCTCAGTTTAATCTTGTTCAGACAGGAAGGCGGCAGGCGAGATTGCAACCTGTATGACCGCAATAAGACTTTGTGAGGAGTCTGCCCATCGATTGTGGGAGCTTTGTCGAAACTCAAGAGGAGTTCTTGAGGCAGGGAACTAAGAGGTAAAAACTTTATCCTCCTTCTTTAAACTCAGTTTAACCCTTATTTGTACATCATTTTACAGTTTGACTGAGCATATTGCGTGTGTCTCTATTTGGACTTTAAGTTTGACTTCGCAGGACACAGACCAGACTTAAGTAAAAGAATGTTTATGCAAGCTCAGTTTTATTTTGTTGTCTGTTTGAAAGCAGATTGTGAAAAGGGGTTGCATCTGAGGGAAAGGTGGGAGGAAGGTGGTATTGCCTGCGTCTGACTGGGTCAACTAAAGGTTGGGAGAGTCTCCATAAGTTCAGAGGGTCCAGTACTATGCTTATTTTTTATTGCCTGGAGGACCAGACATGTTATCGTAAGATTGGGTGGTCTGGTTGCTCTGACTTGCGAGGGCTATTTGTGTTTGACTTTTTAGGGACCAAGCAACCTTCCATAAGATTGGATCGCTTGGTGACCTTGCTTCATTTGGGTTTTTTTATGTTTATTTGTTCTTTTTTGTTTGTTCTTAGGGGAATTCAGATGAAGGACAGGACAGGTTCCCATAAAATTGGAAGGTCTTGTCTAGAGTCACGCACGTGCTGGAACCAAAAGGATAAATTTGTCTATATATCTTATATTATTTTACTTATGAACAAACTATTCAGACATATTTCCATAAGATTGGATGGTCGGACTATAACTTATCAAGAACTAAAGAGAGTATGTAATTAAGAATAAACTTGTGGTAAGAAGGAGCAGACTGAACCTTGATCTAAGATGATCGGTTCAGTCATAGGCTACCTCAGAAGACCAAGTGCGGACAATTATGTATAACTTGGATACTTAAACAGTTCAGGGCGACTAGGTTGGACAACCTAGTTATATGCCCAAGGAAGAGAAAAGTTGTAGTGCCCTGTGTTTGTGTACATCTAATGATTGAGCAAGACAGGTTTCCATAAGATTGGATGGTATAGCTTTACGCCTTATGTAAGTTACGTGTAAAGGATAAATCATTGAAAGACTGCGAACTGTTGTTTGACCAGTTTGACTTGGGGTTGATGAGAGTACTTATCTTTGTGGCTTGGCCTTGCATGTGGCTGAGTGAGATCGCTACCTGGTTTAAGTTTCCGTTTGATAGGTGGTTGCATTAGATGTTCGCCACGTGCTAGAGCTATAAGAGTTAGTTTCAATTTCTGCATTTTCTGAGTTAATTTTGTTTTTACTTAGGTCAATTCTTGTATTTTCTGGGATCATTTATTGTATTCGGTCTTGTATGAATTTTGGTAAGCTACTTTCTCTACGGGAAGCATTGCTGAAATTTCTACAAAACCAAGGGGTTAGTTAAATTTTGACTTTTCAAAGTTCAACCTGTCTAAATTTTATATATGACTTAGAAAAAATACGGAAAGTTTCATTTTCTAAAGGGAGTGTTACCAAAAGTTTTGCTAATTTAGAGAGCTAGACAAAATTGAACATTGAGAAGTCAAAGTTATTTTTAGATTATGAACTTAACTATGTATAAATTTACGGGAAGCGCTGAC
This sequence comes from Chara braunii, assembly GCA_003427395.1. Lineage (NCBI taxonomy): Eukaryota > Viridiplantae > Streptophyta > Charophyceae > Charales > Characeae > Chara > Chara braunii. Next base: position 1,366,293 of record BFEA01000268.1, read on the forward strand.
GAAATTTTTACAAATCTAAGGAGTTAGTTAAATTTTGTTTTGATAAAACTCAAGTCTTATGTTTGAGTTTATATATGAGTCAATATAATTCTGGGAAGTTTACTTTTTTAAAGGAGGTGCTGCCCAAAATTTGACTAATTCGGGGAATTAGACAAAATTAACTTTTTAAAGTTGAGGGTTATTTTTGTTTTCGTATTTGGGCTAATATATATTTTAAAAAGACACTTTTCCTACAGGAAGCGCTGCCGAAATTTTATTAGTTTAAATGAGATAAATTATATTTTGACAGGTGGCGATTCAGACAATCCACTTTGAATGGGGAAGATTCAATCAAAAGTCTACCTTTCTTTGGACACTGACTTAGAGGTAGACTTTGACTTAGTTGGCAGATAGCTTTGAGTAAAAAATTTCTATGGAGATTCATTCTCCATACACTGATAGTTTGGTCTTGCAAAATTGACCTGTCTTTTGTTACAGGTCCTCTTGATTGATTTGGTTCAAGAGTTGGGCTAGATGCAACTTGATCCCACAAGGATCATCATTTGTTATCACTGATAACCGATCGGATGTCGATTCGTTGGTTTACGACTCAACTCTAATCTATTTTTGTCACTCAACCTTATTTTGAGAAGTTCCACAAGAGTGAGGCTTTCATGGCTAAAGCAAGGGGTATGAGTGCAGCGAATGGTTTAAGTCGACCCCGTGTAGTGCATGAACTTTGGTTGAATCTTTGATGTGATTGCATGTATGTTTTTTTTGTTCGGACTTCGGATTTGACTGCTTGCAATCACATACATATATATGGATGAGAGGAGTTCCACTATAACTGTAAGACATAATCATCTTATATTATTAACCCTTTATTATTTATTCCTTAAGTGCTTGTGTGGCCTACTGTGACCGTGCGTAAGGGTTAAACAAATTATGTTTTGAGAAAAAAAAAAAGATCTCTCTTTTATCCATTTTGCTTTTTAGAGTATTTATAGTTGGACGTTGTAGTCAGCCATCAAAGTTAAACTCATTGAGTTCTCTCAAGGCCCTGGATGATGAAGGTGGTCTCCAGGGTGATTAGAGACGATTGCCACTACAAGTATGAACCTGTGTACCATCCACCCATTGCGGGGTGCAGAAGAGGGTGTGGTTCTCAACCGCACTTGGCGGTTGTCTAGCGTCGAGAGATTAACCCCTCAAGGCGTATGTCAACCGACACTTGAGTGTCGAACGTGACCCTCGAGATTATCGAGGACCGTGTGATTATGGATACTATATAGTACGTCATTGTTATTCCTAGAGGTTTCGTTGCCGAATGCATAATGTGGAGAAGACACTTAACAAAGTTTCTTTCATCATCCATTGAGTTAAGCTCTTTAGTTCCAGGGTCAATGTCATCTCCGGAATCAGCCGCTGTCAGAGTTTTCACTCACGCTTCACTAAGTTCATTACCGACAGATCAGGACAGAGTCATGACCCCAGCGCCAGACAACGTACTCCCGTGCACTGAACTAGTTTTTCAATCCGCATGTCCTTGCTTCATAGTTGATCTCATAACGTGGCTAACGGATTCCTCGACACATGTAATACATGTACTAGGGAAAAAGTAAGCAAGACGACATCAACTTTAGTTTTCGCTACTCCTATTATGAGAATGACTTTCACATCCATTCACCGGTTGTTAATTTCTCACTCATGCATAGAGTTTACCCCGAAACTAACACATCCTGGAGGATTTGTTGTTGATTTTTATGAATTCATCTGTTTCATGACAGTGGGTAAACGTGAGACGGGGCAGTGGTAATTGGTGCAAATCACTCACAGCATGTCTGACATCAATCTTGGGGCACATGCACATCTCTCGAACGAGTTCGACGAAAACTTGCTCATCTCTTAAGTACTAAGGGTCCAAACTCTACTAGCCCGTGACTGACTAACATCCATCTTGACAAAAGTGAGAGGGTTGGCATGATAAGGGTGAGATGTTTGATGAGTTCACAGAAAAAAAAAAAAAAAAAAACATTTTCCTTTAACGACTCATTTCCACAAACAACTTGCATACTTATCTGAATTATCCTCTGAGATACGTGTCACCGATCCCCTGTCGTCGTCATCCCGTTCTCAACTCTTTACTGTCCAAACTGCCTTTAGTTTTTGTTTCCCTATACCTTTTATTCTCGCCTGCTTCACAACGGTCACCTACGACAACTCAACCGTCTCTCGGGGCCTCACAACATTGGTCCCCATCTGACAGCAACGAGTACTCAGCGTCAAACAAAGGGATCAATCAAAGGGCTTATTTGTAATTAAGTTCCCTCCCTAGTCAAACACCGTTACGATTGATTCATCCGGTTCAAACACCCTGTCTGCCTTCTGCACACGTTTTACTGTCTTCGTAATCTGTTCGTTAATAGCTTGTTTATGCCTACAAGGGTGGGTGGTATTTCACGTGATGGTGATCAAGTCACCTGTTATTATGGCAGTGAAAAGCCGGCACAACCATAGCCTGATCACACCTACCTATGGCTCCAAAAACCAGCGTTGTAATGGCCAAGGTCACGTGCAGTTAATAACTCTAAGAAGCAATGCAGTGATAGACAATTTATACCCAACCATAATCCCGAGAGTCGACGAGGTAGGAATCGGATCTTGATCGATTATAGTTAGCTTTCCTCAACCAAGGGCAGAAACAGAGGGAGGTTGAGGGATATCGAATGATGATAATTCACTCCACAAGGAAAAAACACTTATGCGAGTCAACTTCCGAAGATGGGAGTAGTCTTGGACTCGAACGAGTTGGAGGCTCCTAGTGACTTCAACATCGCGAAGACTTCACTACTGGCAATAGAGATTAGTCAAGAGCCATAGGCAAATTCAGCGGAGTTCTCAACTTGGACATAAAGAACTCGTGGGGGTGTCTGGCGCATTGAACCCAATGAAGAATCTAGATTCGAAGAAGGTCAATTTGCCAGAGACATGAAGCACCTGACATCGAGGTGATCACCCATGGCGTCCAGTTCCAACCAACACCAGTAACTGAGGGTCTAAGAGTCGCGCCAACAACTCCCTTCTCTCCACTGGTTTAGTTACCTTTCTTTTTTGCCCACACTACACGACCGCTTGCAGGCTTGCGCTGCCCTCCCTCATGGTCCAGGCCCAAAGCGCCCCGTCCTCCTTTCACTCATATAGAGGGGGAACAAACCTCCTCTCGCCTCATCTCATCACCTACACTTTGCATGCACACCGTACTTACAATTTTAGCAGTTCACTGGGTAACCGCGGTACTCATCGCCGCAAATAAGGCCATGACTCAAAAGGAAAAACGAAGAGTGGACGACGTTAGAAAAGGAGAGGCAAGCAGCTACGCCCCCCCCCCCCCCCCCCCCCCCTCTTTCCTCTCACTGATGTTCGTCTCCTCGCTCTCCTGTTCTCACCACTCACTCGCGCATGCACACACCTCTTCGCAGACCCTTTCGCTCCCACTCTCTGCGTAGGCAATGACCAATATAACTCCACACTAATCACACGTAGGCCGCACACACGTAGGTCCTGTCCACTCGTCCGAAAAGGAAGCTGCAACGACTGCAACGAGTCCATACACAAGAGCATGTACCGTGACTACGATGGAAGTGAAGTCGTAAAGTGGTGGTCAGCGAGAGAAGTATCGCCTCAAGGTGTCAACGATAACGAAGAAGCGTCCGTGTATCTGAACATGTCTGACCTCTGTTTGTGCCCCCTTTCTTGTGACAAACTCGTAGAATAATGATGTCAACAACAAACGTACAAAAAAAAAACGCCCCCTCTGGTTGCGCGTCACATATCTCTCCTTAGTCTCTCTCTCTCTCTCTCTCTCTCTCTCTCTCTCTCTCTCTCTCTCTCTCTCTCTCTCTCTCTCTCTCTCTCTCTCTCTCTCTCGTGTAACCGTTCACTCGTCCATTCTTTCGTCCTTGCGAGTTGACCTCTAGTCCTTCCGCCGCTGTGAGTTGACCTCTGAGCAGCTCTCCACAAGCTCAGTCGGCGGGTGGTCCCTCCGCCACTGGTCTAACCCGTATAAGGACAGAGTCTCCGCCTCGCTGACCTCACTTTCACCTGTTGAGTCCCGGTTTAGGTGATACTGCTCACGCTCCGTGGTCTCGGTAGAGATCTCAAATTCATGGTATGATACCGTCTGTCGTGATACCGTCTCTTCGACATCTTCGCTTGGCCTGGTCCTTCGCTTCCGTGAGCGTTACCTATAACTTCAGGTCCCCTTTCATCTCCTCCTCTCTTACTCCCTCCACGTTAATTTCCAACTTGGCCTCGCTCCCTTCGTCATAGTTTAGGATCATGGTTATCTAGGGACCCTCTCCGGACATCGACCTCCAACGTGTTACAATCTGGCCTATAGTTGTGCAAGGCCATAGTTGTGCACTTCGCAGAATAGTCGGAGCCTTGATGCCTGTTGAGCACACACACACATACAATTTTACCACCTGGATGATATTGCACCGCTCTGCCCTCCTACCTCAGATCACTAGCATTAGCATAACGAGGCTGCCTACGTGCACCTACTGGTTAGCAGCCAACAACCCGCCCTCTTCACCCTTCATAGGATCGTTACACACCTCGATCTCTGCATTTTGAATGAGGGACTTAAACAACCTTCCAAATTTTGCTTGCTAGTAATAAAAATTTAAGGAATAATAAAATAAACAGATAAAAACGAAAGGTCAAATCTTAACGGTCATAGCACAAGTGGAACCCTCCGCTATGAATTCCCAGTCCTTTCGTCTTGTTGTGATGTGATTGCAAAGCTGAAGTGCTGGTCCCATAACGGGATACAGGCGGACGCCTTCCTTTCTTCAAAGGAGGTCATCGGGCTACCCCTGATGGGTACCCATGTCCGATGATAATGAGGGGGCTTATGACCCCTCATAGGGTGACAAGCCTCCTACCAAAGCGGTCGCGGTTGCCCCTTTTATGGGGTCTTACGACGCAGCGTCTAGCAAGCTGCGCCGCGATAAATGGAACGTGAAAGGCCTGGGCAGTCTGGGATCGCGTGTTCGTAATCAGGGTTCAATGACTAACACTTCATCCCCCCTTCTTGTGAAGCAACAAAGGGAGGGAAGTTTCAAAAGGCATCTTAATAATAGTAATAACAATAATAATAGTAATAGTAACAACAAAACAAACAAAAAATTGAAAGAAACATAACGTTGTTACAACCCGACGCTAGTAGATAATTCGAGCGGAAGCGGTCGTTCGAATCAAGGTGCAGATATGACACGCGACTTTTCTAGCTTTTTTTTTCCTCTCCTTTTTTTTCTTTTTTCTTTTTTCTTTTTTGTCCTCGGTTTCTTCTCACTTTCATCGTGAGAGAGCTCGGCGGGCAGTGGAAAAAACTGCGCCGGCCCCTTTACCTCCGCGTCCCTGGGTGAGCCCGGCGGCTACCACGGCCATATGCCAGTAGTGCTCTGTTGTATAGCAAGGCATCGAGCCTGCGTGGACCAATGGAAAGTCCAATTGCGCACCCACCCCCTTTTGTCGTGGGAGCCCCCGCCGGACTAGTCCAAAGATGCAACCCGCGCAGGGCGAGCCTAGTATTTTACCATGGCAATGAGCAGGTTGTGCCTGGTACACAGTGGAGCTTTGTAGGCAGAGAGCTGGTATGTTGTGAGGTCCGAGCAAGGGGCCAGTACACAGTAGAGCTCATGGACTAGTATCCGGTACGCTGCGGAGCTCATGGATTGGTATCTTGTATGTAGTGTTGGGCTAGTACACCACACCCTCCAACACCACGCAAAACCACAATCCCGCCCGCCTTCGAGTTTGGAAACAGTTCGGCATAAGGACCCGTAGCCCCCGCGATGGACAATTAGTGAGTCACCAGTCTGCAAGTCGCAAGTCTCAGCGTGCAACTCCCATGAGGGAGGTCACGTGTTCGATTCCTGAGATCGGATCATGGACAAAAAAAATGTAATTCTAGATTAGCGTAGTAACCGGCAATGAGGAGACACATTGACTGGTGGCTGCGTCGACAGGCCTATGTGGTCGGGTCAGGTGTGAGAGTGATTGGGTACACAGGGACGCGGGAAACCGTGTTGGGGTCGGGTTAAGTACCAATCTTGGGGCTTAACTTTCACCTCAATTAGCTTAGCTGTTTGGTTGAGCGTGCAACTCTCATGAGGGAGGTCGTGTGTTCGATTCTTCAGATCAGATCGGATTATGGACGAACAAATTGTAATTCTTGATTAGCGCAGTAACTGGCAGTAAGGAGACACATTGACTGGTGGCTGTGTCGACAGGCCTATGTGGTCAGGTCAGGTGTGAGTGTGACTGGGTACACTGGGACGTGGGAAACCATGCTGGGGTGGGGGTAAGTACCAATCTTGGGGCGTATCTTTCACCCCAGTCAGCTTAGCCGTTTGGTTGAGCGTGCAACTCCCATGAGGGAGGTCTTGTGTTCGATTTTGAGATGTGATCATGGATGAAAAAATTGTAATTCTTGATTAGCGCAGTAACCGGCAGTGAGGAGACACATTGACTGGTGGCTGCGTTGACAGGCTTATGTGGTAGGGTCAGGTGTGAGTGTGACTGGGTACACTGGGACGTGGGAAACCGTGCTGGGGTGGGGTTAAGTACCAATCTTGGGGCTTACATTTCACCCCAGTCAGCTTAGCCGTTTGGGTAAGTATGCAACGCCCATGAGGGAGGTTGCGTGTTCAATTCTTGAGATCGGATCATAGACCAAAAAAGTGTAATCCTTGATTAGCGCAGTAACCAGCACTGAGGAGACACATTTACTGGTGGCTGCGTCGACAGGCCTATGTGGTCAGGTCAGGTGTGAGTGTGACTGGGTACACCGGGACGCGGGAAACCGTGCTGGGGTGGGGTCACGCCATTGAGGGTGCAACTCCCATGAGGGAGGTCGCGTGTTCTATGTAAATTGATAACCGCAGTAACCGCCAGTGAGGAGACACATTGACTGCTGGCTGCGTCGACAGGCCTATGTGGTCGGGTCAGGTGTGAACGTGACTGGGTACACCGGGACGCAGGAAACCGTGCTGGGGTGGTTAAGTACCAATCTTGGGGCTTAAATTTCATGCCAGGCATTCTCACTCGTTTGGTTGAGCGTGTAGCTCCCATGAGGGAGGTCGCGTGTTCGATTCCTGAGGTCAGATTATGGTGTAAAGTTGTAATAATTGTAATCATCATGGGTTGGTGAGATACCTGTAGCCGATGGTGTGGTAATACGGTGAGAGGGAAGGCGTCCCCGAGGCGCCTAGGTAAGTTGAGGCTTTCAGTCCAGACGGCTATGCCATGTCTCTGGCTCTTGGTCTGTCGTCGTCGTCACCATCCTTGTTTCACTTATTCCACTTGCCCGCAGGTACATGTGCACGCGCCGGCCGGATCTTGGTTTTGTTCTCCCAGTTTCATCTCTTGTCGAGAACAAGATCGGGGGTTGGGGAGGCGACGGGGAAAGTCAACGCCGTTCATTCACGCGAAGAATCCGGAATCTGACGACTACTTAGGGGCGGGCTACATCGGTTTGGTCGTCTGCCCGCCCGCGTGCCGAAGTGCCGATGAACGAGAGGAGTGTTGGATCCGACGTCGATTGTCTATGATGATATCTTTGACGGTGAACGTGCGATTGGGGGCTACCTGTCGGAGATTACTTCACCATGCCGTCGACGTTGTCTTGGTCGTGAAGGTACCTGTCGGCGGCGACTATTTCATTCCTAATCAATTGAAAAATGCCGTCCTTCCCCTCTCTGGACGCTGCCGGCCACTGGGCAGCGACCGAAGAGTTCCGATGAACTCGACTCCTATCTCAGCGGAGGAGACAGCGTAATAGTGTGTATCTGCTTTTGACTGATCGGGAGTTGAAAGCGCGTGTTACTAGTTCGGCAACAAGGTAATTTTGCCGAACTCGATGAGCGTGATAGAGGGACGATGCAAGTCGACAAGGGAATTGTGGCGGAGTGGTATGAGAGGCTGTGCAACGCGATCGCTAACGGAGGTCAGTGAAGGTACATCAGCGACAGGAATAGTTACTGTTTCTTCTGTCAAGGGGATGATGAAGGAGACGACATATGAGATGGCCTGAAATTGAAAGGGAGGGTCGCCTCCGCGTGCGTAACTCGCTGGGCGTCAAGCTGTGGTTCTCAATTTTCACTTCGGCCAACATGGCTGCGCCGCCGGCGAAGCCCTCGCCTCAGCCGCAGCAAGATGCCTTATATTATTTACTTAGCGACCTCCGAACTCGCGATCCTGCCCAGCAGGTGAGCATTTATCTCCGAATTTCCCATCCCTTCCTTGGTTGCTCATCAATCTATCAATCAATCTAGAAATTCCTGGATGCGAATTGCGAAACTGAACGACACACCGAGTCCAATCGAGGGATCGCCTCTGCTTTTGCCTTTGTGTGGCTTCGTTTTTTTCTGTTCGCGTATTTGCGTGTCTCTGTGTGTGTATGCGCGCGCGCGCGCTATGTGTGGGCGGGGGCGTGGACGCGTGCACATGTCTGTGTGTGTGTGTGTGTGTGTGTGTGTGTGTGTGTGTCTGTGTGTGTGTGTGTGTGTGTGAGAGAGAGTGTGTGTGTGAGAGAGAGAGAGAGAGAGAGAGAGAGAGAGAGAGAGAGAGAGAGAGAGAGAGAGAGAGAGAAGGCTGGTCAGGTGGTAGAGCAGAAATTGGATGTGTTGCGTGGCGCGGAGTCTCTGATGCACAAAGACGGCGGCTCGTGGAAATTCGTATGTACGAGCGTTGTCGTTGTAAGATGTAAGCAAGGTCAAGCGGGGAATGATGGCAACGGACATGCGCAAATGAGCATGTGTGGTTGAGAAGGGCGGCGAATAGTCTTTGAGAACGGTCCAAAATGATAGCAGATGACTGTGAGCGTTGAGGGGAAGAAATCAGTGAGGAGCCGTTGGAGGATCTCCATTTCGATGGCACTGTTAAGGACATTCATCAGCAGACCCCTGTCCACCGACGATTGAGCGCCATCAAGGAATATACCTTCTCTGTAGATTGCATAATTGTGCACTTTGCAGCGCAAGTGAGATATCTACAGATGAAGTTCTTCACCCCCCCTCCCCCCCCCCCCCATTTCCCCACCCCTTCTCCCCCACACGCGCGCGCGCGCAAAACCCCTTGTCGTTTTCTAATCGCGACCTCCCCCCTCTCCATCGTCATTCGGCCCACCTACTTCCTGCTCCTCTCGTGGCGGTGGTCGTCTTCCGCCTTCCTGTCTAGCCTCCTCCTCCTTGCCTCTTTCTTCGTTTTGTTCGTACCGCTATTTCTCCTTTGCGTTTCACCTTTTGCCTTTCCCGTTCCTTTTTTTTTTTTTTTTTTTCAAGACCTACCCCGTTCTTGTTCTCTGCTTCTGCGTCATTTCCTCTTTTTTTTCTTTCTCCTCTTTCCTCTTTCTCCGCCCTCGTCTCTGCTCGTCCTGCTTCCTTCTCCTCCTTTCATCTCCCGTGTCTCCTCCCGTCTATCTTCTTCTCCTTTGTTTCTCCTTCCACGTTTTCCACTCAATATCTCCCTTTGGCCTTCTTCGTTCATTCCTGGTTTGTCTTTCTTCCTCACTCTTCATCCCTTTTCTCCTTTTTCCCGTCACTCTTGACACCCCTGCTCGTATTTGCCCCCCTCATCTTCCTCCTAATGTCGCATCTCGTGGTATATTCGTCAGTCTCTTCGTTCCACTCGACCCATTATATCATGTTCCTTTCCTTGCCTTTGCCTACCTACCAGTTCTCAAGTTTGTCTTCGGTGTGCGACCTCTTCTTCTTCCCCCTCCCGCCTGCATTTCCACCCTCCCCCCTATCATCCTCTTTCTCGTTCTTCTGCCCCCCGCCCCTCTCCACCTGCAGTTCCACCCTCCCCTGTCATCGTCTTCGTCGTCCCTCTCCTCCGGTATCTGCAGCCTCGTCGTGCACTTTTTCCTCATTGCTTTCCTGCCTCCCTTTGTCCCACCTTCTTTCTTCTTTCTTCTCCCTGTGGTGCTTCGTTTTTTCTCCCTTTGGTGGTTCGTTTTCTTCACGACGTTCTACACACCCACTGACCGCGATTTCAGTCGTGTGGGGTAAACCAGCACAGATCCCCTATTGCGTACTAACTGCAGATGCTCTGGGATTTGTAGAGCTGTCGTCGATCGGTCTAGATGTGTATAAGAGACAGTCTGTTGCCTTTCCTTGCCCTAAGATCTCCCGTTTTTCCAAACAGATATATCAGGCAATTCTCCTTGCCTATTCTCTGGCGCAGATCCGAAGCGGCAGATCTGTTGGCGGTGGATTCTGAGTTCTACTCGGGGCATACTCATATTACGCCCACTTACTGGGGGCATACTCATATTACGCCCACTTACTCGGGGCATACTCATATTAGGACCTTTTATTCTCATTCTAGACCTAATTGCGTTCAGATGCACCCTTGGCGGGCTGTAATTGCAGTCAGATGCGTTCAGAAAAGTCCTAGTGGGGGTATGCTCTCAGTGGTTTCTTCAGTCACCTACGATTGAAGTTATCGCTTACGTGCGCCGAAACCCCCCCATCTACCAAGCCTCTTCCCCCCCCCCGCCTCCCTCCTCCTCTTCCTTCTTCGATTTTCCCTGTTTTCCAAGCCTGTCTTTTCTTACGTGTCGTCTTGCTCCCTCGTCAATCCTACGCATCAGCTTAAGCCGGTCGTCGTTCTGCGGAACCCGTCACTGTAATCTGGTACTTGGGATTGCCAAATTGGTCACTGGATCTGATCCGTGTCGAGCAATGCATCCATCATCCCATGCGATACATGCATCGTCCAACTCGGTCGAACGCATGTAAGTGGACGAATCCCACGACCCGCTTGCCGATGGACGAAAGCAGATCACAAATACCGAAGGAATGCAACGAGTGGATGTTTACAGGGGGTAGAGTGACCTTGAGATTGATTGAAAAGACGGCGAGTGAATGGGGTGAGGAAGGATGGGCGACAGGATGACGTCAGCGATGGGGGAGCGAAGGTGATGAGTGGATACAGCGCTTGGTAATGGGAGTGGACGAGCGACCGGATAGAATCTGTGGAGTTTTTTCTTCTTACGTGAGGGTCGGATGAGCGATGTGTTAGCGGTTTCAGAGGGATGATGGATTAGGGAAATGACGAGGGAGTAAGTGGCGAAATTGGCGAATGAGCAAGCGAGTGGATGGGCGATTGAGGGGATGGTGTGAGACTCGGCGAACAGGTTAATATGAATCACCGGCTGGCTGAGTGGACTTACCGATACGGCGGTGCAGTGGGCGAGTGAGTGAAAGGATGCATCGGTGACTGAGTGATCGACTTACCGATTGGCCGACCTATAGACTACGGTAGTGAGACGAGTGGGCGAGCAAGTGCTGTGGTGGATGGATACATCGATGTCACCGATTGAACTAGTGTCAGTGAACTGTGGCTCTGTGTGTGTGTGTGTGTGTGTGTTTGTGTGTGTGTGTGTGTGCGTGTGCGCTATGTATGAGTGAATGAATGAGTTGTTGCGTGAAGGAGTGAAGGGTTGAATAAGTACGTGGGCGACGATGGATGAGTGGGTGGATCGGGCGGACGCGATGGCGACGGTCTGAACCATTTGGCTCTGTTACTTCGATGGATGGGTGTGTTTTTCGGGTGATGGACGAATGGACGAAACGATTGGCATGTCAGCTTGGAGGGTCTCTGGCACAACTTGGAGGGCCTCTGTTGTGTCTCCATGTGCCAGAGACCGTCCATAAGCTTGGAGACCATCTAATCATATCCGCTCCGCCCTACTTGCATGTGCGACATTTTCATCTACTGGAAGCGCTAAGGGTCTCTTATGGGAAACCTGCGCAAACAGATTGCTGGTTTCTTAATTGGCTGTCTGCATCCTACTGTAGGATTTGAATTGACAAGTACAGTATCGAGTAATAGACGAGCTCCTTTCTCCCGTTTTCCTCGACCATCGTTGATGAGCCTTTTTTAGCGTAGAGGAGGAAACAACCATTGTTGACAAGCCTTTCTCAGTGCAGACGGGGACGATGCTGCTGAATGACTGTAGTTGCAACATTTGATACGGGAAACATGCAAAAACACAGTGCGTGAAAAGACGGAAAAACAAGGCAATTACCTTCCATGAAACGATCCCGAATACACTATTTTCACCGTTCATGGCTCCTCTATCCTTCCATTGATATCGTTGTTTATATGTGTGCGCCGCCAAGGCACGTTCTTTCACCATTGTCATCACGATTGTCGCTACTGCTAACATGTGCATCTTGCTGTCGTTATTACTATGATAATCGTCTTAATCATTGATGATTATCAGGAAGAGTCGACCATGTTGAGCCGCCGGCGTGTCATCGAAAGGCGTACTCTGCCTCAACAGAGCTGTGTCAAGCTCTTTCTGCCTGTTCCCCTTGCTCCACCCCGACCAGGTTCCTGCATTGAACTGATTGTCTTTCAATTATTTCGTCGTTGAATGTGATGATGCTGATGTTCATTGTGCTGCTAATGGCGATGATTATGTTGTTTTGTTCTGTTTTTTTTGGCAATAATATCTGTGAATGCTTATGATGGTGATAATAATGATGAGGGTAGAAGGCGGGGGCGAATGCTCTGTGCGAGTACGTGTTATGGGAAACGAGGGACTTGAGAGGAGAGGGTTTCACGGGGTTCATGGATCGGTTATACGGGCGTTTGCGGGCGATGATCGAGAGCGCCGACGAGCTGGAGAACATTGGGGGCGTTTGTGCCATTGACGCTCTCATCGATTGGAAGCTGGGTGAGCACTCTGCCAAGTTGAATAAGCTCGACAGTTTTCTCAGATACGTCTTCGAGGTTAAGAGAGAGGAGGACACGCTGCTGCTTGCGGGAAATGCCTTTGGCCATCTTCTGAAAGTGGGAAACACTGTGACGTCTGGCTTAACTGCGAAGACAGTCGATGAGATGGTGAGTGATCAAATGCCCTTTGTATCCTAGGAGGTACGATCCAATGTCAGCTCTGTTAGGTTTTACTTGCGATTGTCCCGAAATTGTGTTTATTATTAGCCATTTTTTGAATTCTGTTTCTTCCTTGCGTCTAATTACGTGTGCTTTCCTATGTTTTTTTAAGTCAAGTTGGAGTCCTCGTGGATATTGGAATTGGTGTGGTTGGGTGAAGAAGAGAGAAAGAAATCCTGTCCTGAAAGATAGTAAGCGCGGTAAAGTCGTACTGTACATGATACTGGGTTGCTATATACCTCTGATTAAGGAGTTAAGATTTGAATTACGATTGCAGACGACTTTCTAAATCCTGTTTCGGTTGTGCCTGCAAGAGTTGTCTTCCTCACCTTCGCATCTGCATTTCTTTGAGGACTTCCTCGCTGCTCTTTGTGCCAATGATTGGTTGGAAGCTTCTGCTCGCGCATTCACACACACACAATAACACACACACATACACACATACACACACGCACACACACACACACACACACACAGAATCTAACAACACACAGAGAGAGAGAGAGAGAGAGAGAGAGAGAGAGAGAGAGAGAGAGAGAGAGA
>BFEA01000268.1:1400493-1413843 GCA_003427395.1 Chara braunii
CATAGCTGTCCGGAGTGACAAGGTCTCATTAGTCTGCCATAGCCTAGACCTGTGAAGGAGGAAGAGGAAGGTGGCCATGGCTATGGTGGACCTCATATGGAAGCCTGAAGTAGAAGAGGGATTCGGACATTGATTCTGGTTCTGCTGTTCAATTTATTGTTGTTCTTTCATGAGTTGAATAAGAGAGGAAGAGATAAAGAGGAGGAGGTTGTTGAGCGAAGAAGAAGAGCTTTGTTTTGGTCTATGCCGAAGTACATCTTCTTCTTCTTCTCTAATTCTTCTTCTTCTTCTTTCCCTCTCTCTCCTTTCAAGTTCTTTCATTTCATTTTGCAATTGGATGGAGTTGAGCTCAAGTTCAATTATTTCTTTTGCATTTGGGCAGCATTGTACTTTCTGATGGTTGTGGACTTCAAAATTGGCCAGGATCGTAACATATGACTCTATTTGCTCTAGTGAGTTTAGCTCATTATTTAGAAGTTTGGAATGTTTAAACACATGTGGGACCCATTCACAGAGATCATAAATATGGGAATTATAGTAAAATATATTACCGATTCTGGTTCGGAACAGAAAAACTCAAAAAAGTTTCTTCGAATTATCTTGCCATATGACCAAAAAATAAATAAATAAAACGGTAGTAGCTAAAAAAGCACCACAAATTCTATGAAAAATAGAGAAAGTAGAAAAGTTGCATTATATGAAACTCCATGAGTTATTTGGCCTTCAATTGAAGGTAACTTTGTCTTCTGAAGTCCACGGAATTTTGCCCCAGCAATCCATTTGAACGTTTAAATACATTCTACTCATTATTTCAATTCACAAGTATTACGTAGGAACCATTTTTCTTATTGTTTGTTGTGTTCGTCGGTACATGGGTCATCAATTTCATTACTACTATTTTTACCATGCGTGGCCCAGGAATGACCATGCAATAACCTCTATTTGTTTGGTGAGTGCTAATTACAACTTTTGTATAGTCGCCTTGAAACAAGTTGTAGGTAGAGTCCGTGCTATGTAGAGATACATAGAGTGCTACTAGTGTATGCATACTGTACAACAACAGTCTCGAGCGGGCTAGTGGCCAACATAACAATTAGAACGTCGTGAGACAGTTCAGCTCCTATCTACCGCTGGTGATTTGAAGAGAACTGAGAGAAGCCATCCCTAGTACGAGAGGACTGGGGTCAACCTATGATGAACTAAGGATTCCATGGCTTGTTTCATTTGAGAGCGTGAAGGAGGACGGAGTTTACGATCATCTGCTTTGATCATGCCACTAGGCATTTGATTCAAGCATTGGACAATGGTTCAAAGACTTTGTCGCATTTCCTCAATGCGGACACAATAGCGATAAAGTAAGATAAGTGACTCATTACATAATCGAGCAAAGAAGGAAAGAAAACTTAGGCTACAAGTAGAATAAGCAATAACCCTTTTCAAATCATTTTGTAAAATTCCTGTAGTTGCCGCAAAAAAAGGATGTCATAGCTCCCACAAAAGTAATCACAATTAAAGCCTCCCGCTCAAGCCTGTTGTTGCTCAGTATACATACACTAGTAGCACTATGTATCTCTACATAACACGGACTCTACCGTCAACTTGTTTCGAGGCGACTATACAACTGTTCACAAAATATAATCATAAATCTTCGGTTGTAACTGAATGTGTAGTAAATTCGTAGATGTTGTATTCAAGGTAAACAACAAGTTCCAAACAATGGGAACTACCCAGTAATAAATAAGGGAAAAAAACAACAAGAAAGAAATTACACTCAAATAGAACAACTTTGTCCATTGGACCCTTTGTGTTTTAGTCTGTCGTGTTTACTATATTCACCAAGCAAGTATGCTCACTATCAGACTTGAACCGATTATCCGTAGGAACAAATTTTAAGTCTGTCGTGTTTACCATTTTCACCAAGTGAGCTAGCCTCTGGTGACGCAACCGCTGCGAAGCGTTCATCTTTCCCACCCAAGCAGGGTGGGGTGGTGTCGGCTCCATTCTTTTCTTGGCCAGGCAGCGAAGGAAGCTGACGAGCTGAAAAAGGGATTTGAACCCTCAACCTTAGCCTTGGCAAGGCTATACTCTACCGTTAAGCTATTTCTGCCGTCAAGAGGTACAGCACTCGATGGGCTAGGGCTGCCCAAAGCTTGACCAACCCCAAGGAAACTCTGAATACTTGCAACTGAGCATCACACAGACAGACTTTGGGTGCTAAGATCCAAAGTCTAAAGGGAAACAGCCCAGATCGTACGCTAAGGTCCTAAGGCAATCGCATAGTGGGAAAGGAAGTGATTGAGCAATTACAACCTGGAGGAGTAGGAAGATAATCAGGTGTTGGACATTCTCAAAGATTAGAATCTTATGTTCAATCAGTGCAGGACGTCAGATCGTAGATATTCCAAGGAAATTACAACAAAGATTTCTTTATCCCATCCCTGTGAATGATGATTCTTTATATATCTTGTTTGTCATTTAATTACTCAAATAGTCAACTACTCTCGTATCATATAATGAGACTTTTCTTCAATCCTATGATTGATTATTTACATATTGTATATATCTGTAAGTATTTTTTAATGTAGTTTTATTTTATCAATTTGATTTTTACCAACTTGATTTAGTAATCCAGGTAATAAACAAGCGTGGGCCATCTCTCAAAATGTATGACGAGATATTCCAAATTCTCTATAATAAACTTTCAGAGTGAAACCCTTGGTGATTACTCGAGTCCTCTCCGAACCGTACGAGATAGTCACCTATAATACGGCTCTCCAACTCAACTTACGATTAGGATAGATAGATATTTCTGGATATAGGCCCCTTTCTCCACGAAGTGGGCGAAGTCACGGCCACGGGTAAGTACCGGTCCTGTGGGGCCTCCAAACCAACAAGTACCCTTGCCGGTCATGCACACACTCAGGACGACAAGCACTCAGACAGGCACGCACACACACACACTGAGAAATCACAGCAGAATGCGGGAATCTCAGCAAGGCACACATTCCAGCGGCAAATCCCAGAAATCAGCAGTGTTCTCAGTCTGTGTTTTGGCGGGTCATTACAGGTACATGGTAGGATGGAGATAGTACAGTTCTCTGCTGTCTTTTGCTGCGATAGTACAGAGTTATCTGTCTCTAGTAATTTTCTAGTCAACAGTAAATCATCATGCACAGAAATCCATGTGTCAGAGTGTATCTGAGTGTCAACTAAGCACACGGCTGATAGAAGCTAACTAAATCAGCCGAGGTCTGTGTGTACCCAGTCTATCCTACAATGCAAGGACAGAAAACCGTCTGCCGTAGTTTGCTCATGGTTTACTCCCGATGCCATCTCCCTCCTCCCCCTGCCCCTGCCTGTTGATCTGCTACATGTTGGAAGCCGGACATCGTATTCTCTCTTTCTCCCTGTCTCTCTCTCTCTCTATATTATGTGGGCTGGTTGATGCTCTGAAGGCTGGGCTGCTGGAACCCCCTTCTGCATGCCCCGGCGCCCTCCGTTCCCCCCCAAGAAAAAACAAGAGAACAACTAAAAGAAAACCTAAAGGAACTATTTTCATATTGTCAACTTTCCTAACTCCCTCCAGTGTATTTTGATTGGAACATGTTACAAATTTGGAAGGCATTGGGAGTAACATCATCTACTTTGACTGGGCAGGCCATGCTCAATTTCTCAAGATTATGGGCAATGTTGAAATCACTTGCGGTAACCAAGTTTGCTGAGCTGCTGTGGTTAAATGTCCATCAGGCAGTTCCTACTGCACCCTGGACTCGTTCAAAAACTGCAAACGCTACACCTTGTTGTGCTAGATGCTCACAGGGATATATTGTCGAACACTTAACAACATCTCTGGATTACATGTTCTTCGTGAGTTGGGTTCTCAAACTGCTAGGACTGTAATGCCACTTTATACCATGATTCGGGGCCACATTGGAGTGCAGATTTTGTATAACTGGGATCTCTTTTTACCGCATTCAATGGCGTATTGACAAAAGAGGTTGCAGTCCATCAGAGCTTTTCTGTTTTTTATGGAGGCAGAGAAATGAGATTGAACGTGGAGGTAAATCCTCTCCTTTGGATTGTTTGACTCTCTGAGTAAGGGTGGGCTTGAGACAACTGATCTTTATCAATTGGAAGCAGAAGGTTGTCGCAGCCAAGAACCATGCTATTGCTGTCATACGGTTTGAAAATGTGATTTCGTATCAATCGATTGTGGCTCTTGTAACAGAAGGTTTAAGCAGAAGGCACACTGTTTTTCTAGGACGGGGTTATGCGGGCCATACATAGGAGGATGGGAGCCGGCGGTTGGGCATGTATCGAGTGAGCTATAGGATACTAAATTGGGGTATAGGATGAAGCATATGTGGCTTTAGAGGTGGGTAGTGCGACCTTGAAAACGATATAGAGGAAGAATGGATAGGGTGCATGGTGGAGCCTGAACTGGAATATGGAAATGTTGCGAGGCTGAGTGACTGGAGGAGCCACCTTGGGACTGGTGCTGCCCCTCTCACGACACGCATAATGTGTGTCTGGGTACATAGGTATGTTTCCTGGCCATTATGCCTAGCTGATTGGGGCCCTGGGAGGTTCCTCCAGCCCCCTCTGAGGACCGCCTAATGCGATAGAGGTACTAGGCTGGACCCCTGTCTTGTTTGCCATTGTAACTTTCTTTTGCTTGCCGGTAATAAGAACTGGACTACAGCCCTCCAGAAATGAAGGAGCAAATTTGACCAAAAAGAAAGAGAAAAATTGTGCAGGTGTTATGACGGTTGTAAGTTCCTGAAGTTCCTTGATATTCTAACAGTGCGTATTGATGTTGTGGTATTCAGAAAAATATTGTGTGCCTCTCAACTGGTTGAGAAAGTGATCAATGTGTTGGTGACCGTTTGAAGTAAGTTTACGGTAGCCGCAGGTTGTTCTTCTTCTTCGGTATAAGTGGAACAAGTGCTCCATCTGGCAAGCTGCCACGGGTCGATTGCCCATTTTGTAAGCAAGCCAATGGAGTCGAGCATGGAGTATCACAAACTTTTGTTTGCTCATACGGCAAATGGAACCTTTCTAAGATGCATCCATGGCTAAAGAGTCTTGGATGAAACTAACTTCATTCTTGGAGATGTGCTCGCCAACAAAAGTCGTGTAAAAATGGGATGTGGAAAGAGCATGGCAGCTGACAGAGGGGTGAGGAGAAGAAATTGTCCATGGAGCTAACTATAAGGGTCCACTTATGGAGTTGATGGTGTTGCCCTCGCAGCAACCAACACATGACCAGTATCATATGGAACTGAGTGTGCAAAATGTCAAACCTGACTGCTCCTATGCCGTGTAGCAAAATAAACGGGCAGGGAATAGAGGCATCAGTGGATCAACTACTGTGTACAACCGTACTGCCAATGTGACATCTGTGGGGCACGTCTTCCTCCTCAAGAATTCCGATAAGCCAGCATGGGCTATTGAAAGGATTCACAAATCTCAGCAGTACAGGCGAAAGTCCCCGGAGTCCCAATTCCCATTGTACCGTACTCGCAATTGGTTGGCCTGGTAGGTTGCGTTATAGCGGCCAATAGTTTAGATGCAGGCCGTACAAAAATAGACAGTTATTTTTTGGGTTCGGAGCAGGTCCTTACAAGTTGGTTGGTCGGTAGCACTTGAAAGTTTGACTGGTGGTACGGGTAGTCATCAGTCGTAGCTCATTTTCGAAGTCCGGACTTTTCGGGATGTTGGAGGCCGACAACGGCTTAGGAGCAAGGGCTGGAAAGTGGAAGTCTCGAAGGCAGTGCTGTCCGATACAAAAGTCTGCCGGCACTTAGACATCAACACATTATGCTTTGCACTCGGTGCGGAAGTGATGCTGGGGTCCTGCGTGTTGATGCGACGACTGAGCAAGGTGAAGTGAGCATGGTAGGAGGTAGTTGACATCGCCTGACACCTTAGCTATAATAGGAGAGATGGAGTCAATGCCCTAATTAGTCAAAGTCAATGCTTTGTAGGTGAAAGTCGACAAGTTTGGGGGAGGTTGACATCTTAGGTTAGCACTGAGGTAGCCCTCATTGGTAGGAGGTTGTGGAATGGGATCTTACCGGATAGACCATTGCACGATACCGCCACCATGGATGGTCTCCCGATGTATGCTCTCCTCCCTCTTCTTGGTCCTTAGGTGCCCTTCTTGCTGTTCATTTTCCCATTGGGGCTGTTGTGGGCCCGTAAAATGTCCCCTATGTCAACATGGAGTGGGAAGGAGATTGCCCAGCCGGGGGAGAGGTGTACGAGAGGAAGGAGGAGCAGCAGAAGGCAAAGGAGGAGAAAACGACAAAAAAGGAAAAGAAGAACATAGGTAGAGGGAGCAAAGAAGAAGGCGAAGCGGAAGGGAAGGAGGAGGAGACAAATGAAAAATAGGAAACAGAGGAGAGAGATGAGGAATCCGAGTCAGAAGAAGGGGAAGAACAACAGGTGGAGAGGAAGAAGAAAGAAGCGGAGGAGAAGCAGGCAATGGAAAAGGAGCAGACACAGAGATATTGTTGGTGTCAGTGTAGGGGAGTTGCAGGGATAGATGGTGTATGTCCTGCCCCTGATGTAGGGCGTCGCCGCGCGGGACACGAAGCGAGTGCATGTTCCTGCAGAAAACGGCCAGGTTCATCGGTTTGCTATGAATAGTAACGAGTGTATTTTGCCACCTTCCGTGGGCAGATGCACTTGTTTCGTTTTCGTTTCGTGTGCAGTGCGGCGAGACTCGTAGGTTGGATGCTCGACTTCAAAGTGTGACCTCACTCCTTACCCGAATGGAAGACGATGAAAAACAACTGCAGTAATCATTTAAAAACGAAGGCCGACAAGGAGTCAGCTTGACAGCAGGCTCAACGGCTGGCAAGGTGGAACCAGTTGGCAAATAGGGTGAGAGAAGATTTGAAGGAGAACCAACTGCACTCAGGACTGTCGATGATGCAGTAGTAGCCCTGACACAGATCAGAGAGTTGCAGAAGTGGCAGTGGCAACATATGGCCAAAGGCTGTTTAGAACAACAAATGGAGCGCACCGCATCAGTCTTCGGCTGACGAATAGTGGAGCTAACTACAGTGTTTCAGGCGAGGTTGAAGGTGCAGACAAAGAGGCTGGAGAAGAAGATAGATAAAGACGTGGAGAAGATGAGAAGTCGGGGAGGTGGAGGAGATCATGATGGCAATGGAATGGCAATGGCTATGGAGGATGAGATAGGAGAAGGCTGAACAGCAAAAGAGAAATGATGACTGGCAGCGGGTCCGCTGAGCATTGGGTCAGGATGGTGAGGTTACCTGATCCCTGTTCCGACAAAAAAGAGGAAGGTTTGGCCACATGGGTTGCTGAGGTCCATACCTACATGAATGTGGAGAAAATTCATCCATGCCATAAGGTAGCTCCAGCCACCGTGACTTTGAAGGGAGATGCTAAGTCATGGGTGACGAGCCAGGTGCACACTACTGTGTATGGGGATAAGACCTATGCCTACTGCGAGACATTGTCCTTGAATCAGTTCCTAGCCGACCTAACAAATAAATTTAGGGAAGAACAAGGGGGCCATCGCAGGAGATATTATCATGAACATCAATAGAAAAAGCTGGAAAAGCGTGGACGCCCCAGTAAGGAAGATGGACGGGCTGCTGCAAGTTGTGGGCCATGGTGTCATCGACGAGCAGGCATTGAGGCCATTAGCTACGACGATGCCGAAGGGGATCAGGAACATCCTTGTACTTGATCAGGTTGAGCGAATGACCTTCAGGAAGTAAAAGCTAGGGGCAAAGTCAACCTCTCGCCCTGTTTAGAATGTCCCTGTGTGAGTTAGAAGAACTGGAAGCAGCTGGATGACTAGGTAGACACGGGGTGGATTAGAGTGAGCTCGTCGTCCTACGGGGCACCTTTACAGTTCGCGGCTCTAAAATTGTGCATTGGTTGTCGCGACTTGAATGCCCTTACTGTGAAGAACGCTGAATCTTTACCTCGTATTGACGACCCGTTAGAAAGATTGCAGGGCCGTAAAGTACTTTCCCAAGATAGACTTGAAGTCTGGGTATCTTCCGATACAGATCAAAGGATCAGCATAAGATGGTGCTCAGAGCTGAAGAAGAACGCTATGAATTCAAGGTTATGCGTTTCAAATTGACGGACACCCTTGCAACATTTCAACGGTGCATGAATGATATGTTTCATGGCTGGTTTCACATATTTGTTGTAGTCCATCCGACCACATCCTGATCTTTAATAAGACCTTAAGAGGGGCACCAAGAGCACTTGCAGAAAGTACTAAGTAAACTGAGAGAAGCTAAGCTCAAGTTGAATGTGAAGAAGTGCGAATGTGCACATTTCTAAGTGCTGTACCTAGGACATTGTGGATTGAGATTGTGTACGACCCGAGGACAACAAAGTTGCAGCGATTGGAGACTGGCCAACCCTCACGTATCTGACTCAATTGCGATCGTTCCATGGACTGCCTAACTGCTACTGTAGGTTTGTGCGGAACTGTAGCCCATTCCTGCACTGCTAGACGATTGTTCAAGAGATGATGTCCCAACTCTTAAGTACCTATCCTCTGTTTCATGTGTCTAAGTTACTGCTTGTAGACTTAGGCAGGTCACTCCCTTCCTGGAGGTCGATGATAGCTTGAGACATGGATGGCAGTTATGACAATGAGCGCATAGTTGATCACTCAGCTTTCCAGACAGGACGGAGGGAAATATGCCAGAAGCAGTTCAAAGTAAAATGGCAGTATCAAGAACCAGAAGAAGATATACGGTTCCCCAAGGATCAGTTACCTGACACTGCATCCAGAATCGGTTCACACTGTGAACAAGCTCTCTGGGGAGTCAGACACGCAGATTAGCAAATTTATGTCTCGGAGGACCTTGACTTTAGGCTGGTGGGAGTGCAGCGGCTCACAAATGTCAGTAGCACCGATCACAGTCCCAGAGTCCCAATTCCCATTGTACTGTAGTCCCATCTGGTAGGTCCAATAGGTCGCGTCATAGAGGCCCGTAGTTTAATGCAGGCTGCACAAAGTCGACAGTTACTTTTAGGGTCCGTAGGTCTGTACAGGTCGTTACAAGTTGGTTGGTCGACAGTGGGTACCAGCTCATTTCGGAAGTTGGGACTTTTCAGGATGTTAGCGGTTGAGGAGGAAGGGTAGGAAAGTTGATGTCTCGAAGGCAGCTGCGTATAAAAGGCCGCGGGCGGTCAGCATATTATGCTTCACACTCAGTGCGGAAGTGGTGCTGCTGTCTTGTGTGTTGATGCGACGACTGAGTGAGGAGAAGTGAGCAGAGTGTGAGTGTAGCGGATGGCGCCTGGCGCCATAGCTATTGTAGGAGAGAAAGATGAGCAAGAGATACCGGAAGACATTCAGAGAAGAGAGAATATATGTGTGAGGCTTACTTGCATTTGTCGAGCGGGTCGCCATAGCCACAAGGAGGACGAGTAGGTAATTCAGTTGCCTTGTGTATTGTTGCTGAGACTATTTTGGGTTCGAATCACTTGTGTGATTCTACTTGTTCGGCTTGTGTGAGACTTGTGTGTGTGTCCATGCATGGTGGTCTCATTCCACTGCAAAGGACTGGCTAACGTAGTTACGAGTTGCTGTGCAACCGGTCGAGGCATTGCAAATAAACTGTCTGATTTGAATGCTGCTGTACATCAGCGAACAATCTTCTTTTTTGTACCGCTGAGTAGAATGATACTACTCTTTATTCCAACTCCCTGTGCCTGTAATCACTGTCAATTACATGCCAAATCCTTTGTCTCCCTGGGACCTTGCATTGTTGTTTTCCATTTTTGTTTTTTGTTCAGCACGTAATGGACATTGTTGGGAGGTAAGCATTTGCAACACATACACGCGCTTGTCCCCTTCCTCACTATAGACCCACATGGACGCACACCAGAACTGCAAATATCAACCCTATGGCCCTGATCTGATGTCCAGGTACACAGCATGGATTGCTTGGAATTTCAGGGAATGATGCATTTTTTTCACACTGTTGCTCTAATCCATCATTGTTTCGTCTGCTAAAGTATGAACTGATGCGAGGTGTAATGCTTTTCTTTCTTGTGAGCAGGCTGTTGCAGAGAGTTCTCCAACGATTTTTAATACAAGTGTCCCAATGTTCAACGAAAAGATTTGGATAGCATTGCATGATGAGAACAAGGCCGTCAGGGAAAGGGCTGCTGAGGCATTGGGTGCATGTCTTCGCATTGTACAGACTCGCGAGACAAGATGGCGCGCTCAACGGTAAGCTTTGCCAGCCTCATGTCTTGTTTTCCCCCCTGATGAGTGTGACATGGGCTCACATCCCGACTCTCTCAGATTGATTTCGTCTTTTTGCCTTTAAAAAAAATTATGTCAAGTGAGCTAGGAGGAGCAGGGGGTGGATGGGCGGAGGAGGGCGGGCATAGGGCGTTTGGGAGGAGGTAGGAGGTCAGCAAAGGATAACGGGCTGGGAAGGTCGGGCAGAGGAGCTCAGGTGGAGGAAGGGAGGAGGTGGGGCGGAGGAGGTCGAGTGCAACAGGTTGGGTGGAGGAGTGGTGGAGGTCTGGCTTACTCTTCGCAACCAAGCTGGACTCTGTCTTTCTCTCTCTCTCTCATACCCTGCACAGGGACACCCATAAGTCGAGAAAGGTAGAGTGGGGTGGTGGTGGTGTCTCTATCTTTCTCATTAGGTTGATTCTCTTCCTTCTTTTGTCAAAAAAAAGAGCAGGTGAAGTTGGTTACGGTGAGGGGGCGAGCCGGTGGAGGAGGGCAGGTTGGTGGAAGATGGCGGGCCAAGGAGGCTGTGCGGAAGAATGTCGGGCGGCACAAGTCGGGTGTAGGAGGGGAGTGGGCTAGGCAGAGGAGGGAGGAGGAGGGAGGCGGAGCAAGGAGGTCGGGTTCCCACTTACATGCAACTCAGGCTCTCTCCCTCTCTCATGATCTATAATAGTTGCTTAGGTCTCTTGCTCTCTCTCTCATGCACCCGAGTTCCGTGTAAGCACGCAGTCTTGTGTGTGCGCACAAGGTCCCTGTGTAAGCACACAATGTGCTGTATGCGGGCGCAAAGCTTGCTGTGCGAATTCCCTGCTTGTCATGTTCATCCAAGACGAATGAAGTTGCAAATAAGCAGACTTCATCATCATCCAGATCCAGATGCAGGCCTGCTGACCTTTCCCACTCAGGATCCCAATATCGATGACCGTTCTCAGGTATTGGATCAATTGATCCCTCCTCTCTCTCTCTCTTCCCTCTCTTGTCTGTGTGCGTGTGTCTTTGTGTGCGCCCACCGTTGAGCAGAGTTGCAACTGCGGATCGTGGTGTAGAGTAGCAGAGTTGCGCTGTATTCCCGCAAAATTGCCCACACACTATAGCAATGCAGGGCACACACCTCAAAATTGGCTGTGTGTGGTAAAAGCGTGCGGAACTGTATGGGGCCTGAAATTGGCCGCGTGTGTTACCAAGCCAGTTCTGCGCGCGGTGCCTCTCAGCGCCGTTCCGCTACCGGCCCAATGGTGCGTGATCATTTACTAAACGGTCAACACACAATCTGGACCATCTGGGACAACTCCAATGACGGTCCAGATTGTGTCCTGATGACATGGAAACAATCAGCGGCTTGTTCGGGCAGTCGGGCAGGGGGGAATCAAAGGGCCGAAATTGTGACTTGGTCACAGGCCACGAAATAGCAGTTGTGATAATGTAGTGATGTTGCCAATGGTAGCACAAGTATGACATTGCGAGCTAATGTAAAGCACCTGATGAATCAGCTTGTTGGGAAGGGGAGACTCCTAGAACCAAACCACACACAAAACCAACCTGAAGCACTTCAGCAGCCCTAGGTTCACCAGGCCATTTGGGCTGGATGGCCAGTCTGTAACTGTCTGGATTCATTCATCTGGAATGTTGGATGTCCTGAAGAAGACTGTTTGGCATATGGAGCTGGTATGTTGAGCTGGTTTGGCATGTGGAAACTGGGTAGAGGCTGAATCTGTTCTTATTTTAGGTCGTTATTTTTTTCTTGCCTCATTTCCTTTTCATCCCTTTTTGGGGGATGGGTTTTTCGGTGTGGAGGGGGATGGGTGGGGGTTGACAGAGAAGGGGTTAACAGAGCCCTAAATTATCAGGATTTTTTCAGGGTCATTATAACAAACGTTCCATACCTTTTACGCCAGACTTGTCACCAGTCCATACCTTGGGGCTGAATAGTGGGGGTTGGTGGATTGACAGAGAAGAGGTTAACAGAGCCCTAAATTTTCAGGATTTTTTCAGGGTCATTATAACAAACGTCCCATACCTTTTACGCCAGACTTGTCACCAGTCCATACCTTGGGGCTGAATAGTGGGGGTCCCTGTTAACCTTTGGTGGGTTGACATCTTGGCAGATGATTGGCTTTTTGGTATGGATGGGGATGGGTGAGGGCAGTGTAGCATTGTGTTCTCGTTTGGTGACCGAACCTGAACGTTCATGACTGAACGCGAACGAGCGCCAAGGAGCTTTTCAGAAAAATCCAGGAAAAATATATGTTACTAGATGACCCGTTGCGGCTTCGCCCGCAAAAACAGAAAACTAAAAAGCACAAAAGAAAGAAAAAGCATAAGGAACTGCCCTATCATATGCCGCTTCTTTCACAAAAACAAAAAGAAGAGCCTGAGAGCAGACAGAAATCCACGTGCAAGAAATAGGAGGGAATACCACCGAAGCTGTTTTGTTTCTTTATCTGCGAGTGTTTTGTTTGGGCAGCCGATACCTTTGCAGCATCGTTTTTTTTTTTGTGCTGTGCAAGAACTGTTAACTTTTATGAGAAAATCCTGTGCGTTGTCCCGTTGACGTTTTTGCTAAAGATTCCGATTCAAACTTTTGTTTGCTATGTCTCTGAATGTGTTTGTGATAAAGCGATGCATGTATGCCCTGTGCTTACTTGCCGAGTTTTGACTCTATGTGTGCAAGTGCATGCGCTTGTGGGTGAGTCTCAGTTTGGTCGGCTCCAAAACTGATGTGCACAAGTGCATGCGCTTGTGGGTGAGTCTCAGTTTGGTGGGCTCCGATGATGTCATTGATGATTGGCCCGGGGAAGTTGTTGGAAGTCGCCTCCAACTATAGGAGTGCCACTGATGTGCAGCAGGTTTTGCATTGTAGGAATGAAACAATCAGCATTCAATCTTCTTGCTTGGCAGTTGCTCTTCATGGGGGTGGGGACCTTGTCGGGAGTAAAGTGTTGACATGGGAGCCATAATGCCGGACATTCATTTTGCAACATTTCCTTGAAAGCAAAAGGCAAAAAAGAAACGAAGTAGCACGTGCCCGCCCCCTTCTCTCTCTCTCTCTCTCTCTCTCTCTCTCTCTCTCTCTCTCTCTCTCTCTCTCT
>BFEA01000268.1:1415652-1426969 GCA_003427395.1 Chara braunii
CTCTCTCTCTCTCTCTCTCTCTCTCTCTCTCTCTCTCTCTCTCTCTCTCTCTCTCTCTCTCTCTCTCTCTCTCTCTCTCTCTCTCTCCCCACATACACACACGCCTCCCTGTGTGCGTTTGTGTGCTACCGCACGCGCGAGAGCACACGCTCGCCCTTATTCACATTGGAAAAAAAACAACTCTCTCTCTCTCTCTCTCTCTCTCCCCACATACACACACGCCTCCCTATGTGCGTTTGTGTGCTACCGCACGCGTGAGAGCACACGCTCGCCCTTATTCACATTTGAAAAAAAACAATGTGGCGCTAAGCCTTAACGCAAATTGAGAAAGATAAGAAAAACAAAATGCACTCTCTATATCGTCCCCAGATAAGGGAGCAAGAAGAGAGGGAGGACAGAGGGCCGAGGAAGGTAATGCCAGCGGAGGAAGGAGGGAGAAAGCGAGTGAGGGAAGCAGGAAGGAGAAAGGGAGGAAGGAGGGAGGGCCGATGGAGCAGGGTGAGGGAGGGAGGAGAAAGGGTCGAGGCAGGAATGGAGGACAGGCCGAGGGAGGAGGGATGGTGATGGTGTGTCTGCTGCCTCTCTCTCTCTCTCTCTCTCTCTCTCTCTCTCTCTCTCTCTCTCTCTCTCTCTCTCTCTAAATAGCCTGACCCGCTTGCCCACAGTGAGGTGTCGGTTCGAGGTGAAGTAGAAACACTCACTCTAGCAGGAATCCACATCGAAGCTCACGTCGGAGCACTTAGCATGAACTCGCAATCCACGTGTGAACCACCGATCCACGCAGCACCGATTCACGAAAGCACCAACTCACAGCACCGAATCCACCACGAACCCACAATGCACCAAACACCGAATCCACGAAGTGGCAAGGACGAAGCACGAACATGAAGCACAAAATCCTCTATGGACAAAGCACGAAGCATGAAGCACAAAATCCACAATGCTTCACGGAAGCACCAAGCACGTACCACAAAGCACCGAAGCACGGACCATGTACTACGAAGCACCAAAGCGGAAGGCCCCCGTGGCGGGGGGGGGGGGGGGGGTGAGAGAGAGAGAGAATGCAGGCGGGACTAAGCACGTCAAGCGGGTGGGAGTAGGCCTCGGGCGTAGCGAGTAGGCGAAAGCACGACAGTAGGCGCGGAGTAGGCATGGAGTGGCCGTAGGCGCATCGAGTACCAGCCGCCCCCCAAAACCCTTCCATAAAAAACGACGAAAAACAACCGGAAAATGAAAAGAAAAAAGAAAAAGGGGAAGGGCTGCTTGGGTGGGCCGAACCGGTATCGCATGTCCCAGATTGCGGGCCGGTCACCACCTGCGGACGACCCAGATATGATATGATGTTAGCGATTCTTATAGTATTGTAGATGTGAAATGATAATACAAACAACTTTTGCCTGGGAGGCATGTTCAAATTCTTAGTCAAACTCGAGTTAAAAATCAAAACCCTCAAAAAACAATCACTACGAAAAAAATGGGAGGCATTCGGCTGAACACACGAACGTGTTGAGGCATTTGGCGAAGCCCGGAACACGGTCGATGTGCTGCACAGGGTGAGGGTTACATCTTTGCAGATGACTGGCTTGCTCACTCATTTACTCGTTCACTATTGCCCTCCAGCTTGCCCACTTGTTAGTTTGGTTCTGCTCTATTGGATATGAGGCAGTTCCTTGCTGTGGAATGGCCCGTGCAGATTATAGTCCAAGAGCTGTGTGCTTTCTGAGAAATCGGTTCCTTTTTTGACAAGTTCTTTCTGATGTTTCTGTGTCGGAGGTGTTTTGGCTTGCTCGTGGGTGAATGTGCCTCAGTGTGTGCCTGATGTTTCAGGTGTGTGATGAAGTGGGCGGTAGTACTGTCTGCTGGATGTCAACTTGCGTCGTTCTACAAAGTCTGTTGAATGTGTCTGAATTTCTGAATACTAACTGTTTTACTGGGTATGTGTAGATACAGGGTCTTGACTGAAATCTTGCAGTAGAGGGATGTGCGCGTAGATGTAGAATGGGAAGGGAGATGTATGAGCCTTGATAGGGACCCAGTACGGATTTTCTAGTTCCCAGAGACTCTGGAGTCCGGTAAAGATCAGCAGTTATAGTGATGGTACTGGATTGAACTCAGACAGTTACCAGGAAAAGTGTGCATGGAACAGGTAGCTCTACAGTTTGTAATGGAGCTTCGGCCTTTCCGAGAGGTCGGTGGACCTAACGGGAGGACGGCTACTGCCCAAGAGTGGCCGAGAGAAGTGGAGCTTGCCCGCTGGACCTACTTGTCTAGGAATTACATTATTTGATTCATATTGGGAGCTCTCGAGTTGGGCTTGATGGTGCTCTGCCAGAGGTGAGTGGTGGAGCAGCCGGATGAAGGAGAAGAGCTTGGGGTTGGAAAGAGAACCCCATGGCTATGGAGGTTAGAGTAGGAGAGAGGGGGAGGTTTTGGCGGGGGAGGTTTTGGCTATGGTGGTTATGGCTACAAGCCCTAATTGGCTAGAAGAATAGGAGTAGTAAGAAGAGGGAAATCATGACAAAACTACTGTATTCACTTTTATGTCAGGTACTACATAAACAAGACACATTTAGGGATCTGCTGAACGTGTACTTTGCCTAGGAGTATGGCAATGATGTTGTAGAGGGGAGGGGGGGTGAGTACACCAGTGTGGTAGTCTGTCTGTACATCTTGTGAGATGCTAATGGCGCACAAGATACAATAGTTGTGTCAAGGGGGAGTTCAGGTGAGTAGATGTCGCATGCTAGCGTGGCGCAGACCATAACCAAGAACTGACCTCTCAAAGATGGAGTAATGATAACACAGCGGAAGACTGAAATACCAACAATCAGACCCAATCAATGTCGTGACACTAACTGAACATCATCAACATCATCATGACACGGTGTCAGCGGCCTGGTGCCAGTACCCATTGACGAGGGCGCCAAGTCCGATGCATACACAAATGAGGAGGGAGGAGAGACGAAGATGGGGAAGAAGAGGGGAAATGTAGTAAACTAAGAGTCCATACCGATCCGAACAATAGTCCCCCACAATGGCTTTGCTCAAATGTAAAGTCTAAATCCCAATGTCGCAAATCTCTCTCTCTCTCTCTCTCTCTCTCTCATAGCCTGACGAAGGAGAAAGAGGGCCAGGGTGCTGGAGAAGGAGAAGAGCCATGGATTAGAGGAGGAAGAAGAACAAGGTCTCTCTGTCTGTCTCTCTTTGTGTATACCGGGCACTAACCTGCGTAAAGGTCTCCTTGATGCAGGCATGGACCAATGAAGACGAAGCTGGAGCGATGGCATCACATGTAAGTCTTCAGGTGAGTCTCTTGCCTTCGTTGCGTAGTGCATCGGTCCCACAAGGGGACCCTCCCGGCCGCATCACGTGAAATTTGATGGCAGGACTTTCATCCTTTATTCGCGGTACAAATGGAGCTTCCGTAGACGCTCCGGCTGTGTGCCCCAGCCATACCTCTCGCGAGCTCCTATGACAGGATAGGGCCTACGCGAGGTACAATTGACCTCCACCTATCGGAGCCGTCACCTCCCTTCGGTGGGCGTATCCCCGTCGAGCTACCAGTCCATAATACGAAAGCTAATCAATTGCAATCGCAGAGGTGAGCCAACCGAGGACGTTTCTCGTACGCTGTAGCATAGGGGCTACGCGAGGTCCCACGCCTCTATCAGATCCGCACGCGAACCGAGGCATTGGGGGACTGAAGTCCCAAGCGCGACTCGTCGTCGGTCGGTTAGGACACATCCCAGTCACCGCGCGTTACACGATGCTAAAAACATAAAATTAAATACATACAAGCAAATCAGTATCCAACCCATAACCTTTTGATAGAGAAATTGGTAAGGCGTTGCGCGCGAGACTTAAGACAAGACTGCGTGGGCGCAAGGCTTTCTCATATCGATTAGCCATGCAAACATACGCAAGCAGCTGCAACGATGAAGTACTATGTAGTACCGATAATCACGAGGTCCTCGATGGTCTCGAGGGTCGCGTTCGACACTCACGTGTCGGATGACACACGCCTGATAAGTAAGTCTAAGTCTACCTCTAAAACAAGTGACCAAAAAAAGGTAGACCTTAGGCAACATCTCCCTTATGCAAGGTGGATTGTTAGAATCGCCACCTGTCGAGATATAATGTATCTCCCTTAAACTAAGAAAATTTCGGTAGCGCTTCCCGTAGCAAAAGTGCCTTCTCAGAATTTATATTAACTCGAATATGAAAATTGAAGTAATCTTTAACTCTATAAAATCAAATCTGTCTAACTCCTTTAGGGAACTCTATAGACTTCTCATATTTATACTAAGCAAGATAAAAACTTAACATAAGACTTTAGTTCCTTCCAAGACAAAATTTAATTAACTTCTTAGATTTGTAGAAATTATGGCAATACTTCCCATGGGAAAAATAGCTTTCCAAAATTTATACATAGCTAAGTATTGAATCTGAAAATAATCTAGACTTTCCAAAGTCAATTTTTTTCCAACTCCTTGAATTAGCAAAAATCCGGGCAGCACTTCCCATAGAAAAGAAGGCTTTTCAAATTTTTACTAAGCCAGATATAAAACCTAGACAAAAAGTTGAACTTTGAAAGCAAGATTTGACTAATTCCTTGGTTTTGTAGAAATTTCGGCAACGCTTCCTGTAGTTGGAGTACCTTTCCAAGATTTATACAAAGGCAAGTATAATAAATGATCCACAAAATGCGAGAATTGATCTAACTAAAAAAAAAGTTAGCTCATAAAATGCAATTTAACTAACTCCTATAGCTCTGGCACGTGGTACGAAGGCAAATATAATAAATGATCCACGAAATGCGAGAATTGACCTAACTAAAAAAAAGTTAGCTCATAAAATGCAGGAATTGAACTAACTCCTATAGCTCTAGCACGTGGTGAGCAACTAAAGCAACTACCTACCAAAGTGGAACTAAGCTAAGTAAAATTCTCACTCGGCCATATGCAAGTTCAAACCACAAATAACTAATCTTAAAACACCATGAGCAGCTGGGTGTTGAGGTCCAAAATTGAAAGTCAAATTTTTTATTTGTTTGGTTTTAGCCATGAGTCGGTGAAACTCCGACGAAACAGTTTGTCACGGCCCCTCGTTTGTTGTCCTCTTCTCTTTCTCTGCCTACGGTTTACCAGGCAGTTCTGTTTGTGACGATATATATATATCTTTTTGAATTTAAGACGGAGCCTACGACCGGACTTGAACCGGAGGCCTTTCCCTTACCAAGGGAATGCTCTACCACCTGAGCTACGTGGGCTCACGGGGAAATTGGAGACGATCGGACTTGAATCGATAACTTCATACTTGCAAAACATGCGTTCTGAATCAAAGAATAAAATTGAATATTGGATATTCAAATTCTTTCTTAGAATATACAAAGAAAATACGAAGATGCAACTTTTTTCAATTCTTACTTTACTTACATATGTAATTAGTAGCTGAATTCCCATTTTGTATACTTTATTTCCTAGATTATTCCGTTTATTTAAAACTTCTCTATTTCATAAGTACTCTCACCAACCTTAAGTTGAATCTTGTCAAACAATACTTCATAGTCTTTCGATGATTTGTGCCTTATACCCAACTTATATAAGGCGTAAAGCTAGACCATCCAACTTGGGAACAATTGTCTAGCTCAACCATCGAGTATACACAAACACAAGGCACCACAACTTTTCTTTTCTTTGGGTATGTAATTAGGTTGTCCAACTTCGTACAACGCCTAGCCGCCCTGAACTGTTTAAAATATCTGCACTTAGTTTTTTAAGGTAGCATATGATTCAACCATTCAACTTAGAAACAAGGTTCAACCTGCCCCTTCTTACCATCAATTTAAAAACTGTTTAAAATATCCGCACTTAGTCTTTTAAGGTAGCATATGATTCAACCGTTCAACTTAGAAACAAGGTTCAGCCTGCCCCTTCTTACAATCAGTTTATTCTACTCTGTTCAATTTGTGATAAGCCATAATCAGACCATCCAACTTAGGAACAATTGTCTGACTAGCCTGTTTACAAGTAAAATAGTAATAAGGTACAAACAAATTTACCCCTTTGGTTCCATCATGTGCGTGGCTTCAGACCAGACCATCCAACTTAGGAACAATTGTTCGGCCCTTTGCCTGATCCTCCCTCAGAATGAAACAAGAAGTTCAAGTCATCCAAACTTACGGAACAATTGGTCAAACTCCATCTTTCAGAAACAAAGAAATATTAGAAACTCCAAAATAACCAAGGCAACCAAGCTATCCAACTTAGGAACAATTGCTTGGTCCCTGAAAAACATTAGCAGACAACCTTGACAAGTCAGGGCAACAAGAACATCCAACTTGGGAACTATTGTCTAGTCCTACTGGCAGTCAAAATAAACATAACCTTAGTATAATGCCCAACCTTTGGTTGACCCAATCAATTTTTAGCATAACCGCCTTCCTCCCGGCTTCTCCCCTGATGCAAAACCTTTTTACAATCTGCCTTCAAACAAACAACAAAGTGAACCTTAGATTACACATGCCTTCCTTTACTTAGTTCTAATTTATATCCAAAAGTCAAACATAAACTCAATATGTGATGCGTGCAGTATACTTAGTCGAACTATAGCAAGATGTACATGTAAGGGTGTTAACTGGTTTATGGAAGGAAGCGATGGTTACCACTCGGTTCTCTGCCTCCAGAACCTAGCCTAGGTTTCGACGTAGCTTCTGCAATCGGTGGGGCAACCTCCCATAGTGGCGTTGGCACGGATTGCGGGTTGCAATCCCGCCTACCGCCTTCCTCTCATAACCAATATAGACTAGACTTGGAGTGAGAAGGGCAGAAGGAGAATCTTTAAGTCACTTAGATACGAGGGAGGTGCTCTCAGACTCGCGTGAGAGGGCCTTGATTCCTTTGGCGACCTTCCAACTCGCAGCAACAACTCGCGTGAGAGGGACTTGGAGTCGCCTGAAGGCCCCACAATGGCCGCCAAAGTGCACAACAACTTGGTCAAACTGGAGCCCAACTGCCTACTGGTGACTCTTTGGCGACCTTCCAACTCGCAGCAATACCCCCTCCCAACGACGAAGTCGGCCACACTGCTGAGTTTGCGACCCCAAGTTCTGCTAACTAAGTGCGGGCTTGCAACCCTGAGGCTCGCCTTCGGCTGGTCTGCACCTTGTAGTTGGCTTGTTGCTGTTTCGCTCAGTAGTCCCCAACCTCACGGATTGCCTCACGCTCCTTCGATTGCTAAGATTAGCGAAATTGGAACGAATATTCCGCTAGAACACCAAAATATACACCCGCCGACGATGCTTGTTTCCACCACGCAGGTCCCATCTCCTACCGCGCCAAAACTAACGCCTCACCATGGAATCCAACACTGTCGTTCGAGCCACCACGGTCGAGAAACCCCAGAATGAACCTTTGCGTTGCTCGTTTTAGCTGAACATCGTGTGAAATGCAAAGTTGTTGTTCCCACCATGTCTTTGCTCACGATTCCTTCGCGCACGTCCTTCTCTTTCTAACTCTTGTTCCACTAATCTATCATCTGAACTAACTCCGCCATCAAACTTGCAACACTGACTCCTCTGCCCCCGTTTTCGTTCTTCACTCCCCCAATTCTATCAGGAATTGCGCGAGTCATCTACTTCCCATTGCGGGTTCGCTCGCCTCTCCGCCATCTCCTTCGTCTCCTTTACGCCCCGTACTTAGCAAAGCCTTTTACAGCACCCGGTCCCACAACGCGCGATTCCCACGAAATGGAAATAGAGGAAGGAAGAGCGCCCGGGCTTTTTCCAGATTTATGCATATCGACCTTGCGCAGGGGCCATGCTAATCTTTTGTATATCATTCCAATTTTAGCGGATGTCTTGAAGGACTTAGTGCCGGCTAGTAGTCCCGACTACTCCAAAAGAAAAACATCGGAGGGGACCAGCTACTAGACGGTTCGATTAGTCTTTCGGCCCTACACCCAAGTCGGACGGACAATGCCTGCTGGCCTATATCGTTGCGAACTCCGACGCACTCTCATCCGGCCTGCTTTGCCCAGGTGGAGTTTTCCTCCACCTTGAGCCTTCATTGGGCAAGCTCCCGCACGGACAACCGATTGCGAAGTCGAGGGTGTGGGTTTGCTTCAAAGCCCAAGCGTGGGCCTGAGTGGAGAGGGCCCTGCTACGGATCTTGGCGGTAGTAGCAAATATCTGACTAGGAACTTTGAACACCGAAGTGAAGGGCGGGTTTCATGAGGAAAGCTACCTTCGTCAGGGTTGCCATTGCGGCCCCCTCCTCGTTGTGCTCCAACCACTCCATGAAGGGGCAGCTCGCCATCTTTTGGCCCCCAATAGCAAGCTCACATTCAAGCCTCTCACAGCAGGTCGCAGACGATCAGGCTGCCCCCCCCCCCCCTAAAACACGACACGGCACGTGGCTTTAAAGAAGAAAAGTAACAATAATATAATAAAATTTAATATTCCCAAAAAATATAGGTGAATAGGCGATATAAAAAAGGAAGGAGGGGCAACCTGGGCTGGGTAGATCGACCAAAACCAAGGGAGATAGCCTTGCTAGACCCTCAACCCCTTGGTTCCTTCATGTTGCTCCGTTTATTTCTTGCGCCGTCGCCTGTTGGCCTGAATCCTTGAATCCCCTGGATGAAAGTTCGACATCGTAACCAATAGTGCTAGGCCCAAGGGTGAGCCTAGTACTAGTGGACACCTATATAAACGGGTATTGCGCGACACGCGGATCTACTGAAACGTTTCAAAATCACATTGTTGTCGATGCCGTCCTCCATACGTATGCACATGTCGTGGTCCAACATACCAGTCGTAAGTAAAAAAAACTTTAATCCTAGTTTAATCCAAAGCAAAAAATCACGATGGCTCTACAACCATCAGTATGAAAAAAGATCACGCGCGCCTCAGCTTGTGCGCCCACACACACTCTACTCTAATCAATCATTTTCGTCAGAGTACGCGACTCGTGCGGTATACGCAAACTCTGAATTAAACCTATTTTCTATCACTTGCAAAAACCAGGTAGGATACCCTTGTAAGGGTATTCGCTCCGACACCTCCATTGCCAGTCTCCCTCCAACCTCCATTGCATTAGGCTGCAGCGCTAGCTCGTGTCCTAACGCAACACCTAGCATTGGAAGACTATTGCTACCCTATCGTCGACCACAGCTAAGGGTACTGAGTACCTCCACGAATGTCAGAAGAATGCCTACCAGACGGATGGGAAGACCAACTATATGTAGTGCTGCACGATGCAGTCTTCGAGAATGATTTCGTGAGGAATTGGCCGATCTGTACGATTTCGGCGGGCGCTTTGAAGAGATCACCGAAGGAGTCGAGAAGTGTTACGATGCGTGGGTCCGGTGCAACATCCATCGCTGGCTCGTCGGGAGGAGGGATGGCGTGCAAGAAAGTTATGCCCATTTCTTCCACGTGTTGCCATGTGATAGAGTTGCGTATGCTTGCTGCGGAGACCACGTAACAACCAATCGAAGGGTGAGGTGGAGGAACCGTGCATGGGATGAGTATATTGTTTTGATCACGAACATGAACGGTGCGGCGATAGAAGTTCACCGGGTAGTCCTCGCTTCTCAGCCACGACATGTCGAACTTGGTGTCCAAGATGTCAAAGTACTCAGCCTCGCGTGCGTGGGGGGTGAAGTACATGGGCGCCACGTGAATGCACCGGTCAATAGACTTGTGTGCATGGGATGAGTATTCTGTTTGGATCACGAACATGAACGGTGTGGCAATAGAAGTTCACCGGGTGGTCCTTGCTTCTCAGCCACGACATGCCCAAGATCATGTCCAACTTGGTGTCCAAGATGTCAAAGTACTCAGCCTCGCGTGCGTGGGGGGTGAAGTACATGGGCGCCACGTCAATGCACTGGTCAATAGACTTGTGTGTGTGACCGTCGGCCTACGTGACTCGCACGGGCCGCGACTTCCTTCGAACCATGATGTCTTGGCTGATGTAGTTGCGAGTAGCTCCACAATCGATCAAGGCGCTGCAGGTCGCCTTCCCGATCTGAATGCGAATGTAAAGTAACGATGCGTCAATGTCGTCGTA
Organism: Chara braunii; assembly: GCA_003427395.1. Classification (NCBI taxonomy): domain Eukaryota; kingdom Viridiplantae; phylum Streptophyta; class Charophyceae; order Charales; family Characeae; genus Chara; species Chara braunii. Next base: position 1,425,726 of record BFEA01000268.1, read on the forward strand.
CCGTTGTGTGGCCTGCTCGCCGTCGATCTTCACAATATACTCGTGAAGGTGAACAACCGCTAATCCGTTGTCCGTCAACGGGGTTGGTACTGCACTGTGCAGATACTTTCGTAGCTCCGCCATTAGGGCATTGCAATGCGGTTTCGGCAATGAACCGAATGGGGGAAGAGGCCACCATTGGAAGTCTTCCATTGTCACATGGTTGAGGTCCTCAAGTCTTGACCACACCAACGAGTCCTCGGATAATAGTGTCGGTGATGAAGCTGGTTCGCTTGCTGACGGTGATAAAACCGTGCATATGTGAGAGTCTAGCACATGGAGGGGTAGGTCCAACGGAGGGACCGACTGAACAGCATAGTCTTCGAAGTCTTCCCGAAGACGTGTGGCATCCGCATGCTCCCCGGACGTATAGGAGGTCGCTAGCAAGGCAACCGTGTTCGGCGGAATGGGAAGTGGAGTCGCCTCACTTCCCGTGGAGCTCAGCATCCCAAGCTTTGTTGTGAGCGAATATCGTCTTTGCCCTTGTTGGGGCATTGAGTCGGAGTGTGCTTGGTGCTATTACACCAAAAGCTGCATCCGTGCTTTTGGCGGAGCCTGTATTGCTCCTCAGTAAGACTGAACTTCGTCCATGGGTGGTTCGGTTGTTCGGCTTCCGATGTTGACACTGGTTTCAATTTCTTCTTTCGTCTGTTGTTGACTAGGTCTCCTTCACTTGATGTCAGAGTCGACGTCGGGTCTTCGTTTTGTACATTTGATTGGACTGCAGCGACGGGCTGCATCTGTTGTCCTTGCCGTTTGTTGGTGGCATGCTGATTGGTTTTGACGAGGGAGCGAGATCGAGTTACGATTGTGTCGAAATCTTTGTAGTCCTTCAATCACCCAAGTCCTTGGGTCACGGAGTCGACGGATCGTTTGAAAACTCTCGTCGAATGTGTGTGAACGTTAAGTTCGGATCCGGAATGGCAACGATCTTTTGCCATTCGGTCAACCATTCACGCGTCGGCTACTTTCTTGGTACATTTGGAAGACCTTGTTGATGCCCTTGGCTACCTCATCCTGTACGATGAACCGTGCTTTCCACAAAGCTTCCACTGTGTCCCAGTCCAACTTGGTGTGCAAGCGGTCCACGTCGACTCCCTCCTTGACCGCAAGGTGGTTGAGCCAGATTTGGCACACACCTATGGTGTTGAGATAGAGTGTCGCGAGCTTAAGGTGTTCGGGGACGTCACGGGAACTTAATTCCG
>BFEA01000268.1:1448289-1479417 GCA_003427395.1 Chara braunii
GAGAGAGAGAGAGAGAGAGAGAGAGAGAGAGAGAGTAGCAGAGCTTTGGTGCACAGTAGCTGAGAGAGAGAGAGAGAGAGAGAGAGAGAGAGAGAGAGAGAGAGAGAGAGCTGCTCCATGTGGTGCAGCCTGCTCTCCATGGTGCCGTCCAACCCGCATGGCATCACCCAACCACAAGGGATGAGTTGTGCCTAACTTTGGCGGCCTGTGTTTTTGTTTTTCCTGTGATCGTGTGTGTGCTACTGCCACCCAGTCTGCATAGTATGCTCCACAGGGTGCCGCCCACTCCAGATGGTACCGCCGAACCCGTATGGTATCACCTGGGCCACATGATAGCACCCTGTTCACATAGCACCACCTGGCCGTGCCAAGGCCGTGTCACACCGTCCAACCTGCATGACATCACCCAACCACAAGGGATGAGCTGTGCCTAACTTTGGCGGCCTGTGTTTTTATTTTTTCTGTGATCGTGTGTGTGCTACTGCCACCCAGTTTGCGTAGTATGCCCCACAGGGTGCCGCCCACTCCAGATGGTACCGCTGAACCCGTATGGTATCACCTGGGCCGCATGAATCATGATGGCACCCTGTTCACATAGCACCACCTGGCCATGCCAAGGCCTTGTCTCGCCAAACTTGGCCTGTGTGTCTTTCTGTTTGTTTGTTTTTTCTCTAGCTTGGCCATGAGTCACTCCACATTCGTCTGGAATGTTGAGTACACAGAAGCCCATGGTGTCCAATCAGGAGGTGATTTTGTTTTTTATTTTTTTTTTGGCTGAGGCACGGTTTTTATTTTCTGCTTGGGTGATGAATGGCGGAAGAGGACGGGATGGACGAATCAGGAGGGAGAGGTGATGGCGCGAGGTGAAGGATGAGAAGGACGTGTGGGTGGAGAGGTAGCAGCAGGGGTAGGAGGAGAAAGTGGATGTAGCCAAGGAGAATGCAGCAGAGGATGGGGAGCGGGCAGGGAATGGGAGAGCGGGCTGAAGAGGAGGTTGCAGAGGACGAGGAGGAGGAGGAGGACATTATGGAGGACGAGGGGGAGGATGAGGAGGTGGTGGAGGAAAATGGATGCAAGCAAAGCCGCGGTAGGTAACCGATGGTATTTTCAATTTGTCTGGACAGGATCAACACCTGGTTGTTTGAAATGAATGGCGGAAGAGGACGGGATGGACGAATCAGGAGGGAGAGGTGATGGCGCGAGGTGAAGGATGAGAAGGACGTGCGGGTGGAGAGGTAGCAGCAGGGGTAGGAGGAGAGAGGATATAGCCAAGGAGAACACAGCAGAGGATGGGGAGCAGGCAGGGGATGGGAGAGCGGGCTGCAGAGGAGGTTGCAGAGGACGAGGAGGAGGAGGAGGAGGACGTTACGGAGGACGAGGGGGACGATGAGGAGGTGGTGGAGGAAGATGGATGCAAGCAAAGCCGCGGCGTGTAACGGATGGTATTTTTAATTTGTCTGGACAGGATCAACACCTGGCTGTTCGAAAGTTGGGATGGTAACCATGGTTGATAGTTTTAGTGCACACATGTACAGATATTGTGTCATGGAAACCATGCCTTTTGTCCTTTCCCCTTGTGTTTTGTTATTTGCTATGTTGGGATTCATCGGGCAAAGAGTATGCATGCGCCCGCTGACAGGGTGTGACTTTTGCGTTGTGTTTCCAGCTTCCCATTCCAGTGTTTAAGCAGAAGACATGGAAGGTTGTGCTGTATCTGGAAGACGCCGATCCCCTTATTCGACAGGAAGCTGCTGTGACAAGTTGCAAGCTGATTGCATCTGTCGTTAAGTTCAGGCCGAGTCCAGGTGATCCGGACTTCCGGAGATCAATAAGATGGGAGAAGATAGAAGCAACCATATTTGAGGTGCTGCTTTCCAGCCTGTGCTCCATATGTTTCAAGCCTCGAGTACATGCCTTTCTGCCATGGTTGTGAGACGTGCGTTATCAGAGCTTGGGAGTGCTGGGAAGTCTTGTTCAATCCCCTGAGGAATGGTGCAAAGGACAGTAAAAATGTCTAATCTCATGCAATACTTTCATGGCACACCAAGAAGATCATGTGGACAGAGGGAAACATGGATATAGGAATGCCTGCCTGGTTGCCTTTTTGTTTACTATCCTCTCATTTCTTCTCCCCTTGTTCTATCTGTCTACGTCCTCTGGCCTCCACATCTTGCTGCTCCAAATCCCCTTCTTTTCATCTATATGTTTGTAACTAATGAAGTCAGTATACATTTCTGCATTCCTCCATCTCCTGTTCTTCAGCACTCTTTATATCCTTCTGAAAGGAAACCGCACTGGAGAAAATGAATTCTGCAAGCACAATGACTATTGCAGCCAGCATTCACATGGCGACAGGGCAATTAGCAGAAATGACAAAGAATGATTGCACCAGTGCAAGAATGGACAATGCTGTCGTGTCTTGATGAAGAAAACCCATTTTTCGCATCCCAACAATCAGCACAACAACAGTGACAGTTCTCTGCTCTCCCTGGTCTCACTACCGGCATATGCGATCACCAGTCTATTCTCTACCAAATATACAATGCTGTAGAGAGTACTATGCTGCTCACACTTTCACACAATGCTATCTCCAGTCTATTCTCTAACCTAGCCTACCCTACCCACACCCATTTCCCTGCAGTCCCCCTGCTGCCAGGATTTCCCTTCCTTGTGCCTTGTCCACTCATCAGGCGTCGTCCAACTACGGCTGTCGTTGCCCGCGTTCACCCTTGGTCACTCGCCAGCACTAGCGCTGTGTACAAGCAAACGTTCACTTGAGCAGCCAGGCTGGGATATGTGCAGGCGCTACCTTCCACTGCCTTCCTGAAGCGGCTGTGGCCTGCTGGGATCCCAACCACGTAGTTGGTAACCTGACCCGGTATTCCGACTGGTTTGACCCAGCCTTTTCCAAACTAGGATGGGCCTCACTTTTCACTGGCCGGGCCTTCGCTACTGGCCGGCCATACTTGTCCAGGCTGGACCTTCACTCAGGGCCCTGGCTAGTTGCACCTGGGAGGCCCACATGGCCTCAAGCTCCTACATCTTTCACATCAATTTTTATTTTGCTGTTGGGCTGTTGAATAGCTTGCCCTTACCCTTCCATTTGCGATATGTGCTTGCTCTCCTTCCCATCTTGCACCTCCCTGTGGAATATGAACCGAAAAATCTCACAAGTCTCGATGAAAGTGTCTCGTTTTACTCTTTACATCATTCCTCTCCTCCTGCCCCCTCACCTGCTGTCTCATTTCCTCCTTCCAATAGCACCTCACCTGTGCTCAAGAACATAACAAAAGACACCTAGCAGTTCCTCTGGCCCACGCCATCTGGGTTCGTTGGAAATGAAAAGAAGACAATCGATAGACCCAGCTGTTGCCCATGCCGTTCTATGAATGTGTTACGTGGTATTTTACTTTGACAATGTGCTTGTCTGCGACGTCTTTATCCGATTTAACCTCTATACCACTCTGAATTCTACATAAATCCCCCATCTCCCAATTCTTCCCCTCTTCAACTGCAAGGGTCTGTCGGGAGAGAAGGTTAACGGAGACCCTAATTTTCAGACCACATGCCATGCCATTTATAAGAAAACCAAAGGTTCATTTTAATCAAACTTGCCACCAATTCGTAGAGTGGAGACCATACTATCTAACTGCAAAAACAAATCCAAAAAGTATAATTAAAGACATGTAAAACAGCAAGGCAAAAGTGCATTTTCATGAAATTTACCAACATGTCAATTTCAGAAATCTTGAGGAATTTCAGAAATCTTAACACAAGAACAGGCACACACCAACCTTRAACMAAAAMAARAAMAGGMAAAAAAAAAAAAAAAAAAAAAAAAAACCCATCTAGGTTACCAGAGTGGCCCGGTGTTACTTGTCCGGCCGGGCCAAAAAAAATTAATAAAAAAAACGTTTTTGTAATTGACTTTTTATTTTAAATTTGGTAAAGAATTTTGATGCGACCCTGAGGCAAAAAGTTGTTCAGTTTATTTTTCTGCACAACATAGTTTTCTTTCGGATTTTTTTGGAGTTGTTTTTTCAACTTTTTTGTTTGTTTGTTTTTTGCTGGGACCTTCTCTAGTCCTTGCACGGGCTGGCCAGCCGGGACCCGGGCGGCCCGGCTGGTAGCCTAGAAAAACATAAGATATGACCTCACACTTTTTTGGAGTTTTTTTTTTTTTTTTTTGCTGGGACCAGTTTTGCACACCCCGACCGTCGGCGACCCTTGACTGGTCGGCTGCCGACCGCCGACCGGTCGGCTGGTCAGCACCTACTGGTCGGGGGTCGTCGGCACCCCGCATTTTTTTAAAATTTTTTATGGGGTCCAGAACCCCTAATAATATCACCAACACCCCCATAGCGGGCCCCAATACCCCATATACCACCCCAACAGCCCCGAACAGCCGCCAACACCCTTATTAAACTATCCATAACCCCCTATATCACCCCTATACTCCGGCGCATCGCGTGCGGGCGAGCTACGCACGTGTGGCGCCTAGTGCACGTGCAACCATGCGCGCGCACACCAATAAATAGAGTAAAAAAGAAATTGGAGAGGGCTGGCTGAGGTAGCCAATGGTGCCCCTCCCTTCTAAAATGTCGAAGGGCACATAAAAAAAAATTGAGCACACGTTTTCCTTGTTGAATTGTCCTTTTCCCAAAGGACCCCAGTGCATCTGCAAAGGTCCCAACGTCTCAAGAGACGTTCAGCAAATTTCATGTGAGAATGGAGCAGGCCAGCAATATATGTTCTGGATCCGTCTGCTTTTCAGCAGGTATGGGTTACACGTTACAACTACTTACTACCGTAGCTCTCTCTTTCTTTTGTTTCGTTTTCCTACGAGCAGTGGCCCTAAGGGCCTTGCTCCACGCGTCACTACTTGCACAAAAGACAAAACATATGGCGGCGTATGAGTCTTGTTCTAGCAGAAGATTCATTCCTCTCTTTCTTTTGTTTCCTTTTCCTACGCGCAGTGGCCCTAAGGGCCTTGCTCCACTCGTCACCACTTGCACAAAAGACAAATCATATGGCGGCGTATGGTTCCATGTTTTAGCAGAAGATTCATTCTAGTTTTGCACATTTGGTGAGTAGTGGAGGGAAGCCCTGGAAAGCACGTGGTGAGTTGGCCTTCTACTGCCCAGAAACTCGCGTGCGCAGTGGTCCCATAACTCCTGAAACACGAACCTCAATGTGAATCAACAGCATATATACTTGGCGTGCCATGACTCTGCAATGAGCAGTAGCTCGTTCACGGTGAGGTAGCCCTTGCTAATTATGTGCAAGGGCCTCTCAAATGACCCCCAGGGGTTTTCAAATAAAATTTAAGGAGCTATTTGTTTCCTCTCTCTCTCTCTCTCTCTCTCTCTCTCTCTCTTGCGTGTTCTCACACGTAACAGCCGTATTTTTTTTTATTTTTATTTTTTTCAATCCGAGCTGCAGGTATGCTCCAACTCCACCCCCCCCCATAGCCCCCCCCATACCCAAACGTTTCTCAGCGGATTTGGGCTGTACTCAGCAAGAGCAGTACAGCCCCCAACTCAGATTCGAGAAAAAAACAGTGGATGGTTGTTTTCTGATGGGTCGTCCCTACTGGTCGGCTGCAATACGGTCGGCGGTCGGCAGGGGTGCAACCTTGGCTAGGACCTTCTCTAGTCCTTGCACGGGCTGGCCACCCGGGACCCGGGCGGCCCGGCTGGTAGCCTAGAAAAACATAAAATTTGACCCCGAAGCCCTAATTTCAGTTTTGGACTCAATACCCAGGGCCTGAAAATGGGGGTCCCCGTTAACCATTTGTGCCAAGAGAAAAATAAAAGTCCTCCTCTCCTCCTTGTCCTTGTCATTTTGTGCACACCCTTCACCTTCCCAACCTTAGCCACCCTCTTTCATTCCCTTAGCCTTGTGCTCCACGTCCTGTGCTTTCATACTGTGCTTTGACTGCTGTTGATTGCGCAGTATTTGTCGTGTTTACTCTGTCCAGAGAACGTGTTTTATGTGAAGACCAGTTGGATATATGTTTGGTTTTGACAATTGTCTTTTTTCATTTCTGAAGGCAAATTGGTTCTTGGTTTAGTTTGTTTTCTCTTTGACGATGCATGTGCTAAGCGGTACTCTTTCTGCATCGTCTGGTGTATTTGCTCTTGGTAGATTGTGAAGAAGCTCATGGTCGCTGTGATTGATACGGAGCCGGGGGTGCGGAAGGCGTTCATGAGCTGTCTGCTGTCAACAGAAGCTCTTCATGAGTTCATTTTCCACGAGGACTGCGTCTTTCCTTTGTTTATTTCTCTCAAGGACGAGGTCAGGGATTTTGAGATCTTCAGTGACAGCATGCACACATTTGAAATATTATTACTTGTGAAAACCTTGAGCCAAATACTCCCAAACAACACCGTTTCTTGTCGCAGATGGTACACTCGAAATGCACGCGTGCCTTGTTGGTTTTGATGGTATATGTGAAAATGATGCACTTTAGTTCTTTGTTCTGAATAGGAGTGGAAAAACAATATTGTTCAGTCACTAAGTGACTATAAAACCTCCAGTACTTCTCCGAGCTATTTTGTTCCAACGTGGCGGTTCATCCGCAGTGTCTTTCAGAGCTCGACCTCCCGAACAGAAAAGGTTGGCAGCACCAGCCAAAATATTTCACGCCTGTGCCAATTTGACAAAACTGGCCCCTGCAGCAGAGATCGGAATAAGCTTGGAATATGTAGCGTTGGGTCAGAGAGATGCCCACATGCTCAAGGAGGTTAACTGAGACAATTGCTGGGACAACTGGTTGTCATACTTGCTTGGTCTATCCGTACTGAGGTGCAAAGTATCATTAGAATATCTATTTCTACAGAGTTATCCATTTTTGTGTTATGATCCTGGCCAATTTCAAAGTACACATTCATCAGAAAGTACAATGCCGTCCAATGGCAAAAAAAGAAATGAATGAACTTGAGAGGAGAGAGAGGGGAAGAAGAAGAAGAAGAAGAAGAAGAAGAAGAAGAAGAAGAAGAAGAAGAAAAAAAGAAGTAGAAGATGATGTACCCCACCATAGACCAATGACAATGCTCTTCTTCTTTGCCAACCACTCTCCTCCTCCTTATCTCCTCCTCTCTTATTCAAACAAGAAATAATAATAGTAATGTTGAATGGCTGAACCAGAATCAATGTCCGAATTCCTCTTCTACTGCGGGCATCACATGAGGTTCACCATAGCCATGGGTACCCTTCTTTCTCCTTCTTCCACGGCCAAGGCTATGGCGGACTACCAGGGCACTGCCCTGCTGTGCAAAGGACAACACAAAGCAGCTATGGCTGCTCTAGCGCAGGCCGCCATGCCGGAATCTGCCTCGAAGCTTCTTGGTGTAGCTCTACCCCAACTGGGGCCTTCCGGATGCAGCACCCACCAAGGTGATGAAGACGGCATCCACCATAGCCAGGCAGCCCACCAAGGTGATGAAGATGGCATCCACCATAGCTAGGTAAGTACCTCTGGCGCTCCTACCTCTTTGTCCTGGTCTTCGTCCGCCTCCTGTCCTTGCTCCTCTCCAGCAGCGCTGCTCTGATGCTAGCACTGCTCCAGCCAGCGCTCCAGCCAGTGTGTCGCCAAACTTGCACACTGGCAATGAGGAGGAGCACCTTGCTCCTCCTGGAGATATAGCGGCCTGCTTGCCTCTTGGTGAGTGACTTCCTAGGCCGCCCGTCCTCCAAGCAACCGGTACCTCCTCCCTTTTGGAGGGAAACATCATTGCAGACTCTGATATTGCCTGTACAGGCCCTAGACTCAGACTGGTTGGACTGGTGCCCGGTCTACCTCTACTTGGTGTGGTACCGGCCTACCTGCTACTTGAGTGTTTTCTGCTGTCACGGGCCTCTTTCCTCGCCACTTTAGTGTTTTCCCCGCTGCAACCCTCAATGTCACGGCCACAGGTAAGTACCGGCCCTTCGGACCTTCCGAACAAACAAGTGCCCTTGCGGGTCACACACGCACTCAAGCCGACAGGCACTCAGACAGGCATGCAGACCAGCAAGCACGCACCCACACACACTTAGAAAACTCAGCAAGAAGTGGGAAACTCAGTAAGGCATACATTCCATGAGCAAAACTCAGAATCAGCTTTGTCTCAGTTCGTGTTTGGCAGGTCATTACACAACCCCCCTCTCAAGAGCGAGGTACCTTCGAGCGAGAAGGTCATTCTGAGTCCCCGACAAACACATCGTAAGCGAACATACCAAAGAGATTTTGTGAGTCTGTAGCAGTGAGTTTTGCAGAAATGTTTGGTACAGCATTAGTGGCTATCTGCCGCTCGTATGCTTTACCAACGCAAGGTGCGCTGTGCAGCAGTTCTTTCTTTGAGATCCAATAGAGATCGTCCAGCGGGTGATACATTAAATGAATCTGGTACTGTCTCTAAGTGACCACCATTGATTCATGTTTTCACGACAGTCTAAGGATTTAGCATAAGGATATATAAACAACTATGATGCATGAAAGACTGGTATGTGTGCAGATGAGGAGGCACAACAGGTACATATAACGGACCAAACTTATCGTCACCAATCACATGCAAGACTTCCCACAGACCGTAAGAGAGAGGGAGACGTTTTCGTGATTCTTCCGAAAACTCGGACATATTGAGCCAGACATAACTTCCCACTTTGATAGTTGAAGGTGTGCGCTTCTTATTCGCATGTTGGATCATGGTGTGTTGTCGCTTGGTCATTGCTGCAACGACAACCTTGAGCAAGCGACCATACTTGGCCCTGAAGCCAGGTTTGCCAGGCTAACAGCTGGTAGTTCAGGGAATAAGTAGGAGAGCGGATTACGAATCTGCCAACCGTAATGCAGCCTGGTTGGCGTCATGCCCGGTGGAAGAATGGATGGAGTTGTTGTAAAACCCCTTGACCGAATGTAGCTCTTCATCCCACGTTTCCTGATCCAGAATAATTAAGGCAGGGAGAAGTTGAAACACGGTCTGATTAATCTCCTCAGTCGAGCCATTGGCTAAGGGATGTCAACCAGATGTCATGCTCAGTTTGAGGCCAGGGGGTTGGGACGTGAAGTCCTTCCATTTAGTACGCATCAAGCACGGGTCCCGATCACTCAAGGGTTTGCGGGGTCCCGAACTGCAGAATGTACTTCTGGTGGAACTCACGGATCACAAGTTCAGCTGGGGCATAAGGTGGTAATGAATCAGATTCATGAATTTAGAAAATCGATCAACAATCACCATCACTTGTGAATATCCTTTCTTACTTGTCTTTCCCATGTCCGTGAAGTTGATAGAGACACTCTCTCCGGGACCGTTGGGATTGGGAAGAGGTTTAAGCAGCCCCATGGACTTTTGTCTTGATGGTTTGATTCATTGACAGACTTTATACCCAGCCACAAACTTCTCAGCAGATCCTTTCATACTAGGCCAATGAAACTGTTGTATTAGGTTTCTGTAAGTCTGCGCCATGCCGAAGTCCGACTGTGAGCCAAATCCAAGAAGTGTGTGTGGAGAGTCTCATGGTTGGGTACACACATACGGTCATTCTTTCGGTAACGTCGGAAAACCAGGCCTTCCCTTTCGTGAAAAGCAGGCTGACCGCTTGGTGAGCCCGCGGCTGCTCAAGGATTGGACTAAGGTCCGGGTCCTTGGCTGTTTGCTCCACAAGTTCCTCCTTCAATTTTTTCTGGAGGTCATAGGAGTTCACAAGGCATGTCATATACTCAGGGTGGAGAGACAATGCATCAGCAACTCGATTATAACAACCCTTTTTGTGTTTTAATTCAAAGTCAAACCTGTCAATCTCAGGGAACCAGCGAGTCAATGTGGGGGACAGGGTGGTCTGCTCCTTTATCCATTTCAAGGTCTCATGATATGAGAAGACGCGTACGTAGGTGGAAGTGGCTACCTTTTCGTTGGGCTTGCGCTTGTTGTAGTATTCGAGCGGCCGCTGGCCATCACCATCATCTTGTTGCAGCATTGCGCCAATCCCATATTGGCTTGCATTTGTAGTGACTACGAATGTAATTTTTGAATCTGCAATGCCGAGCACAAGATAACTTATCAAGGCCTCTTTCAAGGCTTGAAAAGTGGTCTCGCATGTTGCACCCACGTGTAAGACACATTTTTGCTTGTTCGTTTCGAGTCTTTGGACAATGGGCGAGCAACAAAAGAAAATCGGGGCGCGAACTTCTCATAATATGATGCAAGACCAAGAAATGAATGTAATTTTTGAATCTGCAATGCCGATCACAAGATAACTTGTCAACGCCTCTTTCAAGGCTTGAAAAGTGGTCTCGCATGTTGCACCCACGTGTAAGACACATTTGCTTGTTCGTTTGGAGTCTTTGGACAATGGGCGAGCAACAAAAGAAAATTGGGGCGCGAACTTCTCATAATATGATGCAAGACCAAGAAAAGAATGTAATTTTTGAATCTGCAATGCCGAACACAAGATAACTTATCAAGGCCTCTTTCAAGGCATGAAAAGTGGTCTCGCATGTTGCATCCACGTGTAAGACACATTTTTGCTTGTTCGTTTGGAGTCTTTGGACAATGGGCGAGCAACAAAAGAAAATCGGGGCGCGAACTTCTCATAATATGATGCAAGACCAAGAAAAGAACGCAATTGGCGAACGTTCGCGGGTGGAGGCCACTTGTGTATGGCGTCAACCTTAGTTGCCTCAGGCTCAAGGCTTGCAACAGACAAACAGTGCCCAAGATAGATGACGCTATCCCTCCTGAAATCAGATTTCTCTAAGTTGAGATGGAGCTACATTTTCTTGAGGATGGTGAACACTTCCTCGAGGTGCTTCATGTGTTCCTCGATCGATTTGCGGAAAATCAGAATGTCGTTCAGATACACAACCACAAATCGACCAATCTGTTCGCGGAGGACCTTGTCCATGAGACTTTGAAAGGTGGCTGGTGCGTTTGTGAGACTGAAGGGCAGTACAATGAATACGTAAAACCCATCCGTGTCTTGAACGCAATCTTGTGCTGGTTTGTAGTATCGACAATCTGGTGGTATCCAGCCTTGAGGTCGATTTTGGAAAAAAACTTACACTCACCTACAACATCAAGCAAATCATCTATGCATGGCAATGGGTAGGCAATTTTCCTTGTGATGCAGTTTAGACCGTGGTAATCAATACACGTACGGAGTCTGCCTCCTTTCTTGAGGACAAAATTCCACAAATAAAACGGGTGCGATGATTCGGATTCACTAGATTTAATCTATCCCTTGTCGATCATCTCATCGATCTGCTTTCGAAGTTCCTGCAACGAGCTGGATCACATACGGTATACGTAGGCCCTTAGGGGAACAACGCATTCGACCAACTCAATCGTGTGTTTGACCGATCATGTGGGAATTCCAAGGGGTTCGACCACAACTTCCCGAAATCGGTCGAGTAGGCTTTAGATGCTTGTTAGGATCGGCGGGGTGGGGGATCAGAGAAAGGATCACCTTGATCAAGTCACATAATTTTGGTAAAGGAGACCGAATGTGAAGTAGACTAATTTGGAATAGAAGTAGGTGGAGAAGAAGAAATACAAGAAGTAGGATTTGGACTAACCGCAAAAGTAGAAGGCACATGAGTAGGACAAACATAAGCAACATAGAATTGTTCTTCCTCCTTTTGCTTGCGCCATTTTTTGTAGAACTGCATTGCATTGAGACAGGTTTCTTGGGATTCGCTTTTCCTGTCTACTATTACTGTGCATTCATTTCCCAAAGCATCATCCGCCACAAAGATATCAGCCTTCCACTCAGTCCATTTGCATTGGAATCGTAACCAGCCCAATCCAAGAAATGCGTTGAAAGGACATTTATCCAACACATAGAAGTTGAGTGCATGTGTGACTGTCTTCTCTTTGTCAAAGGTAGGGCGCACACCTTTGGCTGCATGCGTAGAGGAGATAAGTTATTTGTTGCCTACTTGGGTCTTGCAATGGGCCTGCAACTCCACTTGCTTCATTCCCAAGCCCACCTTGCATACCCCGTGGGGAAACATGAAGTTAGTAGTTTTCCCATAATCAACCAAAACACGGAGGTAACAGTGGTTGATGAGAAGCTTGAAGAAAATAAACTCCTCTCCCCCTTGAGCATGTCGTTGTTTCATCTCGGCCCCCGGCTCTAAGTGATAGTGGAAGTTTACCATCTCAGACTCCTTCCAAGGCTCGACATAGAGAACATTACATGTGCCATCCTTTGAATCAGTAGATGATGGGGCTTCAAGAGAGGACTGTTGATCTGTGTCAGGTTCAGGCTCGCTTCCTGTAGAAGGTGTTAATGCAATTTGTATGCCCGATTCGGGTGTCCTTGCAGCAGCCTATAACAACTTTGGACTTAATGATTGGGTCTCAGGCAATGTAGACAAACTCCCTCCTTGATCCTAGCCTTCCATTCACTTTTGCTGATCCGGAGGTTTGGTTGCAGCATCCTCCGGTTTGGCTGCGATCTCGACTCCTTTGGGGAGTGGGACATAGTTCTTCCTTGAATTCTGGGTTGGTCTCTTCAGATTTGGGTTTTCTCGCCATTGTTAATATCAGATTCATGGGCTGAAGATGAACAGGCACAGGATGTATCAGAATCTTGTTCTTGATCGTCATCAAGTGGGGTCATCTGCATAGGCCTCCTTATCAGCCTTCAGCATGTCATGCACAGCAAAGTGGTTGCTGCCTCTAAACCGCTTGCTGCCTATAGGCTTTTTGCTTCTTGTTGTGGAAACGAGGTCTTGTGCCTCGAGGCTGACTACATCCTGCATGAGGGAGAGCCAGACCGTGTATCCAATGTAGGCGATGTGTGTAAGCAGTGGGAATCACACCCTTCACAACGTCCATGCATGATTGTGCAGTCATATCCAACCCGGGAGTAGCGAAACGTCTGCTTACATACAATTGCAGGTTGTGCATGGTGCCCGTCCACTTGTTGCTCTTGAGATTATCAAGCTTGTTCCTTAGTAAGGAAGCAGCATGTGGATCTTTGTATTGTTTAATCAATATTTCTTCCAGTGTGGCCACGGGTTTGGCCTTGAGCCATTGCGTCAGATTAAGCTTAGTGTACCCGGATTGTATAGCTTGGACTTCTAAAGAGCCCCGTTCGCCGGGTTCGATGTTGGTCCCCATGATCAAGTACTGGCTCAGTAACTGAGTTCCCAGTACCTCGAAGTAGGCTTTCATGGAGCTGATCCAGGACTCCACGTCTTCCTTGTCGTACTTAGACGGTATTCGTACCCCATTTCTGTCTACGTCGGGACTGCTATAATCGGCACCAGCAAATGCTGTGTCTGAACTCGAGGCTGCAACAGTTGCAGAAATCCCTGCGCTGTCACATGTTGAAGCGGCAGCGGGGTCTGCACGTGATGTGAGTCCCTATTGAACCACACTTCGAGATGAAGAGGTGAGGCATCGAGAGGCGCAAGGACAAACTGGTTAGCAGAATTTGGGATCTAGGCCTGATGCAGATTTGCCATCTGCTGCATCTGATCACTGTGCTCCTTGGCCATGGATCCGCAATTTGCGTCTCCAGTTCACTTACCTGGTCAAAAAGTTTAGCGATCAGACCAGAAAATTCACCAAGTAGGTGACAGTCTATGAGAGCATGCACATATGTGACCAGATCTTTCTTGACCTCAGTGTCGGGACTGTTTTAGAAACAGCCTCGTGGTCCGCAAGAGCGGTTTTCCGCTTTTCGTCCTCTGCCTTCTCCTCTCTCCGTCCCTTGGTGTAGAGAACTGGGAACAATGGTTTGTCCTCTTTGTCGGCTGCATCCAGTTGGGCCTTTAAGGCCATAGAAGCCTTTACTGCTGCCATTTCAGCAAGTCCCTCAGGACGGGTGCTCTCTCCTTTCGTCCACAAGTCTCTACGGGCATCGAAATATGAACTCCGAAAAAGAAACAAACTGAAAAGCTCAAAGGAGAGAAAGTAGAACTCCTAGCCAGAGCGCCATTACATTTGGACTAGAGAGCAACCAAAAAAATAAAAGTAATTCAGATGAGAGTTCTGATCCAGCGTCTCAGCCTGATCAGACCGAATACGAGATCCCCTCGAGTCCAATCTGATCAGTTTCGTGACCGTACGGCAAACTCAGACATCGAGTGACGACATGCAACAGTGAAGAATTGAGTGGTGTATAAGGTGCAAATCAAGCTATGGACCTTGCGGTCAAAGTATACAAAACATCTCAGCCGAGATCCCCTCGGCAGCGAGTGCTCTAACCAGAGAATAAAACTTTACGTCCCAGACAGAAAGAGTATGGTCTAACGTCAAACAGATTTGGGCCTAAGGGGCCCTTCATGCTTGGGTCTGGTCCCACTGGGTACCCGGAAGGTCCCAAGTAGGTTGTGACCAAGTACCAACCACGAAGAGTCCCACATGGACCTACTTTTTGCCTCTACCGAACTGAAAAACGAATTCCAACTTCAAAAAGACCCTACAGTAGAAATATATGGCGTCCAAAGCAAGATACCTCATCTCTTCATCCATCAGGTGAGAAAACAGTTTCCATACTCAGATTCACAAATCAATTCCACAGAGGAGTAGGAAAAGAAACCCAGTGTAACCCCAACAGGCAATCAATACCATGCACACACATACATGGGCATCCCGGAGGTGCACGAGACTTACCTGAGTGGCCTGAGCTTCAATATGAATACAACTCACCCCCCTTTCTGATGGTCCTCCTGACCCATTTAATGCAACTCCTACACTAAAGTCCTATCTAGGAAGGTCGGACTCCAACACCAAAGTGCAACGCCGGATTCCCCGCAGATGATGAAGTACAAAGTAGCAACTTGCAGTCCGTAGATGCAGAATGGCTGCTTTCCTCAAGCTCGCCTGTGTGAGGGAAGCCCTAAAGTTGCTAAGTGTCTCCCTTGAATCAGATTCCAGGTGCAAATGCCTCTCGCTGTCGCCTCTCCCAAATGCTGCACGAAGTCTTATCGAAGTGTCTCGCCACTTCAATCTACTCTCCCACAACCCAGTGGGTCAAGTGTCAACCCAACATGACCTAATCAGGTGGGGGCAGCTTTCCTTAACTATGCTGCCCCACTTCCCTCAATTTCCAGCCCTATCTCTAAGTGGTAGCCCTCCACTTCGGTTAGGGTTGGAGCGGCGAAGTCAACTCTCACCACCAAGTAGAATCCGCTCTGATACCAATGTTATGATCCTGGCCAATTTCAAAGTACACATTCATCAGAAAGTACAATGCTGTCCAATTGAAAAAAGAAATGAATGAAGTTGAGAGGAGAGAGAGGGAAAGTAAAATGTACACCAGCATAGACCAATGATAATGTTGAATGGCTGAACCAGAATCAATGTCCGAATCCCTCTTCTACTGCAGGCATCACATGAGGTCCACCATAGCCATGGCCATCCTTCTTCCTACTCCTTCCACGGACGAGGCCATGGCGGACTACCAGGGCACTGCTCTGCTGTGCAAATGACAACACAAAGCAGCTATTGCTGCTCTAGCTCAGGCTGCCATGCCTGACTCTGCCTCGAAACTTCTTGGTGTAGCTCTGCCCCAACGGATGCAACGCCCACCAAGGTGATGAAGATGGCATCCACCATAGCCAGGTAAGTACCTCTGGCGCTCCTCCCTCCTTGTCCTGGTCTTCTTCCTCCTCCTGTCCTTGCTCCTCCCCAGCAGCGATTCTCTGATGCTAGCGCTTCTCCAGCCAGCGCTCCAACCAGTGTGTCGCCAAACTTGCACACCGGCAATGAGGTGGAGATACAGCGGCCTGCTTGCCTCTTGGCGAGTGACTTCCTAGGCCGCGCGGCCTCCAAGCAACCGGTATCTCCTCCCTTTCTGAGGGAAACATTGTTGCAGACTCTGATATTGCCTGTACAGGCCCTAGACTCAGACTGGTTGAACTGGTACCTGCTAAGACCTAGCCTACAACTACTGAGCCTCTAAAAATGCCAACTTTTGTATTCTTCTGCTCGGCCTCGAGGACCCGGCACATCTACCTCTACATGGTCCGGTACCGGCCTACCTGCTACTTGAGTGTTTACCACTGTTGCGGGCCTCTTTTCTCGCCACTTGAGTGTTTTCCCCGCTGCAACCCTCAATGTCACGGCCACGGGTAAGTACTGGCCCTCCGGGCCTTCCGAACAAACAAGTGCCCTTGCGGGTCACACACGCACTCAAGCCGACAGGCACTCAGACAGGCATGCAGACCAGCAAGCACGCACCCATACAGACTTAGAAAACTGAGCAACAAGCGGGAGACTCAGTAAGGCATACATTCCATGAGCAGAACTCAGAAATCAGCGTTGTGTCTCAGTCCGTGTTTGGCAGGTCATTACATTTGTAAATAATTGCTGAGGTTGCAAGTCAACAGTAGAGCAGCTTGTAAGTGATTGCGTTTATCCTCACTCGTTCCATTCCTATGATGCTATCAGTGGAGAGTCTGGAGACCTGATACGGAAATTATATTCCATGGTCGAAGGGAACTGAGACCTGAAACGGAAATTATATTCCATGGTTGAAGGGAACTAATTTGGCAATGTGGCAATATGTGAAGACACACAAAAAAGGCAGTGTGTGAAAATACGCTCAGAGGAAGAGGCAACGGAAAACTGGTGGCCTCATACAGCTTTTCTTGTGTGAAAGGTTTGCCAGGGTTCAGGTTGGCGCCACATATGCGACAAGATCCAGATTGGTACTGAGGTTCAGGCGTGGGTTTCTCGGGACTGAGACTGTCGACGTAATGCCACCAGAAAGTGATGCCTTGTCTTCTACATGCACCTCGCTACTATGCGGCTCGATATGCTTCAGTGTGTGGCTTTAGCATCCTTTGTTCTCTGTGTCTGCTATTTTTGCTGCGCAAAGCCGTGGTGGATAGCTTTGTAAAGTTGTTGAAAGTTTCTTCTTGTTGGCCACCACATAGTTTGTCAAGAGATGAAGCAAGCAAGGAGGGAAGGGGGTGATGGTGGAAGGAATCATGGAGAGTGAGAGGAGAGGCAAGATTATGAGCTCAGTTATTGATTTTCCTTACTCCAGGACTTGGCAGGAGTCCCTTGGTTGGGAATCAATCTTGTTTGCAGTCTTCTGGGGTGATTATGTGCAAAAGCCAGCTGCGTGGGAATTTAAGCCCGTTGTTAGGTGTCTTGACCTCCTATTGAATGCATAAAGAGGCTAGTCTGCTTCATGTGACTTCACAAGCTGTTTGTATGAGTTGGGCTGTATACTGGAAGGAAGGGCCTGCAAAGCTTTAAAGGTAAATTGTACGTAGGATGATCTGTGAACCGAAAGGTGTGATCAGCACAACAAGGTGAATGTTCTAAACGTCAGGGTCTACTCGGTGCCAAGACTGGATGCAGGCTCTTGAGCTCCTCTTGGATGAAAGAGGAACAATGACTCTGTTAGTTTACTAAATATGAACGATCGAGATGCTCATTCTTGTCTGGTTTAAACCTTGGCACAGGTTTTTGAGATCCGTGAGCTGGCAATCAAGGTGCTTGGACGAATTAGGAATAGGAATCCTGCGTTTATCTTGTCGAGGATGCGAGATCATCGGCAATACCTTCTGGGGGGGTTAGATATAATGTACGCATCTTCTTGCTCCCAGTTGCCCCTCATTGATAGCTCTGTACAAGTGTACTTTCCCCTTTGAGTGTCTTGTTTTTCTGGGGCAGCCCCCCTTTTAAGACCATGTTCTCATTTCCAGTTGTGAATTGTGGATTGTATGCTTTTCTAGTTTTGTGCCTTCAGTCACCTGCTGCCTGCCCCTTTTTTACACATTCGGGTCCCACTTTTGTGACCAATGGTTTAAGTTTTTGTTTTGGTTCTGGTTTTTATGTCCTTGTAAACTCTGGAAGTGCTGTATGGTATTCGTGTTGAATTGAGGGTCGCAACCATTTAGTCTGTTCAAGTGAGTAGATTATCTTGTGGGCTTCCCCCCCCCCCCGTCTTGCAATCAGGGCCAGACGCAGATGAATTGTCGGCCATCATGTCCCGAGCTTAGTAGAAAAAGCGGCTCCAGCAAAGAGGAATCATTGCCAACGACAGGCTCAATTGTGAAACGTCCTTAGAGATTACTGTTACGAGGGACCCTGATTAGGGAGCTTTCACAACTCTTTTCAGCTCTGACCAAATCAGGCCCACAGGGATATGCTTTTGCTACCTGCTTTTGTGATTTTCTTTGATCTTCAGCTCTTGTCATGGCCTTCCAGGTAATTTGATGTGCGCTGAAAGAGTAGTCACGCTTCTAAAGCTCATACTCAATTTAAGTCACTGTGGCTCTATCTGTGCATCTGAGAACTGTGTTTCAAAGTCAGATGCATGGTGAGACGATAGTTGGTGGATGGTGTCCGGAATGTGTAGCACTGTTGGCTGTGATTTGTTGTGAAATAGTTGACGGGCATGGGGTGGTATTTGAACTTAACTTCCCTGGTTAATGAAGTTGCAGAGTAACAGCTAGAAAACCGTTCACAGAACTGCTAGCAAAACAGAATAATCCAAGGCATAGGGAATTGTGCATAGGGAGAACTGCTAGCAAAACAGAATAATCCAAGGCATAGGGAATTGTGCAGAGGGAGTATGTTCATCTGTCCTTCCCTCATGTTTCGGTTTTTCAGGGTTCTACAAACCGTTTTTCATTCTGGGCCATTTGGGAGGGGTCACTCGAGGGCTGGTAGGGGGTTCATCCAAGAGGGACTGTGTAGGGGGTCCGTTCAAGAGGTGCCATTTGGGAGGGGTCTCTTGAGGGTGGCAGGGGGTCCGTTCAAGAGGGAGTGTGTAGGGAGGGAGAGGGGGAATTGCACAGGATTGAAAGGGGGGGTCGGTAAATGGTCAGGTGTTGAAAGAGGATTGTGGGGGTGTTGTTGCTGGATAAAATTGTGAAGGGGCTGAGGGGTTTCAGTTTGAGAGAGAGGGAGGGCAGTTCGGGAGGGGTACAGGGGGGCGATCCATAGTGAGGCCGAATAGGTTTGTCTGCAGGGATGGCAGTGAGAGAGGGGGCCACTTGAAGGGGTGTTGGCGGGGAAGGGAAGTGAGTGTTGAAGGCGGGGAGAGTGTGGCTCAGGGGTTTTCATGTGGCTGGTTCCATAAGGGAGGGTTGTAGCTCCGTCTATATGCAGAATTAACAGACACATGGTATGAAACTGTTGGAATGTATCTGTTCAAAATGGACCTACAACGTAAGGGAGGGTTGTAGCTCATTACGTCTCTTGAAAGTCTTGGAATGTACTTCTGTTCAAAGTCTTACGATGTATAGAAATTGGAAGCTTCATCACCAGTCCATTTGGGCCGTGTACTGGACGATGACCCAGATGCGTGGTCGATCACACATTTATATGATCGACGAAGTATGTGGGCCATCACCTGCACGAACAACCCAGGGTTGATCTCCATTGGTCAGGTGGATCTGGACTGTTTGTTGGTGAAAGACCCAGATTGGCCTGGTACCGATGCAAACCTACGAGGTAATGACAGCGGATCCACGGGAAGGCAACAATAGTCGCATCACCACTGCTTTTAGCTGCTCCCTGCAGGCGACCTGCTGTCCACCTTTGCACCTTGAGCCACGTGGTGCTGGTTTGGGCTTTCCGCTGTTGCCTGCTGCATGCCTACGCCTCCTTTTTTTCTTCTTCTTCTTCTTCTTCTTCTTCTTCTTCTTCTTCTTCTTCTTCGTCTTCTTAGTCCTCTTCGTCATCTCCTCCTCCTCCCCCCCGCCCGTCCCCCTCAGAGGATCCCACCCACCCTTCCTCTCATTTATTCACCTGGCCTTGCAGCCTAAAGGGGAAAAAATGACAACAGAAAACAAAGAAATGAAAGGAAAAGAAAGTGGGGTACAGAAAGAACCTCAAGAGCTACTTTCTCCTCATTTTGGTTCGTTGTTAGAGGCCTGGATTTCTAATCACTCCTATTTCTGTCTCTCTCAATCCCGCCTGCTGCTTCCTTCTACATGTGTTTCTGAACAACAATTGTCCTCTCAGCTCGTCAGACCACCCGAGTTCCACCGTCTACCTTTGCCCCTTCTCTGCTTCAAATGTGCTAGACACCTAGGCAACTCATTCTACGCCGACTGTCTTGTAGTCTTCAAGAACGAGCTGTAGGAGTGCAAGACCCCAAGCAATGAGCTTAGGAAGCTGAACAGATACGCTAAGAAACCTTTGTCTTGTGGTGAAACACTCGTCTTAACAGGTTTTGAGATGTAGATACATTTACAATTTTATGGACATATGGATGAACATTTTGGTTGTTGAATCATGCTGATTCAATTTGATTGTTGTAATCTTAGGATGGATGGAGAGAGGCATAAATGATTGCGCAGATCAACCAATGGGCGGACACGTGTATTGATAGGGAGGTGGATAGTCTGTAGGCAAAGGGCAAGATGGTGGGACATAAATAAAAAGCAAGTAGGCCGACAAATAGACGATTCAGTTTTGAACGTAGGTCCAAACTGTTATTGGGAAGCAGCATCTGCCTGAAATCAGGTCCAGTGTCATCAAAGGATGACAGAGGGTGGAAATCCCAGTGGACCAATTGCAAAACTAATACTGCTGGGAACCAGGTGAGCATCCCGTTCTTGTAAGAGAGAATCGAAAACAATCAGAAAAGTTTGATGTCTCATACAACACACCTCCACATTTTCCTCTTAGGTCAGAGTGGTCAGACACCATTAGAAAAGATGAGCAAACAAAGACCAAAACCTTTCTGCACGCCTGAAGTAGACAACGTTTCGACGCCGCACTTCAATGATGATATCCCCGAAGGAGGACCAGACAAAAGAACCTCAACTGGGAACTTGTTGCCCCAAGTCTAACAGCATGGAAACTGAGTTTTCAGAACTTGAGCAAAGATCACTCCTCGTTGAGCTCTGCTGGTGCACTGAAGAGGATATGTTGATGCAAAGAGGCACTCTATCTCCCACTTATTGGTGAACAGCGGAGGGTGTGTGCACTCTGGCAGTTACTGAGGCACAAGTTAGTGCATCAGTAGTGGCTGGTGTTGTGGAGATGATATTGCTGTGCATTGTTGTTCAGGAGGCATGCACCTGATACAAAGTATATAGGTTGGAAGATGACTTTTCGGGTGTCAAGGGGAGGTCAGCATGATCATGTGCTGTGTTTGGTATGGATGCAGGTTAGATGTGAAGACTAGAGAAGAATGTACAAAACTCTTAGGTGTTCTTATGCGAAGTTGTCCAGAAGCTGTATCATGTGATTACCCAACCATTTTAGAGGTTTGTGTGTCCTTCCATTCGCCCTCTACTTTCTGAACAAGTTATGCAGACCAGTGTGTTCTTGATGTTGGTAAGAGTCAAACAAGAGAGAGAAGTCGCACATCATGTTTGGGTCTTTGCATGCTTTCTTTCATCTGTTTTGCATGTCTGTTTGGGTCTCGCACTCGAGCTCACTGTGTGTCTTGTTCAAGATTCCCATGGGATGTACTATGTACACCCTTTCCTCTTTTTGAACAACAGGTTGACTGAAGGCAAGCATATTTTCCTGACAAATCGGGACTTCGAGACTGCAATGAATGGTTTGAACGTCCTCATGTCCAGATTCGTGGGTAAAGGCGTTAACCAGTTGTCATTTATGTTGGCAGGAGGCACTGGCCTCTGCTTATTCTCTGCTACAGTTTGTTGGATATTGTCAGAGTTTGGTATGAAACAGTCGCTTGAACAAGTTACTGTTTGGTATTTATCAAATGAAGAAGCATTCATTGACGTGTGAAAATTGCCCCTTATGCTTTTAGGCTTCTAGCTTGTGATTTGTAATCTTCAGCCTCCTCTTATTCCTCATGTGCCTCTGAATTGTTTGCTGCTCTGTATAACCTACCATGATTCAGTGGGATAATTGCAGGCTCCTAAAGACAATGTTGAAACCATACTTGCGTGGTGAGCGGTGCGCTCTTGAGTGGTGTGCGCACATGGGTAGTGCGCAGGGGTATGCGCAACTGGTCCCCATGCGCGCGCACTATTGAATGTGCCTTTTTGTGTGTGTGTGTGTGTTTGCTGGATTTTGGAGGCAAGGCGTTCGTATAGGCCCGTTGTGTTTTCTTTTTGTTTTTGTCTTTTTGAGGGCGTACTCGATCTAGCTCGAGCTTAAATGTATCTGACCCACCTACAGCTGGACCTGGATGTATATGACTGCAATTACGTCCATAGATAAGTGAACGTCCTATTGTGAGTGAGCCTATGGGCCTTGCTCCACCATTCACGTCATGTGCAAAATGAGAATGAATCTTCCGCTAAAACATGGGAATGTACACCTTTTGTCTTCTGTGCGTGTGGTGGAGCGAGGCTATAACGGGTACCGAACTTGGGCCTGTATTTCAACAGTTCAAGGCTCGTCGTAATTCTGGCAGATGTCAGACACTCGCAATCAAAACTAATGGTGGTGTATCTTTCCATGTTCTAACTGAGATTCATTTTGCACATTTGGTGAGTGATGAAGCGAGCCCCTAATATTCCGGATTCTGGCAGTGGTAGTTCAGAACAACCTGCACTCACCATTGGTTCTGTCGGCAGGTAAGGGGCTCGATCCACTTCTCAACACATGCACATACGACAAAAAGTATGGCAGTGCATCTTTCCATGTTCTAGCTCAGATTCATTTTGCACATTTGGTGAGTGATGAATTCTGGCAGAGGTAGTTCAGAACAACCTGCACTCACCACGGGTTCCGGCGGAAGGTAAGGGCCTCACTCCACTTCTCACCACATGCACACAAGACAAAGTATGACAGTGTATCTTTCCATGTGCAAGTGGGAGACTCATTTTCACTTTGTACATTTGGTTAGTGGAGCGAGGCCCGTACGTGGAAATAGCCCGTCGACATACCCTCATCATGACTGTACAGGACACAAAGACAGCAATATGGTGGGTATTCCACAGAGCAGGATGCTTTCTCATCATGACTGTATCAGACCACTGAAAAGCCTCCGAGACATAGAAGATAGCATGCACAGGAACACCAGAACACACAACACAGTTTTTGGGGCTGAGCCCAGTCCTGAAACAAATTTGCCCAGTCCATCTCTTCATTTTTGCGGGATGGGGGGGGGCTATGATTCAGGGCCCCCCGCCCGAGTTTTTCTTTGGGGGCGGGGAACTCCAGTTTTCACCCTTGTTGCGCACTGGGCACACACGCGACATGCACAATTTGCAGTGCGCCTCTTGTGCATGACTGGCGCGCACGCGATGTGCTTCCGCATAAGTATTACTAATTATGTCAACGGACATGGGGCAGGATCTGTATGTAGTGATGTTGGTTGGGACCTGTTGTGGCGATGAGCTTTGGTGGTCTTTATAAAAAGAGTACTTGCATGGGAAGTGTGCATGTTGTATAAAGGCTTACAAGTTAACTTTTCCTCTTTTCAGACCTTGATTTCGAAACTACGGGAGGCAATGCTAATCGAATCTTCGCCTGCACGTGGCCATGGACTCTGTGGAAATTGTGGAGTGGTTACTTCAACGTTGGCAACATTAGGCGATCTGAGTGAAGTGGTGGGTTTTTACCAGTCACAGAGCCTTTTGCTTCCACCTTTTGCTCCTGTATTGGTTTTCCCCCCTGTTTGAATCTCTCTGGTCCAGAGATCTATCTGGACCGAGCAGTTGTTGAATTCGTGTTGTCAAGCCAAATGTTATGGTCAACTGTGCAGTCTGTGAGTTTCCATGTTCCTGGTGTGTGGTTCATCGGGATGTTTTACTGTGCTCAGCTGCGGTTGGTGGTGTTATAGTTCCAACAAAATTTTCTATTTTCGCTTTGCAGACTGAAGGCCTGGGTGAAGGTCTCAGTTATCGTGGCCACCCCATCTCTTGCTACTAAAACATGCAACGAGGAGATCAGATATGGGTTGAATTCTCTAATGCTGCTTATGCAGTTGTGCCTGGCCTTGCATTGTTAACAGAAGTCTAATGCTGCTTATGAAGGTGTGCTTGGCCTCGAGTTCACTCACATGATGGTGTGCTTGGCCTCCAGTTCACTGACATGAAACACATATTTGACAAAGGCATCTCTCTGCATGCAGGGGGGTTCAGAGCTTCGACAGCATCTTAAAGACCTGCTACCACTGATTGTTCAAGCTCTGCAAGATGACAAAGTGCCTGGAAAGCAGAGGGTGGCAGTCATGACGCTTGGGAAGGTTCTACAGAGCACTGGGTATGTGCTTATCTTTCATGACCTTTCCACTTTAGGGGTTTATTTTTGGAAATATTTCACTGGAGTTCTCTGACTGGCCTCTTTTCAGATCGCTTGTCAGAACTGTGAACCTTGTGTAGCCTTGCCTGGGTGTTTGGTGCATGTGAGTATGCAATGTGTGTAACTTACTAACTTGCTGCTTGATAAATAAGTGATGTGCTTTGGAGTGGATGCAGTCAAAGCCATTAAATTTCCCGCGCGAGCCATATGTGAAGCTTTTGTACAATTTGACTTACGTTCAGGATCCATCTACAGAAAACTGTAGAGCCAAGTGAGCTGCATGCCCACTTCAATGTTTTTCGGGCTCAGTTGTCCAAAACGTCAGTTTCCATGTGTTTTGTGCCCGCCCTTCATCAGGGACACATTGTTTTTTGCGACTTTCCGGCGTTTGTGGTAGGCGTCAAAAGCCGTTCATGCTGTGCTATCAAACAGGCTCTCCTGGAGTGGCAGCAGGTTTGTGGAGCTGATAGTGTCAGTCAGCATGGACTTTTTTTGTCCGTTGTGCCATGTGAAGGATTCTTGCCCAGGTTCAAACCCTGGGAATCACATTTTATTTCCCGTTTTTTCTGTCGTGTGGTGTGTGTTGAAGAACGGGGCGCAAGACACCACTGCCTTTATGCGCATTGGGCCACATTACTGTGCTCACAGACAACTCTGTCATTGCTTGAAAGCCAAGCTTACCCCTCAACAGGCACGCTACCCCTCGACAGGCATGCTGGTGGCGCGAGCTTTCTGAGTTCATTTTCTCAGTTCAGCATATGTTGGGGAAGTCGAACTTGGTAGTGGGCGCCTTATCCCGGTGTCCCCATTTCCACCACAATGCCATCGGGATGTCTGCCCTCTCGGTTACCGCCATGGATGATTCAGTGGTTGACTTGTCTTGCACCCATTATGCTCGCTGCCCAGATTTTTGCGATATCCATGCAGACTGCGGCAGGATGAGATCGAACTGTCATATGCCTTACGCGAGAATGGTCTCCTGTGCTGGCATGGCAAATGTGATCCTTCACTGGTCATCTCCGTTTTCACGCCGTAGCCGAGTTCCACGATTGGCTAGCTGCAGGTCATATAGGTTTCCAGAACGTCTACAATCATGTCTACACATGGCCCAATCGTTCGAGTTTGTCCAGAGTTACATCTGGGAGTGTTGCACTTGCCAGGAGGTGAACTGTGCGAACCACCATCTGAATGGGTTACTCCAGCCTCTATCACCACGCTGTTGCGGGTGGCCCTGTGCGGGCCATGAATCGCATCCCCATTGTAGGGATTCGAAAATAGTCCCTGGTTACAGGGGAGAAAAGACAAAAGAAAAGGGAAACTGGGGCAGCGGTTGGTTTGCGCATTTTTGCAATCTTCCAAGGTGGCTGTCAAGGGGCCTTTGTTTCTATCACTGGGTTAGGCGTGCTAGAAACAGGAGTTCTGAAGGAGAGTCTGACTAACCGCAGCATAATCATGATTGTCGTAACTGCGGCACCAACTCATCTCAGGATGGCTACTGGACTACTATGCTTCACGGACACCAGATGACAGAGGATTGCGTTCTCTTTCTTTTTTTTCTTTTTAAACAAACACAGCCCCTTCTATTATGGGGGGCATCAGTCCGGTTGCTTATCACCGGCAAGCATGTATCCACCACTCAGAAGAGGGGTTGGGGGAAGGGGGGGAGTGGGGGAGGGGGAGAGGGGGGAAGGGGAGACGGGGGAGGGAAGGGGAACGAGGAGAAGACTTAGAGACTTAGAGAAACGACTTCATCCTTGTGGCCCTACCGTCTTCACCCGAAAATAATGCCCGGGCATTGAATATGAATATTACGCCCGACTTGCATTATATTCTTTATAACGCCTGGGCGCTGTAATCAGTAAATTGGTGGCGACTTCAGTGGGGGCCCAAAATTCCGTAAAAAAAAAAGTTCAAAACATTCTGTAATATACTAAAAAAAATATGCTGTCCAGAATTGCAATGCGACCATCTTTTGGCTGAGGGTCAATACAGAATTCCTTATAAACCCAGAAATAAAAAATGAAAACAAAAAAATTAAACCGAAATATGCCCCCTTTCAACCCCCTTTGAAACCCATGTATATCCCACTCCCTGCCTTTTCAAACCCATGTGTACTACCTCTACATGGCACTCTGCCCATGGAACATTCAAATATAACGCCCGGGCGTTCTATTTGAATGTAACGCCCGGGTGCTATATCCAAGGGGCACTATTGCAAGGAAGATGAGCAATAGCGAACTTCAGCAATCGAACAGCATCATACACATGAGACCAGATAGTTGAGACCTCGAACCAAAAGCAGAATTGCATCACGAGTTTCACCAAATAAGAGCACACCAAAAGCTCATAATTGACAATGCTGGAATAGTCTCATCATCATCATCAACGAAGAACCAATGTTGATATCCTATCTGGCGCTCGGCGCCCAGACTACAGATGTCAGATCCTATCTAGCCTACTCTACAATGCCGCTGATGACGTCAACAGCTCCCCAAAGTACGAGCAGATCTCGGCCAATGCCACACGCTTCAAGCACCAGGTATGTCTCTCGTATCACTCACAACCTCGTTCCCCAACTCACAGATGCCACTTGCACCCAAGGACCACCATGCGCCCCATCCAGCACACAGCAGCGCAGCTCGGCTATGGCTGCCTGCTCCTTCCAGCTCGCCCATGAGTGCGTGAGCGTGGCAGGCGGTAGCGCAGCAGCGCTTGCGCACAAAGCAGCCAGTGCCCGAATGTCCACTGCCGAGGCAGGCCCTTCCCTATATTGAAGTGGCCTGCTGCTGCGTGCCGTCGTGAGGTACTGGGCCCTGGCCTAGAAGCTTCCACTAGGCCCGACGAGGCTGCGCCTCCATTCAAGGGAAACAGGCCCAGGGCCTGTGGTGGTTACTAGTGCCCAACTGCCCGCAGACTGGGTTGGGTCCATGCTGCGAATCTCGCCCAGGGCCTGACTCAGATGCGTTTGATAAAGATGTCCAGGGCCTGGGCGCGTCCAACCAACTGGCGCTGCACAACTGCCTGAATTTTCCCCGGTTGCGTAGTAGTCCAAAATAGGCCTCTTGGGGTCTGTCGAGCCTGCCTTCACTTAGGGCGGCCAACGCTGTTGCAAATAGGGGACCAGTAGGGCTTATCGAGGCCTTGTGCCTCACACTATACTCGAAGGGGCGTTATATTTGAGGGGGCGTTCTATTCGAGGGGGTATGTTGAATATCGGGTGAAGACGGTAGTCACCTGCCGAAGGGGGGACTGCTACAACCCACACCTGGCTCTTCTTCAGAGGTTCACCTGCTGATCGGGGAGGCTTACTAGCAGCACCCAGTCACACAGGAGCGGGATCACAAGAGGTGGGGGGGGGGGGTTCCCTATCGCCATCTCAAGGATTGCATTCTCCTTTTTTTTGCCAGATGGATTTCGAGGACCCGGAGGAGTCACTTCGACGTGGCACCATGATGCCATGACCTATGCTAATGCTCAGATCACAAGGCGTGATCTGTGCCAACGCTTACTGGACTGACTGGAACGTCTTCGTGAGGATGCTACCCTAACTCTAATGTTAAGGACGGCCCGGGCACAGGTGGGGTCCATCTATATACGGTCCATCTGTGCCTCATCCCGCAGACTCTATGGGCAGCGAACCACTCTTCTACTAAGATGTGATATCCCGCCCTCCCCTATCCTAAGCATGATGCCTTTCCTACCCAAGGCATGATGCCTTTCCTACCCAAGGCTCGCCAAGGATTTACAATCCCTACACTTACAGAAATCCCTAACGTGAGAATTCGGTGATCCGGGCTGCCCGCGGTCCTACTGGCCTGACGGTCCGGATTTCCGTGCGATCTTAAGACTTTAAGACCTTAAGATCGTGCGACGATCCAGGCCATCTGGCATGGCCTGACGGCCTGGACAGCCTGGATCATCACGCGATCTTAAAGTCTTAAGATCACGAGAGGATCCAAGCCATCTGCCCGGTAGGATTGCGGGCGGCCTGGATCGTTGCGCCGGTTGAAAAGAGGGCCCATCGCAGGGCTGCCTGCCTGGGCAAAAACTGGTCCCATGTGGGGCATAGTTTTCTTTCTTGAATAGCGGGCAACACAACATGCACTCGCACAGGCGGGAACGAGACAACACGCACTCACAAGGACACCCGCCCGTGCAAGCACACACACGGACACACACACAAATGCACGCCCGCACGCAGGCAAATGCATCATGGATAGACTGTCGGGGTTCAACCTCCTGATTGGTGAAAGTCCAACGAAACAGTCTGGCACAGTCATGCTTTTTTCGTGGAGTTCACACAGCCACATGAAGAGTGCATGCGTGTGTGTGTGTGTGTGTGTGTGTGTGTGTGAGAGAGAGAGAGAGAGAGAGAGCACCACCTTGACGACACGGACTGATGAAAATGACGACAAAGACAACAATGAAGATGAAAGATAAGGAGCATGATTGGCGAAGGTAAGGTAAGATGGTACTGACGTCAGGAATCTGGGAAGGGGGAAGAAACCATGGCAGCGGCGGACGAGTAAAGCGGACAAGTCCGGAAACCAGACAAGGAAACTGGACACGTCCGGAAACCATGGCACCTGCAACTCTTTTAGGCGTCCTGCAGACAATCAAGACCACCCAACCAAACAACAAGGGCGACGAGATCTCAGATCCAACCACATCTGAGTCGATCTCTCTCTCTCTCTCTCTCTCTCTCTCTCTCTCTCTGAAGCTGAATCAATCAATCAATCAATCAAATATTTGACAGCATTTCCCCACCCGCATGGGGTCGAAATGAATCACTAGAGAACGGCTGAAACGTCAGCCAAAATGCACAGCACGTCCATACAACCCATGGG
Source organism: Chara braunii (assembly GCA_003427395.1). Lineage (NCBI taxonomy): Eukaryota > Viridiplantae > Streptophyta > Charophyceae > Charales > Characeae > Chara > Chara braunii. Next base: position 1,477,277 of record BFEA01000268.1, read on the forward strand.
GCTGAAACTAGACCCAAAAATTCCAAATGCAACGTGAACCAACTGTGGCTGCACTCAGCGAGTCAGCGGCACTACCCACCCCTCATGGGGTCGACACTTCGACAGGAACCATAAGCGAACTTCGAATCACAAGATCTAGACTAAAATGGGGAAAGGAGGATGGGCGAAAGAGAGTGCACCATGTGGGGGGAGGGGTGGAAGGAGGAAGTTGATGAGGTAGGGGGCAAGTAAAATGAGGAGACAGAGCAGGAGCAAGGCTATGAGGATGGCGGAGACCGTCAATAATATCTCAAGGCCATCAACGTTTCTTTGTGAAACAAGAACCGAAAAAAAAAAGAGGACGACGAAGACGCGGAGGATGACGGAGACTGTGATGATCATGATGAGGAGGAGGATAAGGGCGCGACGAACGCGACGAGAAAGATCCGAAGAAAACGAGGAAGAAGGGAAATTATGGAAAAAGATTGCTACGTGGCACAAGTGGGGGAGGAGAGGACGAAGGAAGTCCATGACGAGGACCAGATGAGGAGGAGGAGGAGAAAGTTCCGAGGAAAATGACGACAAAGATCCTAAAGAAGACGTGGGGGAGGGGGAGGGGGGAGGAATGGAAAAAGGGCGCGATGAGGAGGAGGATAAGGGGGCGATGAACAGGACAGGAAAGATTAAGGAATATGGGGAAAAAGAAAAAAGAATGGAAAAAGATTGCCACGTTGCACAGGTGGGGAAGGAGGGGAGGAAGGGGGGAGGGGAGGACAAAGCAAGTCCATGACGATGACCAGGACGAGGAGGAGGAGAAAGTTCCAAGGAATAGACAAAGGTCCTACAGAAGGCGGGAAAAAAGAATGGAAAAACGGCGTCACGTGGCATGAGCAGGGGGGGAGGGAGGTTATGGGAAGTCGATCATGACGACCAAGAGGAGGACGAGGAGGGGAGGGAGAAGGTCGAAGACGTGGAGGAGCATGAGGTGGAGGACGACGACGACATGAAAGTAGCCCAAAGGTGATAATGAAGAGGATGAGAAGGTAGAGGTTCGGGAAAGCATGTTGATGTTCATCTGAAAGCAAGTCGATGGTGGGGGGGTGTGAAGAGAAAGCAAGTCGATGAGGAGGACAACGAACGGGCGAGGAGGGGGAGGAGGACAGCGACGTCGAGGAGGAGGGGGAGGAGGACGAAGATGTGGAAGGGGGGGGAGGCAGGGGATCACAACGATGTGGAGGAGGAGGAGGCATAGGACGTTGATGGCAAAGATCCGAAATGCCACGTGGCGTGGGCGGGCGGGGAGGGAGAGCAAGCCGCCGAGGAATAGGGAGGAGGACGACAAAGACCATGACGAGGAGGAGAGAGAGAGAGAGAGAGAGAGAGAGAGCCGGCATAGGACGTTGATGGCAAAGATCCGAAACACCACGTAGCGTGCGCGGGCGTGGAGGGAGAGCAAGCCGGCGAGGAGTAAGGAGGAGGACGGCGAAGACCATGACGAGGAGAAGGAAGAAGAGAGAGAGAGAGAGAGAGAGAGAGAGAGAGAGAGAGAGAGAGAGAGAGAGAGAGAGAGAGGTGGGTGGGAGAGGATCAACAGGCGAGCAAGACAATGTGGAGGAGGAGGCATAGGACGTTGATGGCAAAGATCCGAAATACCACGTAGCGTGGGCGGGCGTGGAGGGAGAGCACGCCGGCGAGGAGTAAGGAGGAGGACGGCGAAGACCATGACGAGTAGAAGGAAGAAGAGTGGGGAGAGAGAGAGAGAGAGAGAGAGAGAGAGGTGGGTGGGAGAGGATCAACAGGCGAGCAAGACGATGTGGAGGAGGCATAGGACGTTGATGGCAAAGATCCGAAATACCACGTAGCGTGGGCAGCCGGGGAGGGAGAGCAAGCCGACGAGGAGTAAGGAGGAGGATGAAGACGATGACGAGGAGGGGAGAGAGAGAGAGAGAGAGAGAGAGAGAGAGAGAGAGAGAGAGAGACTGACCTTACTGCGATACTCAATGCTTGGCTCCTCGCTCTACCTTGCTGTGCCCGCTGCTAGCCCTGCTGTGCCTGCTCGACGTCTGCACCTTGCCTAATGTGGCCACCATGTTGCCCTGCTTCGTCCTCCTTGCACGATGACGGCACTGGCAAGCATTCTAACGTCGAAGTGGGAGGGGGGG
>BFEA01000268.1:1487415-1522084 GCA_003427395.1 Chara braunii
GGGGGGGAGAGAGAGAGAGAGAGAGAGAGAGAGATTATTATTTTTTGTGAGACCTTCGCCCCACGAGTCCTTCAGCAGTATGAGCTTTACGAAGATATTCATTCTGCCCTATGGAGTGCAATGTGTAAATGAATTTGGCAATGGACCCTCGAAATAAAGCTTGCAAAGGGACACAAAACTGAGAGTACGTGCTTCGTAAGCTTTATGTATGTCTCGAGTCCACAAGAATGCTGCTACTACGAGACTTAAGGCAGGTGTACCAGTAATTGGAAGGTCCTTCAAAAGTAGTGTCGAGTGATGCAGTTGACGCCCACTTCTGTTTTCCGTATCTTTTCCACAGTTCTTTCTGATTGTTGTCATTTTCTAAATCGTGTCTTTTACAGGTTTGCTGTGAATCCTATTATGAGCTACCCAGAGCCACTGCTAAGTCTTGAGAGGCTACTGAATCCCACGGGTGATTGGGCTCTGCAAAGAGAAGTAATGCATGTAAGTGGTGAATTCTTTCTAGGGAACTGTAGAACATGCATATTAGAAGAGTTATCGTATGGAACTAATCATGATGGCAATCCTTGTAGGGGAGTCCAGTGGTTGATGACCCTTCCAATCAATATTTTCCCCCCATTATAAATAGCTTCCTCTAGCATTATTTAATGCTACACTCCAGGCAACTTGCTCAAGGCATACTACCAATGAGACTTTAGAATATTGAGTGGCTCAGCCCTGTACATGGCTTCAGGCAACTTAAGAATGTCTATGTGCCCGTGTGAACGCGCCGATCGCGCATTCACATTCAAACGCACGCGTTCAATTATATTCGAACACTCCACGTGGCAGAGGACGGGGGGCAATTTAACTTGCGCCCCCTGTTGTCCTATGCGGATCGGACGGCATCAGGGGGCACAAGGCGTTTAAAAAAAAGAAAAAAGAAAAAAAAGAAAAGATCATGTGTGCATGAATGAATGTGTGTGTGTGTGTCTGTGTGTGTGCGCTCGGAAATACACATGCACACTCGGTCTGGACGAGTATATGCCAAATTTATAGCAACCATGAGATCAGCATGCAATAATGAGTCTCTGATTGCTGACAGTCTCTCTCAGCTGCGCAGATGGCGCACAACAGTTCTTTCAAGATTCTCACGGAATATTACTGCGTCACCGCACCAAGCACCTACTCAAACTGCCTCGTGTGCTGCCAACCCATTTCTTGGGCAGCTACAGCACCAATTCGCTATTGTATCTGTCGATAAAACATCACACAACATGGCAATCTGCCGCAAGCGCTGGTACACAACATACTGACACCCTGCCCTATCTCTACTTTGCACTCAAAGCACACAAATCTCCACCTGCCCTTCGTCCGATTCTTGGAGTTACACAGCGAAACAACCTTTCCCGATCTGCACCTTGCACAACACCTCACCAACCTTCAGTTACGGACCTGCACAAAAAAAAACCTCATAAGCCTTTTGCAAGTACAACAATGGCCTCCTGCTTACTTAGCTACGCCCTTCAAGGTGTGATCAAGTCCCTGTGCAGTAAGGATAATGAGCTTTATCATGAAAGTGGTGTACGACGTTGCTGGATTGTTCAAAGTGCTGAGGAAGTCATTCTGGATCTGAAACAGAATGCACAATCCGTTTGAGGCTGTACACCACATACAGCGGAGTTTACAACTATGTACACGAACCTGCCACACGACATCCCTACACTACTAAAATCGCTAACGTGGCAAATCTGAAATCCGGGCCGTCATTGGTCCTACCGGCCTACGGTCCAGATCGACCTCACCATGTAACAAATCTACCATCTGGGCCATCGGGTCCTACGAGACCGACAGCCTGTATAGATGCGGTTTTAAGATCTTAAGATCGAGCATCAATCCATGCCGTTGGCCCGGTACCTTGGGCCCGACGGCCCGGATTATTTGCCTGTTGGAGAGGGCCGGTACCTACATGTGGTTTCTTGGCACGGTACCTACCGGTCGAAGTCGAGTGTGGTAGTGTACTGTTTTTGGGTGGGGGCGTGCCTTTTTGGTGACGGCATGTGCAAATTGTATGGCGTGGGAAAGACCCACCCCTATGCTACTCTACTCTGTACTAAAGGCTTCTACTTTCCTATTCTATGCTACTGCGCTCCACTTCGATTTTACTACTCTACACGGCACTACCACACTCGACTTCGACTTGGCATGTGGATACACAAACATACACGACGTCCGGGCAGACTGTCGGGGTTCAAACTCCTGACGAGTTGGTGGAAGTCTGACGAAACAGCCTCGCTTGGTCATGCCCACGCATGCAGTCACAAGAGAGAGAGAGAGAGAGAGAGAGAGAGAGAGAGAGAGAGAGAGAGAGAGAGAGAGAGAGAGAGAGAGAGAGACAAACACACCCAGACTGAACACACATTACGCTTTTTCGCATCCTGAAGGTTGGACGCTAACTGACGGTGAGTTAACTCCACTTCGTTATTGATGTTTGTTGCTTTCGTTTCTTTGTTCACTTGAAACTACGAGCATGTGTGTGTGTGTGTGTGTGTGTGTGTGTGTGTGTGACACACACACACACACACACACACACACACACACACACACACACACACACACACACACACACACACACACACAGAGAGAGAGAAAGAGAGAGAGAGAGAGAGAGAGAGAGAGAACCCAACCCCACTAACTATGCGCCTCCCCCCTCCTTCCCCCCACGCGATCAAGTGTAGTATATGCTTCAGTCTGTTTCATATCCTATCCTCCCACCAACACGATCAAGCGTTGTATCTGATCCGTGGTCCATCGATACTGTTTTATTTATAATAAAAAAAAAGCATGCGCGCGCTGTTGCACTTTTTCCCAGTCAGGCCACTTCGGGCGACCAGAAAGCCAACAGGCTGTCGCATAGGCTGTCACGCAGGGTTTTGGATGATTTTTGCAATAAATAAAATAAATTAAGTAAAGCAAATCCCTTCCTGTTGTGTGCCAACAGGCTTCGAGCGAGACCCTTCAATTGCGGTCTTAGCCGGTCCTTGGTCTTAGGAATCTTTCATTTTGATTCGGAATAGCAAACAATCATGCAAATATTAATCATAACTTTCTGGTATGTCATGCATGAATTAATTTGCCAATTTTATAATTTTTGAGAACTGTGACGAGATCATCTGGGAACGCAATCATCAAACAGAAATAATGCAAAATAAGCAAGACAGACTGACTCCGGTGATGATAAGGACAAGTGAGGGAAGAATGAGAACTCGTAATAATCTCAGTGAGTACACATGAGGAGAGCATGGCCAGCACTAGTCAAAAGTCCTCACTCGTCCCTCTGAACCACACGCTCAATCTCTCATTTTGCTGTATGTCTCTTGTGCTTCCGGCCAAGCCTCTGTACGCTCTGAGGTTGTGGTCTCTCGATGTAGAGCCATCTGAAGCTTGCTAGTGCTGAGCATCTCCATCCAAGCTCCATGATATGGAAGTCCACCATAGCACAAAACTCTTCTCATAGAGTGGGAAGGTATGGCTGATGGAAAATCCCCCGTCTGAGATGTCGGAACTCCGAGGGTTCTGTCAATGCCTCGTAATCAATCACCGTAGGGGAAATGTACCTCTTGGCTAGTTCTACCAAGTCTCCCCAACAAGAACCGTCTATGAGGAGGAAGGGAACTGGAGGCTTGGGATAGTCTGTGTAGAGCTTTGGTCCAAAGCTGTGAATCAGCCTTACTCTTTCTCTTTCTCGTCTAGGTACCTGGCTGCAGCAACCCAAACTGAATCGAAGTACTCATGAGTCTCCTTGCCTTTCTTCATGTAGAGTCTCAGGTCGAGGATGGTGCCTGCTGCAAAACTGGTGAGAACAACAAAAATGGATAGGTTTCCTTATCTGAAGCCAACGGCACTGACGTACCGATACTGGACTGCATCTTTGAGGGCTACGATGTTGAGACTGGCCAAGACTGATTCACTAACAGGAGAAGACTGGAATGCACTCATGGGCTGATGCTGGTCGTTAAAACTGATCTCTCCACCCTTTTATGAGAGTAACACCTAGCTGATATTTGATGAGGCAGAGAGGGATGACTGATTGCTGATTGATTCTGACTGGAAGTTTCGAGTAACTCAGATGAATAAATGTTGATTGAATACTGGTTGAGTGCTGCTCAAATGCTGGTTGATTAACGAATTACCGGGTTCTGATCACTTGGCATCAAAACGCTGAAAAAACTGCAGATTGAAGGGGGGGCACTTGCTGACTTAGACGCTGGTGGGGATCTCAAGAAAAAGTCTGGACACCTCTGTGTTTACCCAAGCCTTGCCCTTGCTTGTCCGATGGTCTCTAGCGAGGAGCCTGTGCTGTGCAACTTGCCATTCTGGTCACGAAAATAGAACACGTACTCAAATGTATTTCTCTTCTTTTATTTTCTGGGTTGCTTTATCGCTCAAGACTGTTTTTTGAAGCTCCATACTCCGGATAGCCTCGGCTTCCCAGCCTTCATGCTTCTCTTTAGTAACCTCGCATTTAATCACTAAGATCTCCTCTTTCATGGCCTCTCTCAGTCCCATTACTTAGGGTCTGACAAGGCGCCAAGAACATGGAATGGCATGCCAGCAAACTCTACAGAATTTCAAGGTTAATCGCAGCAAAAAAAAAAAAAAGAGGGGGGCCTTTTTGCTGAGTTAACAGCGCTGTTCACCGGCTGAGTAACGACGGCCGCTAAACAGTGCAGGAGGCTAGACCACAGCTTTTGGATCACGAATGCCAATCTGCTACGTGGAAGTACTCTTAGATCCTGCCAAGAGAACGAGCGGCCTCAACCGCATTGCCTTTTTCAGGAGCATAGGTGCCACAGCTCAAATTCAAGAGTACCGATTGAACGATATCGACTTGTTATGCAGCCTGGATATCAGACAAAGAGCAATTGCCAGTAAGGGGCGACTGACAATGCCTCACTGAGTTGTATGCTGCCATGTCAACACTGGTCACTGGCCGCAGATGCAACGGCATTAATGCGAGCTGCTGAGGAAAGTTTTGAAAATTGTGTTATCCTTCATCACCATCATCTCAATATTCTCATGCCCCGTCTTCTCCCATCAACACTCTCGGCTAGCAGGCAGGATGGAGAGAGGAAGTGACCAGCGGCCTGGCGGGTTTACGCAGCAAAAGGGAATAACTGCATTCAGGCTCTTAATTCTTGAGTACTCTGTTCGATTTGGCTGTTGAAAGCTCTATGAAGTACAGCCTCTTACTCAACTGTCCGCATTGAGTAATAGAAATATCTCTCTTCAGTGTTGAGTTTGCCGAGAGTTACTTTAACCAGTTATTGGTAGGGGCTGATCTGGGGTGTCGCAGCATATTTGCCAGAGTGGCTACTGGTTACAAAACATCATCCAGTTTGCGTGCCGCGGAAGCGGACTCGATACTTCGCAGGGTATACCCCCCCTTTTTAGGAGTTATTGAGGCAACTAGCAGAAAGTCTGCCGGATCATACTACCACAATCCAGCCAGTCCAATATGGATCATCTGAGAGGCTTTTCCCAGGCGTAGAAACACTAGAGGCTTAGTGGTGATTGTCCCCACGGATTGGTGGTTGCTATCTGAGTAGCAGTTACAGGTCTCTTCCCGATATCCGCTATAATCAGTGGGGCTTGATTCCGGATAGTAGGCCCTGCTAGAGTATTACACAGATCGAGGTTCCGAAAGCCTGAGTGCAGAGCCTGACTGTAGATTGAGCGATGAAGTTCGGGGCGCCTCGTGCACTGCACAAGAGTCCTGCAGACGGTGGCCCGAGGTGTACTCTCTCATTCGTGCAGAGTCCTACATGCCTAGCCGTCCCTCACACATTACATTGCCTTCGGAGATCGGTGTCCGAACCCCTTCTGTAATGATAATCCCAAACACCTAGTCAGGTTCACCAGCAGTTTTGGCTTGGAGCAAAGGCCATGCTCGAGGCTTGCCTACACCAAATGTCCCCTTTCTCCCTTCCTTTTTACTCTCCTCTTCAATCCCGATAGTCTTGATTTGGGCCCATTGGATGGTAAGGAGGGTTTAACTAGGCCTGACTCTGAGCACGTTGAGGCATACGGTTGGACCACCTAGCAATCTAGCTGCGGAAAGGAAATTACCCAGCTCAGCGGTAGTTGATACACCTTTCTCTCCCTTATCCAGTACAGAGCTCATAGGACTTCTGACTTAGATTGTAATCAGAGCATCACGAGTGGCGCAGTTCTGGAGTATACTCGTTGAGTGCAGGTACTGCCTATAATGATATCGTGGGACCGTTTCGATATGGCACACGGACGCACTACAGGCAAGCATGCAGCAAGGTCCAAAAAAAAAAAACAAAAAAAAAAAACAAGGAAAGAGAAGAGGAAAAGGAGACAGGCACGCTCAGACTCTGCTTTAATTAAGTCTGGGTTCAACGTGAAGAGAAGATCACTAGGAGTAGCGGAACAATTAATTAACACTCCCTTCGTGCTGCCCGTGTTTAAACTCAGGTTCCATCTGAACGAGCGAACAGTCAATCCCCGTTAAGTAAAAACTTAGCAAGAAAATAGGAGACTTTTCTTAATACAGCTTTCTTTTTCCCCGTTTACTCAGAAAGACTGAAGTCATAAATCGTGACCAGAAGGGTTACCACTATACTCTCCTTGGCGCCTGATCCCACTTCTTCATTTGTGAACCTCTTATGCCTAACAAGGAAGACTAATTACTAGGTCAAGGGTTAGCTTACCCTGCTCACCAAGCAAAATACTAGACCATGTTTGCTCAGCCAAATTAAGGCCTTTTTCATTAATCCCCCACCATTAACGAGAGCCAGCATCCGAAAACTCGTAACCTGACTTGTAATACCATCCTACTCCACGCTCAGAGAAATTATCAGACATACCATGTCTTATGCGCAGCTTGTGAGAGTTTGACTATACACGTGCACATTCCGCGTCTCAGGGGCTACTGCGTGGTCTCTCCCCATCAGCGCGCTTGTCAAACTCATCCTCTGCTCAGCAACTAGGAAATGGAAATGTAGCACAAACTGAGCATGACTGTTCCCAGGTCACATGCATATCCCAGACAGATATCTTTAACCCTCACTGGTGATAGCGAACGAGGGCGTAACATGTCACAACGTCATCCTCGTGAGAGAGCCACACTTCACGGGAAAACCGAATCCTGCACATTCGTGTACTTCATACTCAGCCCATCAGAGACTCCTTTAATTGCCTTCAGATTATCGAACCATGAGCGGTTTACCTGCCTGCAAGAAGATGCTAGAGGGAGCACAGTGAGGAACAAAACTAGTCATTGAGAAGCACTCCTGTTGGCGGGTGACCTCAATTGCCTGTACGTCCTTCGCACTGGTAACCCCTATGACGGCTCCTCCCCTCTTGGGGTGACACACATCCTTGCACTCCCCTCTCCCTTCTGCTATACCCTCACTTTGCGACTCCGAAACTGGTCTATGGACCCTGAGTCAACCGTGAAAGGGAAGGGAGGTCGTTGAAGTCAACCGAGAGCTTCCCCCTCACAGATCATCTCCGCTTTCTCGCATCCCCTTCCATAACACATCTCTCTCTCACTCTCTCTAATCGTGACAGTCTCCACATCCTTGCCCTCTGTTTCGTGAACTCTCCTCCTCAGCATTCAATCCAGTCAGAGAAAAACAGGTGACGTCACCAAATCGTTCTCGTGTAGTTCGCTTTATATCCACACTCCTTTCTTGCGTAAGTCACGCACGAAGCCCAGCCCCAACTAGTACTTCCTGGCTGAACTTAACATGGCAACAGAAACTGACACAAACTGCCTATGGAAGCTGAGGACCCGCAACAATGCGCAACGAACCACGGCCAGCCGACAAGCAACAACGGCCTCACAAACATCACCAGTTGCAGCGTATTGGATGGAAGAGGCGGTCACCAAGAGGGCAGGTGCTGGCTACGATGGACTCAGCGAAGAGCTTTCGAGCAGGAGGTGAACATGCGCATCCATAGCGCAACAGCGTGAGCAGCACCTTCGCCAACACAAGCACGCACCTCTTCGCTGACCCCCTCGCACCTACATTCAACGTGGCCGGCAAAGACCCGACTGCTGATCCAGAGAAGCTGCATTGATCGCAACAAGGCCGTGCACATGTGTGTGTGTATCCTGACCACGATGAGAGCATGCCATGAAGTGACCACCAGCGCACGGCGTATTGTCTCAAGGCGTCAAAGTGACCATTCCTCAGAGCATGTTTGACTTCCATTCGTGCCTCTGTCACTGTAACCATCTTCGTGCGTTCAATCCCTCCGCTGAGCCGAACTGGCTTCTGGCCCGTCCTCTACCGACTCGGCCGGCGGATGCTCCCTCCTCCACTGCTCCAGTACGTGCCAGGACTGCGTCAGTGCGTCGCTGGCTTCGGACTCGGCCTCTGAGTCCCGGTCCAACTCCTGCTGCTCCTGTTCAGTTGTGCTCGTGGAAGTCTCTTCTTCGTGGTAAGTGACCGCAACCTTCAAGGCTACAGTCACTCCATCCCTTCTGCACCTCCGCTCGGCTCGGTTGCGAGCCTCGGTGACTACCCCCTGTATTTTCTCATCTTCCCTCATCTCATGTTCTTTCCCTCCGTAGACATTTATCTTTAGCCTTGCCTGTCTGTCACTTTTACTATAGCTCAGGCAGGCGTCCACTGTAGCCCCCTCTTCGCACATAGGCTCCCAGCTCCAGTAGAAACTCAAGTGCCCTGGCCTATAGCCAAAAAGGCCATTGCTACGCGCCATAGCCGCTCCTCTATTGAAAGTCCGTGCTCAGTGTTAGGCTACCGGCTTCAGAATAGAATACACAGCTCATGCGCACGCAGACAAAATCACACGCTCACTTCGCCGCCCGGTCCTCCTTCGGCTCACCCGTACTCAGCGCAACGGGACTACCTGTACCCGAGTAGCCAATAACACAACTCCCATCTCTTTTATAGGACCTCTACCTACCGCGATCCCCGTGTTCCGAATGAGGGATTTAATTCGGCCAACATTTAAATTCTGAACATTAATAATTAGATCTTAGAGAAATGAGTAAAAGGAATCATGCCAATAAGATTACAAAATAAAAAAGTAAAAGTGACAAAGATGAAAGGGAAAAATCGTTGTTTAAACCACCAGTACTTGGCCCATACATCGGCCGTGGGGCCTTCCCGTATGCGCGCCGCAGTCTAAGGTGGTCGGCCAAGGGAACGTCCAGTCGTTGCTGAATGTCCGGGCCCCGGTTTACTCGGCATGACACCAAAAAATAAAAGAACAAAGAAAGAAGAAAAAAAAATCAAATACACAAAAGTAAAAAAAAAGAAAATGAATGGGAAAAAACGAAGGCGCGCGCGCGCGCGCGCAAGAGAGAGAGAGAGAGAGGCAGCGGCCTGCACGTAGGGCCGCGGCGAACTCGCCGCCCCTCTCTCTCTCTCTCTCTCTCTCTCTTTGCTAAAAAGAAGACGGGTAATGAATCTTCCCGCTTTCACGGGAAAATCCATTGAAGTTTCCGAATACACAATGGAAACGCGCCACAGAGAGAGAGAGAGAGAGAGAGAGAGAGAGAGAGGCAGCGGCCTGCTGGGAGAGCCGTGGCGAACTCGCCGCCCCTCTCTCTCTCTCTCTCTCTCTCTTTGCTAAAAAGGAGAAGGGGAATGAATCTTCCTGCTTTCGCGGGAAAATCCATTCCCGTTTCCGAATACACAATGGAAACGCACCACAGAGAGAGAGAGAGAGAGAGAGAGAGAGAGAGAGAGCGGCCTGCTAGGAGGGCCGCGGCGAACTCGCCGCCCCTCTCTCTCTCTCTCGCTCTGTCTCTCTCTCTCTCTCTCTCTCTCTCTCTCTCTCTCTTTGCTAAAAAGGAGAAGGGGAATGAATCTTCCCGCTTTCGCGGGAAAATCCATTCCCGTTCACCACTTAGCGCCTGTGCGCACCCCAGCCTGCGTGGCCGCAATGCCTGCACAAACCATAATGCCCTCCCACTGGGGCACACACTTTCCTAAGTGTGCCTGTTGCTGGTGGCCTGGCCAGCCGTGTGGGGGGCCCAGTAGTTTGCTTCTGGCCCCAAGTGTCTGCTCCCAGGCCCAGTTTCTGATACTGTCGTGGGCCTCGTGCAGTTAAGCACGTTCAGGCGGCCACCCAGCCTCCAAGTGTTCACAGCATTCTCATTGGCTCCCAGCTCATGTGTGACGACAATGCTGCTCCATGATGTGTCGGCCTCAAATAGTGTGTGCTGAGGGCGCAACCACCTGAGCCCCGGGCGTAAGTGTACAGCGAAGCCCTTGCTTCTGACAAGAAGAGCCTGAAGGCTTACGTTGCTCTGTAACCATCTGGCGTGGTGCAACTGTTTGAATCCCCACTTGTGGAAAAATGTTGAAAACAGGCCTTTCGTGGATATTCAGGCCCGCCTTCACTTAGGGTGGGCACAGGCTTGCTAGGGGCCGCAACCCAGAACAATTGTATGTGTGGTAAGGCTCATTCCTCACATATCATCTCCCTTAGCTTCGAAAGTCTGCTGAGATGGTTCTACGCAGGTGCTTTCTCCTTCAGTTTTCGTTCATATTCTGCCACGATCTGAGGTGCTGTCTTGACGAGCTCCTGAACCAACGATTTTCTTTCAAATTTCTATGATGCCTGAACTTGACCCGGTACTCCCGCATATGTTTGGGCGGTCTTCCCCTGCCAACAGGCTTGGGAACAGGGAAGTCCTTGTGTTCCAAGATGTCGTCAACGTCCACTTGGCCATCCATAGTTGGGGGCAGCATTGACCTTCTTGTTGGGAACAAATCTGGCTCAGCAAAAGCTGCAAGTTTGGAAGCGTGAAATCCAGGGTAAGTGCGCAGATGATCTGGGATTCTGATGACGTATGAGGGACCATCTAAATCACTACCCACAATGTCTAAGACTTCCCAAGGAGCAAAGTACTGCTGCATTAATTTTCTAGGAATGCCAAACTCCTGTCCCAGTTCACTAGCTTTTACCCAAACACGTTCCCCTACCTGAAATGAGGACCGTCGTCGCCTATGCTTGTTCTTAGAGGCAATCATTGCCTCCTGAGACTTTCTGATATGCTAGACACCTGCTGCAACAGTTTCTCATACTGGACACCAAATTCAATGGTTCCAGGAGTTGCAGTCGGCTGGTTTTCAGGTAGGAGGAAGTCTAATGCAGATCTAGGCTTCCACCCCAAATGATGCTGATTGGGACTGACGCTGGTGATGCTGTGCACAACGCTTTTGTACAGGCTGGCGGTGAGAGGAAGTTTCTCATCCCAGTCATCCTGGCTGGGCTTGATGTAATGCCTTACCAGATGCTGTACCACGCGGTTCATCTGTTCCCCTTGGCCATTTGCTTCGGGATGATTCCCCGAAGTCCTTTGGAGTTGACTGCCCATCTGTCACCGACAATGGTTTTGGGCAGTCCAAAGTCACGCACCCAGTTATGCATGAATAACTTGATGACGTGCTCTGTTTTCGCTGTCTCTGGCATAGGAATGAGTCTAGCGTACTTAGTGAACCTATCAACTATGACGAATATGTGCCTTTTGCCACTCTTGTATGAAGTCCATGGAGACACTCTGTCCCGGACCAGCAGGAATGGGCAACGACTTCAATAACCCAAGCGGAGCTAGAGTTTGTTGCTTGTCCCGCTGACAGACTTGACAAGTCTGTACGCACTTTTGTACATCGTCAAGCATATTAGGCCACCAAAAACGCTGCACTAAATTAGCACTAGTCTTCTTATAGCCGAAGTGACCGGTTGTGTTGTGACTCTCTCCTAAAGTAAACTATGAAAAATTTCTCTAGTCAGAACACTGCCTTTTCAAGAAAAAGTAAACCGTCCACCAACACAAACTCGTCAGATGTGGCCTTGTCTTGGGCCTCAAGTTTGCGTACGATGTCCATCATGATAGGGTCTTCCTCGTAGGTTTCCACCAAAGATCGAGGTACATAATCGGATAAGCCAAACTCAGTAATCAGCGCACCTAGGTAGTCTGCCCTACGTGATAGTGCATCAGCATCCTTGTTGTACTCTCCCTTCAGATAATCTAGCTTGAAGTCATATTGGTCTATGACTTTAATCCAGCGTTTGAGTGCGTCAGAGAGAACATGTTGTGTCTTGATCCACTTGAGTTTTTGATGATCAATTCTCAAGTACGTAGTAGAAGGCATAGAGTTCCCTTTCGTATGTGGAGTTTGCCAATTTCGTTGATGGCATCATCTTGTTCATGTACTCAATCGGCCTCAACCTTTTCCCTTCCCGTTGGGCCAGCACTGCGCCAATGCCATGTTGGCTTGCGTTAGTGGTAGCAACGAATGGCCTCTCCGGTTCGGAGACCATGAGAATCTCATGATGTGTGAGGGCATGCTTCAATCTTTTGAAAGCAGCCTCACAAGCGTTTGTCCATTCCGATGGTGTGTCAATGTGTGTTAGATCAGTCAAAGGGGAGGCCATTGCACTACAATTCTTTACGAAACTTTGGTAGTAGCCACACATCCCTAAGAATGATCTGACCTCAATCACGAACGTGGGCAGTTGCTAGTCATGAATGCTAGCCACCTTGCATTTTCAGGCGTAATCCCTTCCGCGGATATCTCGTGACCCAAGTAGAAGATTCTAGTGCGATTGAACTCGCATTTCTCTACGTTTATCGTATACTTGTGTTGTCACAAGAGAGAGAGTGTGGTTTCGACATGTTGGGTATGCGCCTCGACAATGGTACTGAAGATAGGTGTATCGTCGAGGCGCACAACAATGAACTTATCCAAGTAGTCATGAAACACCCTATTCATGGCATGTGTTTCGATCCTGGCCAATTTCGAAGTCCACAATCATCAGAAAGTACAATGTTGTCCAATTGCGAAAAGAAATGAATGAACTTGAGAGGAAAGAGAGGGAAAGAAGAAGAAGAAGAATTAAGAAGAAGAAAGAGATGATGTACTCCAGCATAGACCAAAGACAAAGCTCTTCTTCTTCGCTCAACAACCTCCTCCTCTTTATCTCCTCCTCTCTTATTCAAACAATAAATAAGCAATAATAATGTTGAACAGTTGAACCAGAATCAATGTCTGAATCCGACTTCTACTGCAGGCACAAGTTGAGGTCCACCATAGCCATGGCAGCCCTTCTTCTTCCTCCACATACAGGCCGAGGCTATGGCGGACTACGGAGGCTTCAGCCTCCTGTACAAGAGACAACCTAAAGCAGCTACACCGCTTCCCTACTCCAAGGTCATCACCCAGCAGCTATGCTGCTGCCTACTCAACCGCCATGCCTGACTCTCTCCGAGCTTCCCTGATGCGGCATTACCCCCACTGGGGCCTTCCTGATGCAGCGCCTAGCAAGGAGATGAAGATGGTGTCTACCATAGCCAGGTAAGTACCCTACCACTCTCCTCCTTGGTCCCCTTCTCCCTCCTCCTCCTACCGGCTGAGCTCCACCATAGCCAAGGTGGAAGCTCCCGGCTTCTTCCTCCCAGCAGCGCTGTAGTGCCCAACGCTCCTCCACCTAGCGCTCCAGCAGCGTGACGCCCAACTCGCATACTGAAGAATGAGGCGGAGCTCTTGCCTCCGCCTCTAGATATAGCGGCCTGCTTGCCTCTTGGGCGGTGACTTCCAGGCCGCTCGGCCTCTCCAAGCAACCGGTACCTCCTCCGTTTCGGAGGGAAACATCATTGCAGACCCTGATATTACCCGTACAGGCTCTAGACTCAGACTGGTTGGATTGGTACCGGCCTAGACCTACCCTACCGCTACTGGCCTACTTGAGTGTTTTTCCGCTACCCCAAGGGCCTCAGGGCCGCTAGCTTCGTCACTTGAGTGTTTTCCCTGCTACAACCCTCAAGGCCACGGCCACAGGTAAGTACCGGCCCTAAGAAAGTGCCCTTGCGGGTCCCACACACACTCTTACCAACAAGCACTCAGACAGGCATGCAGGTCACAAGCACACACACACATAGACAGACTTAGAAAACGCAGCAGAACGCGGGAATCTCATCAAGGCATCCATTCCATCGGCAGAACTTCAGAAATCAGCAGTGTTCTCAGTCTGTGTTATGACGGGTCATTACACATGCTGGAATATACCCAACTCATTGGAAAGGCCAAAAGGCATCACCGTAGACCGTACCTGGCTTGAAATGCGGTTTTGTGCTGATCTTCTGGTCCAATGTCAATTTGATGGTAGTAGGACTTCAAAATTATCTTAGTGAAGTACTTGCATCCCTGCACCCTATCCAATAGGTCGTCGATGCGGGGTAGAGACTCTGCATTCTTAACTGTGATGACATTGAGGCCTCTTCAGTCTATGCACATCCTTAATGACCCCCGCTTCTTTGGAACGAATAAGACAGGTGAGCCGAAGGGGAGGTACTAGGCGAGATCCAACCCTTCTCTGTGAGCTCTTTCAGTTGCCGACGAAGTTTGTCCAACTCGGTCGGGGCCATCCTATAGATCCTCCCCTTTCAGGTCTTAGGGTTACTTATATGGCATGGACAATCTCCCTGTCTACAGCTCTTGAAGGGTCCTCAAACAGATCGGGGTACTTAGCAACGATGTTCTCTATCTTTGGGGGTACTTTAACGGCCTCCCCTTTTTTCGAGACAGACTTATCGTCGTCTTGGTTCTGTTTATAATAATTATAGAATGCACTCGCACACGTACACCCATAGGAGTCAACTAATCTACTAGCTTTGTACTTGGCTAGTCTATAACGGTTCTCCAATCAGGTAACACATGCTTAAGCATTTTTCGGTCCCAGTTGAATTGGAGTTTGGCAAGCTCAAGGCAGTACATACCTAACAACATGTCGAAAGGCAAGTCGTCGCTGATTAGGAACGAAATCTGGTGATCAAGTTTCTCACCTGCATAAGAGAAGGTGCATACCACATCCTTGTTGTAGTGCTTGACTAACGTGCGCTCTTTGTTGGGTAGAGTAGATGCTACAGGTCTACTCAAGCGCTGCAACCGGTCCCCTAAGTCTCTCAACGCAGAGCGACTTCTGAAGTTTTCGTGTAGAGCCAATGTCTACGAAGGCACCACAATTGCAGCCACCTACACTGACTTCTACAATGAAATGCTCCCCTTTAGGACCTTTGGACAATGGCACCCAAAACTCACGAGGGTCCCTTGCCGACCACTCAGTTTCTAAGTGTTCTCCTGAAGTGGTGAAGGTACACCAACCACTTCAGCATGAGTAGAAGCAGCTACCACTTCTACTGGCCAGATGTGTGTCCCTGGGTGCCGCTGGTAGAAGCACCTCTCTAGGCGAAAGATTCCCCAAAACCTCCTTCAGGCGCAATCTTGTGAGAAACCTTTACGTTCTTGCACTCAACTGCCGGTGGCCATACTCGTCGCAGTTAATGCAAGCCCCTCGCGAATATCGGTCCCTTCACACATCTTGACCTAGGCCATCCCCCACCCTAGCCGGAGTCTTGTTGCGTTTTGTGCCTGCCCCTGATTCTTTTGTTGATCGCCCTTCCCGCAGCCAACTGCCTCTCCTTTAGTTAGGGCGACAATGTTGCTACCCTTTGCACTCTCCTCGCTGCCTCTCTGTCCCCTCCACAAGTTCAGAAAGGTGGTCGATCTCGGTTTGCTTCCCATTAGAATCAACCATCATCAACCAACTTCCCTTTTTCTTCCACTCTTATGGAGTCTTCTTCTTTCTTCCATCCACAACTACTTGCTGAGCCCATCCCAACCTTGCCTCTTAAGTCTAAGGCCTTGATGCTGAAAGAATAGAGGGTGTGATACTCAATGCTGGCCTCACTAACCAACAGATTCTTGATGTCTGTGGGAAGACATCTCAAGAACATGGTTAGGAGGACTTGGGGATCATAGTGAAATCCCTGTACTACGACCAGTTTCTCCACGACACTTGTGAGTTTTCGCGCCGTCTTGAACTTCTTAGTATCAAGACGTGCCAACGCATCAGTGGCTTGTTGAGCCTGTCAAGACGGGCCAACGCATCAGTGGCTTGTTGAGCCTGCTGAGGGTTGTGCCAATGCACCTCGACTAGGTCCATGAAGCTTTCAAGTGTCTGGGTCTGCGCCCAGTCATTCATTCTCCTCGCAAAGCCCTTTGTCGCCATGTACCTGTTCAGCCATCTTGCTTCCGATCCTTCTAAGTAAGAAGCGGAAGTGATCACCTCCTCACACAGTGTACGCTTGGTCCCTACCCACAATGGAACCATCCTCGACCAAGTTTCGAGGGCCTTGTCTGTCTTGTCTCCTGTGAACACAGTCGGGGGTTTCATTGGGGTTTTCCGGTACCAAGGTTGCTGGGATCTTGTCTATCCGGCGAGCTAACTGCACCTTCTGCTGCCCTGAAGCTGCAGCAGTTGGACCTGAAGATAAAAAATCAATAGTCTGCGCTACTGCTGCGGACGTACCACCTGGTGGGACGCCAAATTGTGGAACAAAGGGGCCTGTCATCGCTGGTAATTGAGCCGGCGATGGAAAAGCTGCTTGTTGCTGGACACTTGTCCTGCTAGGCATGGAGGGTAGTGGTCCCCGTCTTCCCTGCACGGCCATCTCATCCAGTCGGCTATCACTCGTTAATGTTTAGCAGATTCGCCCGGATGATATTTCCTACATCGTCCATGGTTGAATCATCTATTCCTTTGAATGCAGCCTTATCTGCC
This sequence comes from Chara braunii, assembly GCA_003427395.1. NCBI lineage: Eukaryota > Viridiplantae > Streptophyta > Charophyceae > Charales > Characeae > Chara > Chara braunii. Next base: position 1,504,033 of record BFEA01000268.1, read on the forward strand.
TCTATGTTGTCCAATCTAGCCTTATGATTGCTAATCTGGTCTTTTCTTTTAGTAGCATCTCTTAGTTGCTTCTCTAGCTGTAAGCGGAGTAACTCTACTTGCTGGAGTTCTAACTCCTCTTTAGTAGGTGGGGGTGGCAGGCTGTACTGCGAGCCTGCCATCTGACTCGTGGAGGGTCCAGCACTAGTCCCACTGGATGAGACTAAGGTACCTGACGTTTGCTGATCTTGAGAGGTTGCTGCAGATGCAGCCATTGCCATTGCGCTAGCTGCTGCTGCCGATAACACTTGTTCCGCAGCTGCTGCCTCCCTAGCCGTCTGCAAATGACGGGCCCTTGCTTCGGCCCGGAACCATCTGTCGTCCCCTGGCAGCAGAACCTGAAACACTACTGGAATCCTACCGAGTCCCGCTGTGTTTGCCTCCTATCTTCAGCTGTCCCTTCCCCACTATCTGTGCCGCTCATCAGCTAAGCAGATCACTATCTGCACTAGTGCCCTCACTGGGGCCTACCACAACATGTCTGACTGAGTTGTAAAATAAAATATAATAAATTAATATTCAGCAAGTCGACTAGGCTACTAATCACGTGGTGTCAACAGCATTTACAAAAACTAAACAAATGATCTACCCTACTTTGATCAGTTCTCACACAGCAGCAACGAATCAGAACTGGCTAAGGTAGACTACTACAGTTCTAGTCTGACGCTGTCTGTTAGGTGTTAGCAGTCTGTCACCTCAACTATTCAAAAAAAAAAAAAAAATCACATGCACAGATGTATGCAGAAATGGGAATAAATTTTGTTTGTGTACGAGCACCAATTGGAACCTTCCCTTCCTCTGTATCCAGAGATCCTGGCTGCATCATCAAGCAGCATTCTGTCGCGTGCACAATAGCCCACCCTTTTGCCTAGGAACTCGCTTATGATCAGCACTGCCCGTTATTTATCCTCGCATGCAACGAGCCCACTTGGTGCCGGCGCTCCCCAGCCTGCCTGCTTACTGCAGCTTCGCATGGCAGTGCAGCAGTGTGGCCGCGATGCCTGCACAGGACAGAATGCCCTCCCACTGGGGCACATTTTCCTTTATGGAAAGTGTGCCCGTTGCTGGCTGGCCTGGCCAGGCATGTGGGGGCCCCAGTAGCTTGCTTCTGGCCCCAAGTGTGTGTCCCCAGGCCAGGGTTCTGATACTGGCCTGGTCCTCGTGCAGTTAGGCACGTTCAGGCAGCCACCCAGCCTCCAAGTGTTCGCAGCATTCTCATTGGCTCCCAGCTCATGTGTGATGACAATGCTGCTCTCTCATTGGCCCGGGGTCAGTCCATGATGTGTCGGCCTCATGCAGTGTGTACATTGCTGGTTACATTTCTGTTTGACAAGTTGGTGCATTTGGATGTGTTGAGGAAATTCTGAATATTGTAATGATTGCTGACTCAACGATATACGTAATTAAGGTTCCAGTGTAATTTTTCATTTCATGTGATGGATGCTGTTGATTGTGCAGGTTTGGGGAATGTTAGGAGTTGATCCACATTTGTACAAGCACGGGATGAGGAATACATCATCAAGGCTGCAAATGCAGTCACCTGCTGCTGCCCAATCTCAGTCCAAGGAAAGAACATCAGCTGCAATCACCACAGCTATTGATGAGACACCCATAGACCTTCTCTGCAGTGCGACATTTTCGACAAGTAATGAAGATTTCTACCCAACTGTGAGTTCAGTACTATAATGCTTACATTGGGGTGTAGTCTCTCTAGAGTCAATCATCATAATGTGCCCCTTGCTCATAATGTCCCCTTCCGCACAATGACACGTGCAGGCACCATTCCACTGTGCCGTCAAAGCACGTATCTCAACCTGCGCTTTCTCCTATCCCTTGGGGTCAGCCACGCCAAAAATCTTTCCCTGCACCGTGTAACGGCCCACCGCCCTTCAGTCTCAGACCTGCGCGTTAGGTCTCCTCATAAACCTCGGTGAGCTATGCTCTCCAATGCACCATTAGCTGGCCACGCAGCAAGAATAAACGATTCTCTCAGTCAAAAGTTCCTCCGGTCGGGTGTAATACTGTGTCGTGACTTATCCTTACTGGATTCTGCTGTCCACCAGTACCTGTCGTACGATAAGCTCCGTGTTTTAAAGTTCCGATCTGCTGTGTTGGGAGTCTGTGACCGCCTGTGAGCCCAAAATCATGCTGGGAAGAGTAGGGCCACAGTTGCATTGCCTTTTTCTTATCATTATATGAAAGTGCCTTGGACTTCGTTTTTTTGTGAAAGGGTGACACTAACCTCTGTCTCCCACTGCAATGTGTCCAGATACACTAACCTCTGTCTTGTGCACGTGGTGGGCGGCGCATCCAATTTACAGGGGCCAGGTAGTTCAGAGCTAAAAACGTTGTACGTATATCAGGATTCAAACTTAAGTCTGTCTATCGAGACTTGATAGATGCACCATTCAGCGACATGGATTCGCCAGCCGTGCAGCAAGATACGCTGCCCCCAATTCATCTTGTTCACATGCGGCGGGTTGCACTGCGAGGTCCATCATCATCCAATTTACAGGGGCCAGGTAGTTCAGTGCTAAAATAGCCATATGGACGTGAGGATCGAACTTAGGTCTGTCTATCGAGTCCGGATAGCTGCACCATTCAGAGACATGGATTCGCCAGCCTTCCAAGGCAGTGCCATTAATGCCACTCACGCACCACTGTGTCTTCTGGGCAGCCCTGCGGTCTTCCCAGACCCTGCATGCGGCAGGATTGTCAAGAGTGACAAAACACAGTGGTTTTCTTCACATTCCCATTGTTCACATCACAACGTGCCCTGGCCCCCAGCCCCCTCCCACACAATCCTGTTTTGGTATACATCCGCACCTGTGTTTCCCATTTCTCTTCGTTAATGCCAACCTCCCTGATGCGTTGTCCACAAGAGCAGCTCATGCCAAGTTTTAGTTTTCGTCCCTCCTAGTCTTCGTCCCCTCCATAGTTTCTGTCTTTTGCTGCTCATCTTCCTCCCTGGGATATGGAATTATGGCAGGGGGCGGATTGTACGGGGAAAAGGAGGTGGAGGCGGATATTGGCAAGGGATTTCGAGAGACTGGATAGATGGTAGGGGGAGAGGGAAGAGGCTTGGAAAGGGGGGAACTCAATCTGATGATGCTGGACCCACACACGTAGCTTATGCCAAGTTTTCCTTTCCAAGCCCCATCGTCTTCATATCCTCCATATTCTGCTCCCTCTGCTGTTCCTCTTCCTTCCCTCTCTTCCCCATGTTCAGATCAAACCACCCCTCTCTAATCTTTCTTTAGCCCTCTGCCCCCCCTTCCTCCGATATCTCTCTTCGCCTGCATTTCCCATCGCGTTCTCCTCTGGAAGGGGTAGTCCACACGAGCATCTTATGCCAAGTTTTGTCGGCGTTTGTTTTTTTTTGGCCATTCGATTTTTCCTTGTTTTGTTATTTAACTGAGGAGAAATGTGGAGCTTTCTGTACCTTGTTCATAATCTCGCTATAGATTGGGTCATTAGGGTATGCAGCTTATCTTTTGCTGCAAATCAGACGTAGTGCAGGGTTGCAGCCGACCAGTCCGCCATATTGCAGCTGACCAGTCGGCGTGGTGTTCGGGGGCAGGGTGTTTGATTGGGGGAGGGGGGGGTTGGGTGTTTGGGGGTTCCGTCGGGGAGGGGGGGGGGAACACAGGAAGTTGAGCAAGAAGATGAACCAAGTCTGCAGAGGTGCTTGATTCAATTGCAGAAAAGCATCACTTCAACAGGAAGATGAACCAAGTCCCTGGCGTCTGAAAAACTGAGACAAGATTCGAGCCCACCTAGGCTACCGTAGAAAAGAAAGAGACTGAAGAATGGGAAGACAAAGAAGAAGACGAAGATGACGAAGAGGAGAAGAAGAAGAGGAAGACGACGAGGACGACGAAGAAGAAGAAGAACAAGAACAAGAAGTGGAAGAAGAAGTGGAATAAGTCTCTCTCTCTCTCTCTCTCTCTCTCTCTCTCTCTCTCTCTCTCACACACACACACNCTCTCTCTCTCTCTCTCTCTCTCTCTCTCTCTCTCTCACACACACACACACACACACACACACACACACTCACACACACACACACACACACACACGCACACACACATCAACGACACACTTTCATTCACTGCGGCTACTCGTGTCTGTTGACGACGATGCCGACCCCGATCGGGACGAAGACGAGGAAGGCCAAGAGCTGCTGCTACTCGACTCATCGTCCTCTTGCACATGTTTCCTCGTCTTCTGCGGTCCGTGTTTTGGTGATCGATCAGCTGCCGCAGCTTTCTTTTGCACTCGTCGAGACTTCTTCCTCTTCCCTTGTCGAACAACAACACTTTTTTCTTCCAAGGTCTCAGGCGGCGTGACAGTCTCGCATCCGTTCCTTTTTCCACTTCTCATCTTGGGTGCCGCTGCCTTCTTTTCCTTGTTCTTTCCTCCCTTCTTTCTGCCCCCCAAGCTCTTCACTTGGCACACCTTGCTCTCGTCAATGCCGGGCGGTGACACCGTGCATTCATGTCATGCGGTGGGGTCGTTCCACCATCCTGGACTGGCGGGGTCCTTCTCCTGTAAAACTTGGGCACATGTCCCCTCCCCAACGACCAGCCGAATGTCCTCGTTCAACCGTAGAGTGGGCGGGGTGGGTTCTGTGAATCTGGCCCAGTCAGGGGTGTTAGACTCGTCATCAGTCCGCATTGGGGACATCGAAGCCAGGTGCTTACAAAAGTCTTGTGCAGAGCCACGCGGGGCAATAGGGGCCATGTGGGGCAACAGGGAGGCGAATCTCTTCCCCAATTGCAACCCCTTATCCGGAGTGGAGAACACATCGCCGCTTCCATGTCTGCACCCACAACACCATCGTCAACTGCACCAACAACACTGTTCGTAGCAGTGGCACCGACCGGATCATCCCACGCACACCAATTACCGCATCAGCCTCACCCGGAGCAACAACAATGGGGGTGTCAATGTCTGCACCAACAGACGCATCTGCCTCCACCACATCACTGTCATCGGGGATGTGTGCCGACCCCCCTGGTGTGGTCCCACAAGCGGTGCCTTCGTCCTCGAGCGTGGGTCGCCGATGACGGGTGAGCTGTGCCCCCGAGAGTGAGGCGGTCCCTTGCAGCGAAGCTGCACCACTATGTGGAAGTCGGACGTTGTGAACAAATACCCTCCTCAGTCGTCAACGAGGCTGAAGTGCCCACCGAGCACCCGCTAGACGCAAGGACCTCTGACGTGGTGATGTGGTTGTGCGGGGAGGAAGAACATGAACCACCTCCCGACCTCCTAGTCGACCACCTGTCAACGAGTTCCACTCGAACCAACTCGTCATCATCCTCGTTGTCAACTCTTCATCGTCAACATCAACAACGGTCTTCCCACAGTCATGATCTGCAAGACGACAAGGGTGATAAGCAAGATCAAGGAGCCATGTGCTGTCGTAAGATCAAGGAGCCATGCCCCGTCGTCCACCCTCTCCTCCTCAAGCTCCCGAATGTCGAATTTGGTCGACTTCGGTCTATGTCCGCGAGATTTGGACCAGTTCGCTGCCCTCCTCTTCACTTCCTCCGGGCCGTACTCCCTGTCTTGCATGAAGCCATCATAGGGAGCCAAGTAAGTCCTCCGGTGTCTCCCACTCCATTCGCTCGGTGGTAACAAAACCGATCTTCATCTTCGACATCCTCTGCAACTTCTTGTTCCAATGGATGAAGACAAGCATTTGCAAGTTCTCCAGGCTCAACGTGTTTCTCCTATTTGTGTAAATGAGGTCGAAGGTCGACCAATTCCTTTCGCATGGAGAGGTGGTTGTCCACATACTAAGCATTGCGACTGCAATCTTCTGCAACGACTTGTGATTCTTCCCGTATGTCGGCCACCATTGCACCGGTGAAACGCGAGTGCCTCTCAAAGCCTCCTCTGAGTTCGGCGGAATCCACTCCAGATCTTTGTGATGGAAACTTTCCAAGGTCCTCCAACACTCTTTGTACTCTTTCAATTTTTTTGTGTAAACGGCAACAAAGTGTGCCAGACTGTTCATGATCTCCTTAGACTCCAAGTAATCGAATAATCTAGGCGATCCGTGGAGTGGGTGCAACATCCATGCTGCTCTATGCAGAGTTAGAGGCATCATCCGCACATGTTCCTTCACCTTCTTCGTCACGATTGCCCTTGTCTCACAAACCATGGACAAAACAGCCATCCTCTTCTCCAACGTGATCCCCAAAGCCCACACCTGCATCCCCATACTCCCGTCTATGTCCATGTCCTTCATCAATGAAAAGACTGGCTGACGCAAAGTGCATGCCCGCTCGACGGTCAACCGCCAAGCGGGTCTCGTATGAGATCCTTCAATGCTCGCGCCCTTGTCGTTGCAGTCCGGTCCCATGGGGAATCATCCCAGCGCGCATGGGATACAGTCGCCAGCAACACTGCCTCCACCTCCCGTAGTCTCTGCAACATGAAGAAGTTTGTGCCGAATCTTGTTTTCCCTGGTTGGATCAACTCCAACGACCTACCGTCTTTGATGCCCTGTTGTGTTTTATACTCCCTCCTGGCCCTTCTGAACATCGCCAATGCTCTCAGGTGTTTCTTGATGAAGGTGGTGATCTTTGTGCCTTGCATAATTACTCCTCCAATCCATGGCACTGAAGTGATGTCGCACATGAGCAGGTTACACACATGGCATGCACATGGCACCCAAGGAATCCTCCTAATCGTCGGGTCGTCGTTTTCCTTGCGGATATGTTCACCTGTGCCAAGTCGGTGCATATGGCATTGACCCTGTGCACCCCCAACTCCCTGATGACCTCCTCCCACATCTTCTCCAAAGCCGGAGCCGACTTGTCCTTCCCCTCCATATCAACACTCTTCACCATGACAGCCCCCGAATCCCCGGCCGCAATGAAGTTCATGACTGCCCTGTCGCTGGTCGTTGTCGTACTGTCCGTCATCAACTTAAGGCTTGTAATATCCCATGGCTCACGGATCTTCTCCAAATCTCCATCCACAGTTTTGCACTCCGTGGGTAGGGCCTTCGTCCTTAAGAAGTTGTACCTTGGCGACCTGGCCGCCTCGCTCATGATTCTCTCCATGTTCTTATAGGAGTCTGATCTTGCAGCGTTGAATGGAATGTCGTTCTTGAAGTAGAATGAGGCGATTGCCTGGTCAAACTTTTTCTGGAGCTCATCCACGACAAAAGTGGCCATGGATGTCTGCTGACGCCCCACACCGGCAGAGGGAGGTCGTGGTGGGCGAGTGGAAGCCAGTACGGGACCCCGCAAGTACTTGACGATCTCTGATGGCGTCTTATTATCCGTGCAAGTGGGGGCTGCTCTGTTCACGATGGAGGTCGATCCAAAACCAATGCCGATCCCTTCCTTCGGCGCCGGACTTGCCCTGCAATCTGCCCCCAACGGAGGTGTGTCATGACCACCCTCCCCCCCCGTGCGCTGATCGGGCTCCAAATCCACGGGATCCTCCGCGACTGGCGGACGGCTTTGCGTCCTGTAATACTCGTTCAGTTTCCTCATCATCACTGGGCATATTCCTTGTGACGAGTGGCACTTGCAGCAGCAATCTCCCCGGTGTTGTGCTTACAGTGAGCAACTTCTGACGATTGGACAAAGTGCTTCGCCGCCCTCGACGCCGTTCCGGCGAACTCCTTGTTGCACCATCTGCACCGCAATCTCCAGTTGCCATGTGATGTACCGCCCAACAACTTCTGCCCTCGGTCCACCCATTTCCAAACGTTGAACTTCCATAGCAGTTCCTCTTTAACTTAGCAGTATTGGGCACGAATGGTCCCCGATTACCTGCCATGGTCGTCAAAAAGATGTTAGAAGAAGAAGAAGGAGAAGGGGTGGGTGATGGTGGTAAGAAGAAGAAGAAGAAGAAGTTGAAGAAAAAGAAGATGGGGTGGATGATTAGGAAGAGAAGAAGAAGAAGAAGGGGTGGCTGACGAGTGCCGAAGAACTTCCGAAGAAAAAAATAATAATAAAATAAAAACGGAAGATGGGGTGGATGATGAGTGCCTACAAATTTCCGAAAAAAAAAAAAAAATACTAAAATAAAAATGGAAGATGGGGTGGATGACGAGGTTCTAACGAATTTCAGAAGGAAAAAAAAGAACGAAGTGGGGGTGGGTGATGGTGGGGGGAAGAAGAAGAGGAAGAAGAAGAAGAAGAAGAAGAAGAAGATGGGGTGGAAGCAGAAGAAGAAGAGGAAGAAGAAGAAGAAGAAGAAGAAGAAGAACATGGGGTGGAAGAAGAAGAAGAAGAAGAAAAGGAAGTGGATTAGGGAGAATAAAAGAACAAGAAGAATTAGGGTAAACTTATTGCTATTGCAGTTCAATGAAGAAGAAGAAGAAGAAGAGGAAGAAGAAGAAGATGTGGGGGATGATGAGTGCCTAACGAATTTCCGAGGGGAAAAAAAGAAACAACGAAGTGGGGGCGGGTGATGGTGTGGGGAAGAAGAAGAAAAAGAAGAAGAAGAAGAGGAAGAAGAATTAAAGAAGAAGAAGAAGAAGAAGAAGAAAGGGTGAATGATTAGGGAGAGAAGAAGAAGAAGAAGAATTGGGGTTAAGTTAGTGCTGTTGCACTTGAACGAAGAAGAAGAAGAAGAAGAAGATGGGGTGGCTGTGGAGCGGCCTACAAATTTTCGAATTAAAAAAAAAAAAMAAAAAACGAAGTGGGGGTGGGTGATGGTGGGGGGAAGAAGAAGAAGAATAGGAAGAAGAGATGAAGGGGTGGATGATTGGGGAGAGAAGAAGAAGAAGATGTGGGGAATGATATGTGTCTAACGGATTTCCGAAAAAAAAAGCCTGGGACCTCACCAATCTTTGTGGTCTGATGACAACTAATATCTGTCTTCAATTCTCCACCACCCGTTTTATACACCATTAGACTTCCTTGCAATCACCCTTCAGCGTGATGCTGATCGTTCCCAACTACAGCGAGAGGATTGTAATTATACCAGCGAAGGAGGCTTTACCATTGCTGTCCTACAAGTAGCAATGAGGGACCGTCAACTTGAACTATGCAATGCTCGAGCAGGTGAGTTGTTTAATCCTCCATCCCTCATCTTTGTCTGCATTGTGCACGGGCCTGGCCATTACATGGCAATTGTACATGCCTCTGACCATTGGGAGCTGTGGGAGAACGACACCATGGTCCATGCCATGACTGATGTCACTGATTTCTTTCAAAAGGATGTTGGTTTCTTGCCACAACAAACCATCTGCAATCTCTTTTATGTCGAAGATCATTCCGCTGGCCCCGTGCTGCAGCAAGACAATGTACTAACACTCTGTGACCTTCTCCTTTGCACAGCCACAAACACTGTTACACTCGGCTGTAGCCGCCATCGTCTCTGTCACAATCACTACAATGACATGGTTTCTGCATCCATGTGTGCAGAGGACTGTCCCTCCTCTCCTGACTGCAGGCACCGTCCGCATCTGGACAGTCAATGTCCATTTTGCAGCCATAGGCGCTATACTGAATGCATGCTTTTTTGTGGTGACAATTCTTCCTTCATTTTGGCCTGCATTCAACATGCCATTTGTCGGGGGTGTATGGTGGGCGTGCTCAATGCCAGGCATCGTGGCAATTGTTGCACTGAGAATGCTCAGCTAGCACTTCCATGTGTTCATCCACCTCATCTTTACAATATATGTCCTCTCGGTTGTCAAGGACAAACTCTTTCTTGAGCCTTTTCGTATCCTTGTTTGCCTTCATCTCCACTCCACACTTCGTACTTTCCCTTACTTTCCCTTCTATCTTTTTCTTTGTCTGCTCTCCATCTCTCTGCCTTGTGTTTATCCCCTCCCCCTTCACTCTGCCTCTTTCTCACAGCGTACAAGTTGCAATCAGATTTGTCTTCTTTCGCTCAGCATGCATGCAAATAGGTGACGATCACACCTGGCACAACAGCGGCCACACAAAGCTCAGAGATAACGTAGCCAGGAACATAACTCAGATTCAAGCTTGTCTTGAAATGGCTATGGCGCGAAGCGCCAGACCAAGATTCCCGACTGATCATCTGTATCACCCAACTTGTTCGCACACACACAACACACTGTGGATCACCCTGGATGTCCCACACATACTCACTCTCACATGTATACACACACACTAACCTCCTAACTGGCAGCTATGGCTGCCATCTACCTCCTACTACTAACTAGCGGTTATGGCTGCCTCTTCCTCCTCTTAGCCCTCTCGTTCTTCGGGCACCTGCAGACCAACGTAGCACAAGACGCTCGGACAGCGCTTCCACACCGCTCACAGGCAGAATGAATGAAAGACTTGATGCTGTTGGTGCGAATACCCTTACAAGGGTATACGACCTGGCTGACAAAAAATAGGTTCGGTTTAAAGTTTGAGTGCACCGTGCAAGTCGTACTTGTGTCTGTTGCTGATTGAATGGTTGACTAGAGTAGAGAGTGTGTGGGCGCGCAGACTTAAGGCGCACGTGATCTCTTTTCTTGTTGATAGTTGAGAAGCCGGCGTGGTTGCCGGACAGGTTTTTGTCTCCGATTAAACTAGGATTAAAAAGGATTTTGGTCTCCTAATTGGTGCGTTTGATCGTGGCATGTGTATGTGCGGAGGACGACGGTGTGGCTCGCGTGACGAGAGTCCGAGGGTGGGCGGGGGTCGCAATGATTGAGGAGGATTAGCATGAGAGATGAGAGGGTGCTCATGGGAGTTTTGGTACACCCGCGCGCCTCGTAACACCCGCTTATATAGGATATTGCTAGTGCTAGAACCAGCCTTGGGACTAGCACTATTGGTTACGGTGTCGGACTTTCAAACGGGGGATTCAGAGATCGAGACCCGTGAGCGGCGATGCGAGATCATTGGAGCAATTTGAAGGGACTGAGGGGTTGAGGGCCCGATGGGGCCATCCCCCTTGGCTTTGTTGTCGACCGTACATGTGGGCCTGATAGGTGGGACAATAGCTATTTTATTTTGCTGGGTATTCGTGTTCCTCCTCCTTTCAGGACGGGTGCTGGTTCCAATACCAGAATCAAGACCCAAACCAGTACTGAAAGTCGACGTTCCTGGCTCAGCTGGAACACTCGAGAAATGGCGAAGTGCGGTTATGAGCCTGAAACCCGATGGCCGCAGATGAGTAAAATATTGCGGCTCAAATTTACCTTTTGGGGGCGATCAGTTCGATGGTAATACCTCGAGGCCGTCGACCGTGTTTTTGTACTTCGGGACATCGGTTTACATAGGGACGATACTGGAGTACTTGTCTGGCCCGCCTAGAATCAGAAAGTCTTCAGGTGAGTTGCTCTGCGTTGACAGAGGGGATTGTTTAAGGTGTGCTGCCCGGCGGGAAGAGAGATTTCGCTCTTTTCGATAACCAAAGCGTTGTCAGACCAGCGGAGTGGAAAGGTGCGCCAGATCATGGAAAAAAGAGCAGACAGAAGGGAGAGCGGTAGCGTGCAAAAGAGAGATGGCAGACGAAGTGAGAGGCGAGGGTGGGATGTGCTAGCTTCACCGATCCTTCGAAGAAATTGGACAAAAAGAAGTGCTAGGAAGGGTATTTCGGGGTGGGCGACGCCGAATCTGCAGTTAGTTTTGGTAAGGAGTTCAGGAAGAAAACGATGTGCGCAAAGCTATGGTGGGAGTAGAGATAGAGGAAGCAAAAAGATTCAGAATACTATTCGATTCTCAACAAGATCGATTGAGGGAAGGTGTAGTTAGGGGTTTAGTGTCAGGTCTATCCGAATTCAGAGTTGGTTTTAGCAGGAAGTTAGTAGTATAAAAGCTAGTAAGAAAAAAAAGTGTTGGGAGGTTCAGAGTCCAAGGTAGCCCGAATCCGAGCTCGTTTACATTCCGAAGGCTTATTTTTAGAGACTTTTAAGGGATGGTAAATCCGATGCCGAGCTCAGATTTCGAGCTCGACGAGGAAAAAAATTCCGTTGACAACAGCGAGGGTTGCGAGATGCAAAAAAAGGCAATCAAAATTGATGAAATCGAGAATAACGCTTATTAAGAAAAAACACAACATATTGCAAAAAGATTTTTGTATACTATTGTTTCATTGTAGTGGTTTGACTAGCCAACAATGGCTATAGTTGAAGAATCTTTTATATGTCACTCATGGTGAAACTTGGAAGCGACAATGTATGTTTTCGCGTTCGAGCGGAAGAATTCATTCGATTTTGCTTATCCCTTCGATCGAAGTAGGCCCTTTCTGTCTCTTTGCGCGAATAGTTGAATACCAGTGTGTATTTTCATATTTTGGCGGTGGATCCTTCCGACGTTGCTCATTGCATTGATAGACATAACAGGAGGTTGGCTGCGTGATTGGGGAGCTTACCTATTGACCGGTGCATCGCTCATCCGGGGAAATGCACCTAGCCGAGTTTAGCAGGAGATTCATTACGAATTGCTTGCTCAACCGGAGGCCGTAGCTGTTGCCTACCTCATTCCGCGTGTAGTTGCAAGACGGGTGCCCCTTCCCGTTTTCGACCGGGAGGTGCACTCTGACTTTACTCGTCCTGTTGGAGGGAGAAAGGGAGGGTGATTGATACTTACTAGTTGCGTCGGCCGCAGGCCACGATTACCTGCGAGGGAGTGAGTGTATGCTTGCCCGTTGGAGGCGGAGAGCGGTGAAGCTAGGTCTATGTACAACAGAGCCAGAAGATACTCCGGCAGAGGCTCGCGGCAGTACTGACGTACGAATCGGACTTGGGTTTGAGGTGGAGGACCTTTCGAACCGCCTCATGGCAAGGGTATTTCCAAGTTCTTGCGAGATAGCTGGTCTTGCAGTCTGTTGAGGGAAGCTTGCGGGCAAGAAATGGTTGGCACCCGCCTTTGGGAACAACAATGTGATACTGAATGTTGTGTATTACCGCTTCGACTACCAGTCTGCTGGCTCGTTATTTGTCGTTGCTACTTATACGAGGCTATTGCTGTTGATGAAGTTCACCGAGCGCAACTAGGGCTTGTTGCAGTGCACACTTGTAGTGGTTCGATATGCCTCACGCTACGTGTTGTTATGGGGCATTGGCGATAGGCTCGGTTTGAACGGAGCGGTTTAAAGCTAACATAGGCAGGATGTTGTCGGGATGGGCAGCGTGTTGAACAGTGGTTGGAGTTGTGAAGGGGTAGAACGTGAGAATCTTTGCTGCGAATTGAAGAGTCGCCAGAGAGTCAACAGGTGGCAGTCTGGCTTGTCATTGACCAAGTTGTTGTGCACTATGGTCGCCATTGTGGGCCCCTCGGACGTTTGAAGGATTCAAGGCCCTCTCATGCGAGTTGAGTGTACCATCCTTGTATCTGAGAGACTAACCCCTTCTCCTTCTACTCTTCTTGTTCTAAGTCAAGTCTTTCAGTTTGCAAAGGAAGGCGGTAGGTGGGATTGCACCCCGTAATCCGTGCCAAGGCCTTTGTGGGAGGTTGCCCTACCGATTGCGGGAGCTCTGCCGGGACCTAGGCGAGGTTTTGGAGGCAGGGAACCGAGTGGTAATCATCATCCCCTTTTATAAACCTAGTTAAAACCCTTACACATACATCTTTCTATGAATTGGTGAGTATACTGCATGCATCCCTATTGATTTCATGTTTGACTTTCTCGATATAAAGCAAAGCTAAGAAAAGGAAAGCATGCACAATCTTGGTTTCATTTTGTTGCTTGTTTGAATTCATATTAAAAAAGGGTTGTGAATTGGGGGAACGCGGGAGGAAGGTGGTCTTGCTTACGATTGTCCGGGTCAACCAAAAGTTGGGCTTAGCTTCTAAGTTGAATGGCCAGCACTGTGTTTATTTTGATTGCATGGAGGACAAAACTTTATTCCTAATTTGGATGGTATGATTGTTCCGACTTGTGAGGGTTGCATGTGATTTTTTTTTCAGGGACCAAGCTTAGTTTCTAAGTGGGATGGCTCAAACTTCTTTTTGTTTATTTTGAGGGAATCGGGCGAAGGACGAGACTCAGTTTCTAAGTTGAATGGTTTGGTCTGGAGCCATGCATATGTTGGAACCAAGGAATAGTTATACCTAATACTCTACAATTATTTTACTTATGAGCGGGTTAGTCAAACTTTGTTTTTAAGTTGAATGGTTTGAATATAGCTTATTATAATAAAGAGAGGATTAATTAAGAATATTAATTGATGTCAAGAAGGGTGGTTGAACTTTGTTTTTAAGTTGAATGGTTTTGTCGTATGGTATCTTAAAAGACCAAGGGCAAAAAGGTATATATAACTTGGCTACTTGACCAGTTCAGGGCGACTAGGCTTTGTTTCTAAGTTGAATGGCCCAATCATATGCCCAAAGAAGAGAAAAGTAGTAGTGCCCTGTGTTTGTGTATATTCAATGACTGAGCTAGACTTTGTTTTTAAGTTGAATGGTTTAGGCCTCATGTATTTAAGTTGAATGGTCCGGCTTTACACCTCATGTAAGTTGGGCATGAGGATTAAATCATTGAGAGACTATGAACTATTGTTCACACGGTTAAACTCTGGGACTGGGTGAGAGTACCTATTATTGTGGTATGAACTTGCATGTGGCTGAGCGAGAGCTTTACTTGGTCTGAGTTTCAGTTTGATAGGTAGTTGCTTTAGTTGCTCGCCACGTGCTAGAGGTATAGGAGTTAGTTCAATTCATGCATTTTCTTAGCTAACTTCTTTTTTACTTAGATCAATTCTCACATTTTTTGGAATCATTTATTTCACTTGGCTTTGTAATCATTTTGGAAAGCTACTTCTTTACGGGAAGCACTGCCGAAACTTCTACAAAATCAAGGAATTAGTTAAATTTTGGCTTTTCAAAGTTCAATTTTTGTCTAAAGTTTTATATTTGGCTTAGTATAAATCTGGAAAGCCTTATTTTCTAAGGGAAGTGCTCTGCAAATTTGCTAATTCAAGGAGTTAGACAAATGGTTTTTCAAAGTTCATTTTTTGTCTGAAGTTTTATCTTTGGCTTAGTATAAATTTGGAAAACCTTATTTTCTAAGGGAAGTGCTCTGCAAATTGCTGCTAATTCAAAGAGTTGGACAAAATTTGATTTTGGGAGTTCAAAATCGTTTTAGATTTGCTATTTAGCTTTGTATAAATTTCGGAAAGCTACTTTCTTTATGGAAAACGTTGTCAAAATTTCGGCAGGAACTCGTCTTATTTTCGAGTCCTTATCTGACTTAGAATAATTTTGGTAAGTCTACTTCTTTAAAGAAGATGTTGCCCAAATTTTTAATAATTTAGGGAGTTGGACAAAAGTTGGCTTTCTAGAGTTGAGGACCATTTCAGTTTTCATATTCGAGCAAGTATAAATTCTAAAAAGGTACTTTTACTACTGGAAGCGTTGTCGAAATTTTCTTAGTTGAGAGGAGTAAGATTATATTCTGATAGGAAAGATTTTGGTGATCCATCCTATATAGGTCTTCCTTTCTTTTGGCACTTGCATAGAGGTAGACTTAGACTTAAATATGAGAAGATTTTGAGTAGGATGTGACATGGAGGCTTATTTAGGCTTGGGAATTGACTTGTTTTGTGTTACAGGTTCTTTGATCATTCAATTCAAGATTGAACTAGTCTCAGTTTGACCCCACTAGGATCATCTTTTGTTATCATTGATAACAAGTCGGTTGCCGATTCGTCGATTTACGACTGAAGTATAACTCCCTCTCACCACTCCACCTAAAGGCTTTAGCCCCTGTGGTTTGATTTGTTTCATTGGGTTTTCACACGGACGTTATTGAATGGCCATTTAACGAAGATGCTGAGTATTTTATTATGGAAGGTTGGGCAAAGGTTGGGGCTTGTGTGACTAAAGCGAGGGGTATGAGTGCATCTTTGATGTGATTGCAAGTATGTTTCTGGTTCGAGCTTGGATTTGATTGTCTGCGATTACGTATATATGGTTGAAGGGAGTCTCACTGTGATTGTGAGAGGTGATTGTCTCGTATTTATAACCCCCTATACGTGTATATCCCAAGTATCCACATGATCTATTGTAAACGCTCGCTAGAGTTTCAACTGATTATGCGCTATAAGAAAATGGAGATCCCCTTTTGCCTTTTGCTTTTTAACATTATTATAGTTGGACGTAGGAGTTTGTGGCAGCCATCAAAGTCAAACCCCTTGACTTCTCTCTAAGCCCTGGATGATCGAGCTCGTCTCTTTGGCAGGAGCATGTGTACCACCCACTCTCCGCAGAGTTGCAGAAGAGGGTGTGGTTCTCAACCGCCTTGGCGGTTGTCTCGCTTTGAGAGTTAAAACCCTCAAGGCACTTGTCAACCGAGACTTGAGTGTCGAACGAGACCCTCGAGACCATTGAGGGCCACGCGATTATGGGTACTACGTAATACTCCGTCGTTGGGACTGCTTGCATATCCATGCATGGCTAGTCGATATGAGAAAGCTTTGCGTTCACGCAATTTTATCTTAAGTCTTGCGCGCAATGCCGAACCGATTTTTATGTCAAAAGATTATGGGTCGGATACAAAAAGGACTGGGAGTGTTTTGTTTTATGTAAGTGAATTGACTTTTTGCTTTGGTGTGGTGTAATGCGTGGTAAGAAGGATGCGTCCTAGTCGACCGACAACGAGTCGTGCTTGGGACTTTAGGCCCGCAATGCGTCGGTTGGCGTGCTATAGCCTACAAGAAACGCCCTCGGCTGCGCCACCTCTGCAATTGCAACTAATTAGTTTTCGCATGCGTTTCAGTAGCTCGGCGGGGATACGCCCGTTCAAGGGTGGTGACAGCCCCTTGGGCGGAGTCAAGTTGTACGTCGCGTGGCCCTATCCTGTCGTAGGGGTTCGCGAGAGGTATGGCTGTCACACTTGGTCGGAGCGGCGACGAAAGCTCCATTGCACCAGGATAAAGGATAAAGTCCTACCACAAATCCTACGTGATGTGGTTGGGAGGGTCCCCTGGCGGGACGTCCTAGTTGACCGACAACGAGTCGTGCTTGGGACTTTAGCCCCCCAATGCGTCGGTTGGCATGCTATAGCCTACGAGAAACGCCCTCGGCTGGGCCACCTCTGCAATTGCAATTGATTAGCTTTCGCATGCGTTTCAGTAGCTCGGCGGGGATACGCCCGTTCAAGGGTGGTGACAGCCCCTTGGGCGGAGGCAAGTTGTACGTCGCGTGGTCCTATCCTGTCGTAGGGGTTCGCGAGAGGTATGGCTGCCGCACTCGGCTGGAGCGGCGACGAAAGCTCTATTGCACCAGGATAAAGGATAAAGTCCTGCCACAAATCCTACGTGACGCGGTTGGAGGGTCCCTTGGTGGGACCGATTCGCTCGACAACGCTGCCTCTTTGTTTATACTTTGGATCATCACAAGTCTTCCCTTGGACCCTAGGCCCGGGGTGCACACAGTCCCACATGGTACTTGTTGACTAGACAAAGTGCGAGTGGGATTGGATACCGCTGACTAGGCTAGGTAGGACTAGGACTGCCTTTTGCTGACTGTGCTAGGACTGCCTTTTGCTGACTGTGCTAGGACTGCCCTTCGCTGACTCATATACGGGCTGCCTACGAAGAGCCAGCCTACAAACTTCTAGAAGGTCGTGGACTTGACCTTTCGGAAGTTGTACCAGCTGCGACCTACCCTATTGCTAAGACTCCTAAACACGGACCTAGGGTTCAAGGCCCGACGACCGCACTATATACCACAACTGAACATACGACTTTCAACACACAGGTCGCGGGTTCAAACACTCGCCGGTGAACGGGGACTATACATGGGTAAGGAGGAATCCTAGGGATCGAGCCCTGGGTACTGCATCTGCTACTGTAAATGTGAAAACCGTTTGAAAGTGGGCTGTTGTGGTACATGGGGATGGGGACAGCTCACACTCAACTTCATCAACGTAGCGAGCCTTGTACGTGAGAGGCACGGTGAAGAGGGAGTTAAAAGAAGAATGAGAAAAATGAATGGTTTCAGTGTGCCCTTCTATCTTGTTTTTTAATTTTTTACCATTTGGTTCACAAATTGGGCTCTTTTAGTTAATAGTTATTTGACAATATATGGGTTTGTAGGGTTTCTCGAACCCTACAATTCCATTCCCC
>BFEA01000268.1:1533710-1556860 GCA_003427395.1 Chara braunii
TGTGTATTCCTGAATGGGGACATTCGTTTTGAGGCTTCTGCTTCTGTCTGGTGTCCAAGCCCACTCTGCTGGATCAAATTCCAAGTCTTGAATCGCCGTATCTGTGCTGAAGATTGTTTTTGGCCACCTCTTCATTCAGGATAGATGGAAGGCCTTGCGTAGAGGGGGTAATTGGATCAAATTCCACCTCTTGATTCAGGATAGATTGGATCAAATTCCACCTCTTGAATCGCCGTATCTGTGCTGGATCGCCGTATCTTGCGTAGAGGGGGTAATTGGATCAAATTCCACCTCTTGAATCGCCGTATCTGTGCTGGATCAAATTCCACCTCTTGATTCAGGATAGATGGAAGGCCTTGCGTAGAGGGGGTAATTGGGAAAGAAGTAAACACCGCCAGGGTGTCCGATCCTTGCTGTTTATGGGAGAATTGATAGGCCCTAGGTTAAATCCTGTACCCTCACTCCCCTTTCACCTGATTTCCAGGTTGAGACTTCCCTTAACAATTCCTTCCATCCTTCAGGGATGCAGTTGATAATGGATTGTAGATTCTCGTCTCGTCGGTGGCAACCTTTGAGCTGGGAGGCAAGTTCCTGTTCTGTCACCCAGTCCTTTTTCTCCTCATTCCACAAACGACTCACTTTCCAAACACCATGTTTGATCCAAGATAGATCTCCTTCCTCTAGGCTTAAGGGATAGTTGGTGATCACTTTCGTCTCTCACCTACGGATTACCAAACAGAGGTTGCCTCAGAACCTCGTCTTTGGATTAGGGTTTACCCACCTTCTTCGGCATGACTTCCCGCCATATCCATAGCAATGCAGTCCAATATGGTGTAGGGGGCTTGGCTTCGCTTGGACTGGTTCCTCTTCGTTGATTTCTGCGCCCTGTATTTGGACTCCATTCCTTGGTCATTACCCAGAACAGACCGGGCATGTTTGCTGGTGTGGCTATGGGTGCTAGTCCCCTGATGCTATCCAAGGCCAGTTTATTCCATGCTGTCGGCCCCCTGCGCATTTCTCTCTCTCTCTCTCTCTCTCTCTCTCTCTCTCTCTCTCTCTCTCTCTCTCTCTCTCTCTCTCTCTCTCTCCCCCCCGACGTTCTATAGTTAGGAAATGCGAATGGACCTTCTGGCTTTGGGCGGTGGGGAGTCCCCAGCGAATTGTTCAGGCCCTCTGCGCAGTTTGCTGGGTCTCTCTCTCTCTCTCTCTCTCTCTCTCTCTCTCTCTCTCTCTCTCTCTCTCTCTCTCTCTCTCTCTCGACGTTCTATAGTTAGGAAGTGCGAATGGACCTTCTGGCTTTGTGCGGTAAGATCCATTCTCCCTCTCCCCGACGCGCTATGGATCTACCCGTTCTATTTCGTTCTTTTTTTTTTTCTTGTATGAACAACTAGGCTACCAGAGTGGCCCGGGAACACTTCCTCGGGCGAGCCAAAAAAAAATAAAAAATATATAGTTAAAATTTGGTAAATAATTTTGTTGCGACTCCGAGGCAAAAGATGTTCAGTTTATTTTTCTGCATAACATATTTGTTTTTCGGATGTTTTTGATTTTTCAAATATTTTGTTTTTCGTTGGGACCTTCCTTGGTCCTTGCCCGGTCCGGCCGCACGAGAAAACAGGGTGACCCAGGCGGCCCGGCTGGTAGCGTAGATGAACAGGCTTTTTTTTTTTTTTTTGCCTAGTAGGTACGGCCTGTACGAGTCTTTGAAGATGCCCTTTGGGCTATGTAATGCACACGGTACATTCCAGCAAGAGTCCCCAGCGAATTGTGCAGGCCCTCTCTCTCTCTCTCTCTCTCTCTCTCTCTCTCTCTCTCTCTCTCTCTCTCTCCCGACGTTCTATAGTTAGGAAATGCGAATGAACCTTCTGGCTTTGGGGGGTAAGATCCATTCTCCCTCTCCCCGACGCGTTATGGATCTACCCGTTCTATTTCATTCTTTTTTTTTCTTTTCTTGTATGAACAACTAGCCTACCAGAGTGGCCCGGGAACACTTCCTCGACCGAGCCAAAATATATATATATGACAATATATATATGAGTCAGTGAAACACCGACGAAACAGTTTGTCACAGCCCCTCGTTTGTTGCCCTCTTATCTCTCTCTGCCTACGGTTTACCGGGCAGTTCTGTTTGTGACGATATATATGATATATTCTATTTGACGATATATATGTATATATGTATATATGAAACTCCGACGAAACAGTTTGTCACAGCCCCTTGTTTGTTGTCCTCTTCTCCCTCTCTGCCTACGGTTTACCGGGCAGTTCTATTTGACGATATATTAATTTTTAGTTAAATTTTGGTAAATAATTTTGTTGTGACTCCGAGGCAAAAGATGTTCAGTTTATTTTTCTGCATAACATATTTGTTTTTCGGATGTTTTTGATTTTTCAAATGTTTTGTTTTTCCGACTTTTCTTTTTCGTTGCGACCTTCCTTGGTCCTTGCCCGGCCGGGCCGTAGGAGAAAACAGGGTGACCCGGGGGGCCCGGCTGGTAGCTTAGATGAACAGGCTTTTTTTTTCTTTTTTTTTTTTGCCTAGTAGGTACGGCCTGTACGAGTCTTTGAAGATGCCCTTTGGGCTATGTAATGCACACGGTACATTCCAGCATGTCATGAATCGGATCTTTCATGACAACTTGGACGAGGTCAATGTCGTGTACCTCGAAGGTATACTTGTCTTCATGAGCAACACTTTGATATTGTGCTAGGCCTTCTGTGGAAGCACAAGTACATGATCAAACTAGAGAAATCCGAATTTGGTCGAATCGGAATCTTATACTTGGGTCGTGAGATTTCTCAGGACAGTTTGATCCGGGAAGATGTGAAGTGGGCCACCATCAGGGAATGGCCAGTACCTTGGTCTGTGACGGAGGTCAGATCGTTCTTGGGGATGACAGGCCCCTATCATTCGGTTGTAAAGAGTTATAGGATGATCGCAAGCCCCTTGACCGATCCAGCACGCCTTGACATGCTTTGAGCATGAAGAGCTGATGTTCGCAGTCAGCTCTTCATGCTTTTAAAAGGTTGAAGTACGCTTTGACTCATCACGAAGCCGTGGAATTCCCAAAACCTAAGGGGAAGGATTTGCAGCCTGTTGAGTACATGAGTAAGAGAATGCCATCCCAAAAGTTAGCTCAGTCCACCTACAAAAGGTAATTGTATGCCATGTACAAAGATTCGAGCCATTGGAAGCACTATCTGCTTGTCAAATTCTTTTGAAGCTAGATCTGACCATAAGACTCCAATGGATCAAAATCAACCCATTCTCTCCGACGCGCTAAAGAGACGGATTCAAGCTATTCACATGTATGACTTTTGCCTTCAGCATGTCAATGGTGAGTTTAACAAGGTTATTGATGCACTTCCACGGAGGGAAAACTATCTAGCGGTGCTAGTGAGTTTGTCTGAGATCATTCGCAGACTCAAGGGGCAGGATAAGTTTAGGTAAGAGGAGTTTGTAATGGTCAACGAAGTACTTTTCCTTGAGAAGGCCGGGAATAAAATGTTGTGTCTTGAGTAGTGAGTAGTTGTATAGTTTATTTCTAGGTGAGTGTCACAACACGACATGTCATTTTGGATACAAAAAGACGTCAGCTAACGATGCTAGAGGATGCAAAGAAGTACGTGGAGATTGCCAGGTTTGGCGAAGAGACAAATCGAGGACTTGAGCACCTCTTGGGCTTATCATACCTCTGCCTATCCCTGCTCAACTGAGAGAGAGTTTGTGCATGGATTTCATGGATTTTCTCGTGACCAGGAAATCTGGCAAAAAACACGTTTGTTATTGTGGATAAATCATCAAGAAACTAATAGGCAAGCCGATCAGATGAACCGGGTGGTACAACACCTGCTGAGGCACTACAGCCAAGAAGACTGCGATGAGAAATTACTTCTTATTGCTAGCCTATACAACAATGTGGTGCATTGTACCAAGACCGGTCACCTAATCAACTACACAGGTTGGAAGCCTAGGATCCGGTTAGAATTTCTCCGACATGACACACTGCAGCACTAGGAAGTATAGAATTTGGAATAGAGTATGATAAAATGCTGCATCAGACTGGAACAGATCCAGAAAGCTTAGAATTCGTAGTATAGAGTCTATCATAGAAGAGAGTCTAAATTTTAGGCTGGGGAAAGGGTATGGGTGAAGTCTTTTGAGCTTACGCACGGAGTGAGCATCCGTCGCCAGCTGGTGCCGCAAGTATTTTGGGCCATGGCATGTCTTCGACAGTGGGCTCTGAGCTGATGGTGCATCGCACGGCATCCGCTTGCCACCTCACCTTCATACTTATCCAGTTTTCCACGCCCCAAACTCCTAGATGAGTTTCCTTTAAGGGGATCCATGCTGCCCACAACCATGGATGGATAAGTGGAGACCGTTGAGATCATAAAACACAGACTTATGCTTGTGCCTAAGCCTCTCAGCAGAGGAAGACCGCCAAAACCATAGTTTTGGGTCGCTTTCAGGATACAAAAGAAGATTGGTGGTTCACCGAAGAGGAGCTAATGAAGACAACACCTCAAGTTGTATCAACTTATGAGAGCATGTTGAAGGCCAAAGAGTAGGTGGTGGATTGTAGTTTTTTTAGAGAATATCCAGTTGGAGGGGGAGGGAGTGCGATGCACAAGGGCCCTTGACCAGTTTGCTAAGGTGTTGGAATTTGTCAGCGCCCGCCCTAACTGAAGGTGGGTCTGCCCAAATATCAAAGGGGCTCATGTAGAGGCCAACGTGAGTCAGAAAGGGCCCGTGGGTTGGTTGCTGCGTGCAGCATCTTCAACGTCCGGTCGCCCAGTGAGTTGAAGATGCTTGAGGCCGAAGTCACTTACAATTGAGCCCCAAGCAACATCTTGGGAGTGCGATGGACAAGCGGCCTTGACCAGTTTGCTAAGGTGTTGGAATCTGTCAGCGCCCGCCCTAATTGAAGGCGGGTCTGCCCAAATATCAAAGGGGCCCATGTAAAGGCCAACGTGAGTCAGAAAGGGCCCGTGGGTTGGTTGCTGCGTGCAACATCTTCAACATCCGGTCGCCGTGTGAGTTGAAGATGCTTGAGGCCCAACAGGGATGCTGAGGCCCAAGTCACTTACAATTGAGCCCCAGGCAACATCTTGGAAGGGCGCTGGGCGCAGCTACTGGGACAGTGGCCGCCCAGCCAGCCATGACAAAAGCAAGTGAGGCTCAATCACTTGCCACATTGTGGGGGTAGCGCTCCTAACTGAAGGCGGGTCTGCCCAAGTATCAAAGGGGCCCATGTTGAGGCCAACGTCCGTCAGAAAGGGCCCGTGGGTTGGTTGCTGTGTGCAGCATCTTCAGCGTCCGGTCGCCCTGTGAGTTGAAGATGCTTGAGGCCCAACAGGGATGCTGAGGCCCAAGTCACTTACAATTGAGCCCCAGGCAACATTTTGGAAGGGCGCTAGGCGCAGCTACAGGGACAGTGGCCGCCCAGCCAGCCATGACAAAAGCAAGTGAGGCTCAATCACTTGCCACATTGTGGGGGTAGCACTGCTGGAGCGTTGGCTTGCTGGATGAGCGTTGAGCCAGGGAGGAAGAAGAACACCTAGGAGGCGCGAGGAAGAAGTTGTGTGCGCAGCTGGAGGGGCAACGACCATAGCCGGGCTGTTGAGCCTCATATCGAGAGGAGGTTGAGCAGGGGTCCTTGGGCGAGGGAAGATGGAAGGGAAGTCGAGGTGTTGTTTTCTAACAATGTGGAAGTGTGCCTTCAAGGCATATGGCTGTTTGAGCACTTCGCCGACGGCCATGCAAATGTTGCCAGAAATGCACTCATGTTAACCATGTGCAGATCTTGGGTGGATGTGGCCTTAAAATCCTGGTGGCCCAGCTGCCAGGGGCTCGGTAGGGTGGCCTCCTCGGCAAGCCACGACTGTGCCCAGCACAATTTTGCACTGCAACATTTTAGGTCCGGAAGACGTGTCTTTGGCCCTCCCTAGTGTCAAGGAACGCCCAAAGAGGTCCTTTACTTCTAGGCCCATTTTTTTTGCGGCCCATTTGGGGGTGCAATCTTCCAAAATCAGTGGCCAAAGTTGGTCTGCAAGAGATCCCTCCAAAAGTAGTCTATGCGGGGTGTTGACATCGAACACCCCACCCTCCCCCCCTCGCCAGTGACCCTTGTCGATTGTCCTCGAGGTCTGTCGTCTTCGTCTTCCTCCTCATCGGGTTGGCATCACCCCCATCCCTCCGTCTCGTGACAAGTCGCCCATGAGGACTGCACGGTGTTGCCAACACCCGCCAATGCCCTACCGAGCCCCTAGCTGTTGGGCCACCGGGATTTTAAGGCCACATCCACCAAGTGTCTAGGAACGCCCAAAGAGGTCCTTTACCTCTAGGCCTATTTTTTTTGCGGCCCATTTGGGGGTGCAATATTCCAAAATTAGTGCCCAAAGTTGGTCTGCAAGAAATCCCTCCAACAATAGTCTATGCAGGGTGTTGACTTCGGACACCCCACCCTCCCTCCCCCACCAGTGACCCTGGTCAGTTGTCCTCAAAGTGTGTCGTCGTCGTCAACCTCCTCATCGGGTTGGCATCACCCCCATCTCTCCGTCGCGTGCCAGGTAGCCCGCGAGGACTGCACGTTGTAGCCAACGCCCGCCAATGCCGGCCTGGGAGAACTGCCTGCCATCGCACGTCGCTCAGCTTCCCCCTCTTGGGCTTATGTCGTCTTGTTTGAGAGAGAGAGAGAGAGAGAGAGAGAGAGAGAGAGTCTTGCTTCCTCCATCTCTTCGTCTCTCCTCCTCCTACCTTCTCGTCAAGGCGTGTGCCAAGTGGCACATTCTTTTTAGAGAGAGAGAGAGAGAGAGAGAGAGAGAGAGAGAGTCTTGCTTCCTCCATCTCTTCGTCTCTCCTCCTCCTACCTTCTCGTCAAGGCGTGTGCCAGGTGGCACATTCTTTTTTCCCTTCTTTGGGCTTTGTCCTGCTCCTCCTGCTCCTCCTCATCCTGCTGCTGCTCCTTTCTCGCTGCTATCCTGCTCCCCACCATCGCCTTGTCAGCCACCTCCTTCCTCCTCACCATCCTCCATCCGTCCATCTCCTCATCTCCCCCCTCTTTCCTCCTCACCAATGTTAGTGCGACGTGGCATGTCCTGTATAAATGTTATTCTTTGGTGGGGCTTTGTCATCCTCCTCCCCCGCCTATAGTCAATCTTGTCCCACTCCTCCTCGTTTGGTGTAGCCATTCGCCCCTCTCTACTTCTCCGTCTTCTCCTCTCCTCTCCCTCCTCGTTCCTCCAGTCAGTTTTCTCCTTCCTCCTCGTCATCATCCTTCACACAACGATGCCCTTGTTCCCCTTCTGCTTCCTCCTTGTCTCCCCTCCTTTCCTCATATTCATCATCTTGATCTAGACTGCCAATCATCATCATCATCATCGTCATCAACTGGCCATCATCATCATCATCTGGCCCTTTCCATCTCCTCCTCTTCCCTTCAACTCTTATCACATGCCAAATCACACTCAACCTCTATATCCTTTTTTTTAATCTCTTCCACGACTCTATCTACTCGACCCCTGCATCTCCTTTCCACCACCCTTCATCTCCTTCCAATGATCATGATCATCGTCATCATGATCTTTGGCTCTCACAATCATCATCATCATCACGGGGTCAGGATGATTGTCATCATCAACCCACCACCATCATCATCATCTCCGTCCCTCAGTCTCCTCCTTGTCTCCAATTTTCGGAACCCGTCAGCAATCTGGCCACTGATTATTTCTTTTAACGCATCATCAGCATCAGCAACCGACCATCTCCCCTCCATCTCCAATCATCATTGTCATCGTCCGCCTCATTTTTTTTCCTTCCACATGTGTCATCATTATCAGCTCTTCATCATCATCATTCCGGGCGCCAATCTTCTTCTTCTCTTGTAGCAGGCAGCATGGTGGGCAGTGGTGCCAACTCAACGGGCAAGGGGAAGGAACAGGCAACCTAAATTGGGGCAGCCCGTGAGAAGTCGACCTTAAACCACCAGTACCTCGAAGCCTCTTTTTCACGATGCGGATTCGCATTGTTTGCCAGAGAAAGCTGAACCACCCCTGCCAGCCATTTTGGTCTGGTAGCGCTGCTCATCCGAAATCTTTGGATTGAGTGAATTTTGATTCTCAACTGGTCCGGAGAGGGTACAAGTGGCATGAGGGAGCCAACACCGCTGCAGGACCTCTTGCTCTTCGTCACCAGATGAAACCGTGCAGAAACTTTGCAACAGAAGCACAAGGTGTGGCAATGGGTGGAGAGAGGGGAGAGGGCGACCCCTAAGGGTCATAGTGAGTATTGGGTGAGGTCCCAATTGTGCTCCATCTGGCGGGGTACTATCTCTAGACATATGGAGCACTTTGTGCGATTGAAGAAGCCATGTGACTTTCAGACAACAGAGATCCGACAACTGTTGGGAAGGATTGGAATGATCGAGGGGGGAGAGGAGGAGGACCAGGCGGCGGTTGATTTGACTTCCCACAACCGCCACCTGTTATGTGTAGTAGAGAGGCATAGATTGACACAGATGAGGGTACTCTTGAAGGGATGGGGTCCTGTGTCAAGCCAGCAACCTTAAACGGGCAGTACATGGCCCCAGGCAACTGGAGAACCTGTTTTGAGCTTCTCCGAAAAATTAGGAGGCCGAGCGCCATAGATAGAATGAGTCGGTGGCGGGCGGCCTCCGGCAGGGGCCCGCGGCCGAAGGCTGGCATGTAGTGGTGCTTTAAAGCAGATCGTGTGGGTCGGTGGACAACCAGGCGCAAAAGTACTTTGGTGTGGCATGGGCTGAAAAAGCATTCGCGTGTGGCTCGCCAGAGTTGGAAATTTTGGTCACGTAGATCTTGTATTTTGCCTAAATTTGTCGGTTACTATGCGCAAGTTAATCCTGGAATGCCGCAATGACATCAATGTGGCAAAGATCCCGTGGGTTCCTTGCGGTGCCTGATGCTGCAGTTTGATGTTGTATGACTTCAGCAAGCTCTATTGGGTGGATGACTTTGCCAACTGGGTGTGTATGATGGCAAGCTTATCAGGAACCATCCCAACGAAGCGTTCAGCTTTCCCACCCATGCCAGGGAGGGTGGTCTCGGGGCCATTCTTTTCTTGACCAGGCATCAAGCTGACAAGCAAACAAGGGATTGAATGCTCGAGCAAGTTTTGGAGGAATACTGATGGTTTGAACAAAAGTTTGTGTAATCTGTGTGATCCCAAGCTGAGTCATTTCGGGGAGAAGGGGAAAAAAGAAAAAGAGTTTGAAAGACCTGTGGTATAATGGCTGAATAAAGATGAGAACTGCAGTCTGGTTGGTAGATCGGAATAATGCTCGTCCTTCCACAAGCAGCGAAGAGCACACAGCTAGACATGGTAGGAAGTCGACCGCAGAGGGTGGAAGGAAGAGAGACACACATGGGAGGTCTGCATGTGCACAATCACAGAGAGTTCGAATTCAGATCATGCCCGGCAATGCAAGCAACTAGGATAATGACAGTAGGGTCTATTCAGGTGAAGACGTTAGCATCTTATGAGCTCAGCAATTACACTTTCATTGCTATCCTGAGGTGTTAATTCTATACATGTGGCATACCCTGCATACCGTGACGTGTGACAACTCATTCCTCCTCAATTCCATCAGTAGCCAAATCAACAGAAGCCAACTTGCCTGGGCAAGAAAGATAGGAAATGACTTGATTTGATTGAAAATTGAAATGTTAGCTTTCTGGTGTACGCCGCAAGACTTGGGGTACCTCTGGGCATTGCTTGTCCTACGAGATTCAGGAATTGCTGAAGCATGAATAAATTACTCTCAAGGCACTCCTGAATGTGCCATGAAGCTGCTGTTGTGATTTGGGCTTGTGCAAGAAACCAGCATTTTGAGGCCATGAAATTTTGAGCAGCAAGAGCACACCAATCCAATAATGCAGTGAAAGTAGATCGACTAGGCCTAGAGCACACCAATCCAAGAATGCATGAATGTAGATCGACTAGGCCTAGAGCACACCAGTCCGTAACACACTGATCACTGAAGTCTGTTGACAGTGAAAGGACTGTTCACGCATTGATCCCTGAAGTTTCTTGACAATGAAAGGACTCTTCACGCCTCGATAAATCAATGCAATCGCAGAGTATGCTATGATATGTCCACCTAAAGTACTTCCCTACTCTAGGCTGTCATATTGCCTCCTCTCTCTCACACTTTTCACCGGCCTATGCTGCTGGAGAGTCTGATCACATAGGTACTCGTGCACACCAGGTAAGCTACTCCTCTCCTGATGACATCCCCTCTAACTTGCCAGCTTTCTCCCTTCACTGCAGTGCCTCCCAGCTATGGTGAGTGCTTATGCACAGGAGATCCTGCTATGCTGCTTGCCTGTCAGGGCACTGGCTGCTAGCGCTCTCACAGCGCCGCTGCGCGATAATAATGCTACACCCAATGTCTCTCCTGCCTCAGCCTGGACCTGCGTGGTCTGGGTCCCGACTGAGGGTCTACCAGGTGGCCTGTGTTGGCGCCCAGTTTTCTCTTAGGCCGTGGCCTTCGCTTAGCACTGGCCTGGACTCTCTGTACATCCTTCTCGTATGGCTGTTAGGGTGTAGAAACCTTGCACTTCTTTTCAGGGTCTTTTTTTTCTCCTCCATACTGACAGTATGTGTCTACTCAATATGTATGCCGTTTTGAGAGTCCATGCAACAATCAGAGACCAGTACACCCCCAAATCGACCCGACAAGCAAACAAATGCAACCACTTGCTGTCCAAAACGATTCCCTGCTTGCTGTCCCATTCGTAGGACATCCAGGGACTCTCTTGACTGTCTGCGCAGCCATGGTGCTGAATGTTTTCCAAGGGAAAGAAGAGGATTTAATTTTAGTTGGGGCCCTGGAGATGTCTGAAAAGCGGTGCATGCGGGGTGCTGGATCTTGCAGGGAACATTCAGGAAGCAGAAGATTTCACTGACTTAAGTGGAAAACGCGTCAGCCAGCAGATTGATAAAGAAAACGTTTTCTTGCTGATGTGATTATGATTCAGATGGTGACAGAAAATGTAGCATTCTGAGGTTAAGGTTGAAGGGGTATTTCTTGATGTGCTTTTGTTGGAGTAGCCATGTGCATGGGTTGTCCGGCATGTTCTGTGAAAGCAGTTTAGATTCGAGCTTTCTTCCCAGGATGTTCCTGCCCTTCGCTGAAGGCCGCTTAGCCTTGGATGACATCAGGCTGAGGGAGTGAGCATGGAGAAACACGAGCGAGGGATATGATGTACTCACCCGCTGTCCAAATTTGTCTTGTGCAGGTTGCAACAAATGCATTACTGCGTGTTGTTATGAATAGTTCAACGGTTTCCTCGCAGAAGTTAGCCATAACTTCCCTGGTGTCCGTATTGAAGGTGAGTCTGCTGTTTGCTTATTGCAGTGGAATCTGGTGGTAATGCATACTGCAAAATCTTGCAGTAATTCGTGCTGCAGTATGTTCTTCTCCGTCCTGGCCTCTCCTCGAAGTCCATTCAGTGTCCAATTTCAGTGCTGTCCAGTGTTGCACCCACCGACGGTTGGCGGCCCTTGACTGGTAGGCACGTACCGGTCGGGGGTCCCCAATAACACCACCAACAACCCCATAGCGCTCCCCCAGTACCCCCATACACCCCCCCCAACACCACCAAACCGAACACCCTTATGAACCCCCCCAATACCCCCAATATCACCCCTATACCCCCCCTANACCCCTATACCCCCCCTATACCCCCCATATACTCCTAAAAACGTGTTGAAACCACCCAAAAAAAGCAAACACATGTTACAAATTTGTGCTCCATTATTTGACAATCTGAGTGGTCTTATCATCCCCAAGCCCCCCATACCCCCCCCCCCCCCCCTTTTTTTTTTTTTTTTTTTTTCAACTTCAGATACGAGAAACCTACTTAACGAGGTGATAAGAGCATCCCTGGTAAGTAGGCCCCGGCGTCGAAGGCTCCATCTATTGGTGGGGAGCTACACCTGCTGGAAATCGGGTCCAGCGTTCCTGTACAATGATGAAAATGTATCTGCTGGAAATCAGGTCCAGCGTCCATGTGCAATGGTGTGAATATATGTGCTGGAAAACGGGTCCAGCGTCCCTATCCATCTAGTCTATAGAGTTTCCAAAACAAACTGAGGCATCAATCCAATCAAACAAAACCCTAACCATGATGTGACGTATATTACAATGATGTGATTTGTATCTGCTGGAAATCGGGTCCAGCGTCCCTATATCGTGTTGTGTACTTATGTCCAACAGTCAGAACTGTCTATATATGTCCATATTCTATATCTATCAAGTGAAATCACGAAACCCTAAGCACGATGTGATGTATATGATTTTTTATCAATCGAGCCTAAAAGCAAAGCTCTATCAATTATGAGAGATGTATGATCTGGACGTCAAGTCCAGTATGCATTATCATTATCATGTGAAACTGTCGGGGGCATTGATTACTTCCCTGCGCAGGGAAGGATTAACCTCCTGCTAACTAATCCCTAAACAGCCCACCGACAACCAACAAGACGATCAGCCCCCCGTTGATGATTGGTATTGCAGGCCGGGCAACATCAATCACCCCCAGCTATCCTACTCCTATCCTCTGCCAAACCACGAGGAGGAACTCCGTATCGAGGTTGGAGGGGGGGGAAGCAGTGAACCACTTCTCTATATCAACCCCATATCCAACCACTTCCACTTGCAGCATCACTCCCATCGTGCTGATGATAATCTCAGATGCCCGGATGCCTCTTCCTACCCCGCTGCTCCCTTGGCCGTGGCCGCCGCCGCTGTCGTCGTCGTCGTCGTTGTTGTTGTTGTTGTTGTTGTTGTTGTTGTTGTTGTTGTCGTCGTCCCTATCGTTGAACATCTCCCCCATCATGTTGATGATGATTGCATCTGTCCGGGCACCGCTGTCAGCCCCGCTGCTTCCGAAGTCGTCACTGCCGTCATCGTCGTCGTTGCTGTTGATATTATCGTTGTTGTTGTTATTGTTGTTGATGATGTTTTCGCCACTGTTGTTGTTGTAAGTGTTATCGCCGCTGTTATCATTGTTGCTGTTGTTGTCGTCGCACCCATTTATTGATGTTGCTGTTGACCTTGATGTTAACGCTGTTGCCTCTATTGCCACGTGCACGTCCTAACGATCAATAATGCCCTCCAACCGATCCTCCAGAAGATCATACAGATCGCGACCCTCATTGAAGAGGGTTTTGCAGACGGACATGGTGCCATCTGCCCTCCTCCAATCGATGCAGACGTCAAGCCGAGGATCCGGCCCCTCCTCCAGCTCCCAGATGATCGCCAGCATGTCCTCACTTTTGTCCTTCATCCAACCAGCCAGAGAGATCGCTCCCCCTTCGACCTCTGGCTCCATTTGCAACCGTCGAGACATGTCCCTCACAATCTCCTGTAGCCATCTGCATCCATTCTCCAACGTAATCAGCCATTCATTTGCTCCAATATGTAGCTCCCTCTCCAAATTCTCCTCCATGGTAGCTATGGCTCGCTCAAAGAACCGCGCCGCTTTTGTGCTGTAACCTCCAATCAATCACGGCTGGCGCTTCCCCTGTTCACGCATCGCGGGGCGTCCACATCACCAAATGACAGGTGGCACGTGGCAAGCTGAACGCCATGGCCACGTGTCGGGCGCGTGAACAGGCCCAGCGGCCTGGAGGGGCTCACCTCTCCAGCACGCTGGTTAAGCCTGCCGCGGCCGGGCCTTGCCGGTCGGCCGGCGTTATGGCGCTAGCGCTAGCGCAAGTTCTCCAGTACCGCATCCCTCTGATACCCAAAAGTTTCTCAGCGGATTTGGGCTGTACTCAGCAAGTGCAGTACAGCCCCCAACTCAGATGAAAAAAAAAATCAGTGGATGGTTGTTTTCTGACTGGTCGGCAAGACCGCCGACCGGTCGGCCCTACTGGTCGGCTGCAATACGGTCAGCGGTCGGGGTCGGTGGTCCGCAGGGATGCAACCCTGGTGCTGTCCCTATATACCTATTTGCTACTTTGTCCCAGTCCGAGGCAAAGCCACACAGCACGGTCAACAGAGTCACCTTACAGAACCAGTCTCGGACTCGGGCAAGGCACACAGCACTCATTCGAGTCACATACATACGGAACACAGCAAGTACCGGCAAAACAGACTCAAAAGCGGGAATCAAAGTCGGACTCAAAATTGGACTCAAAATCAGTCTCAGAAAATTTCCCAAACCTTAGACTGCTGTTTATGTGGTTCATTGCACACAGCACAATAAACCAAAACAGACTCTAAAGCGGGAAGTCGGACTCAAGATTGGACTCAAAATCAGGTCAAAAGATGGCGTTTCTCAGAAAATTTCACAAACCTTAGACTGCTGTTTGTGTGGTTCATTGCACACAACACAATAAACCGTATGTTGATGTCACCGGCAATCTGTTTCCTAATGGGACCCACGTGACACACGTGGTTAACCAGGGGTGTTATTTTCGACGAATTTTGCACCGAATTGCACTGAAACAGTGAAACTGTCATATTGTGCTGATTTTTTGCTTTTTTTCTTGTTTTTCTTTTTGTGTGATATATATGTGCTTTAGGGTACGTCATGTGCGCAGTTTTGACATGTTTGGATCAATAATGAAAAAGTTGGCATTTTGTTGAATTCGTTGGACGCTTCATTTCGACTCGGACAGTGTCTTTGTGTTAGGGTTTCATAGTGTTTTTTTGTTTTTGTTTTTTTCGTTCTTTTTGGCCTGTTTCCCTTGCAGTGACTTTGCACTATGGTCTCATATCGTTCGTTTTTAAAATTTTTGATGAAATTCGCACCGCAATTGCCAACGAAAACGGCGAATATTTGGGCCCCCGTTAACCGTCTCTCCCTCTTTGTCATTCTCTGTTTGGTCGTCATCTCTCTCGAGCTCTGAAGGTGCAGATGTACGACGTTTCACCAGCTCAAAATGCGCATGGGCGAATCAACCATGGTTGTAGCACCAAGCTGCTATTGTTGCTGCAGTCACTGCCCCTGGGCCATTTTGCATGTCACATTTTCCCGTTCAGCGTCTACACAGTATTTCCCCAGTAATGAGGGTGATCATTTATCTCTATGTTCTGTCCACTGTAGCCAGTCAAATTTCTGCCTTCACTGAATGTTATCAAAGTCGAGTGGTATGCGTTCAATGATCATCCCACATCACTTTACTCGTGGATATGCGGAAGTGATTTACTGCCTGACAACTCTAGGTTTTTGTGACACATTGAGGAACCCTAAACCGAGCTAATTTTATTTCCAAGATCTGCAGAGGAACTTTGTGTCACTTATCTCCGGACATTTGCACAGCCTTGTGTCAAATATCTACGAACTTCTGCACAGTGTTGCCAGGTACTGTCAAAGATTGTCTTTCACAGATCACCTGTCCTTTCCAATGTAAGCCTGCAGTATCCAGCTGCTCCGGTGTGAGCTCATCACCTTCGCTATTTGGCCCCTCGCAATCAGTATCAAAAATAATCTTTCACAGATCACCTCTCCTTTCCAGTGTAAACTTGCTGCAGCCATCTGCTCATGTCTGAGTTCATCACCCTCGCTGTGTTGGCCGGATGGTCAGGGTTCCTGGAAGATGTATGTGGTCCACCCCATCATTTGAAACCCTTACAGAAGAAGTATCGCGAGGGCATGCGCTTTGGTCATTCTTTCTCCCCACGTTTAATCTTAGAGGCTGTGCACAACCCCCCTTCTATGCTTGCTCGCACGCTACAGAACTGGCCTTGGTCCAGGCCCCGCTTCCCCACTTCTTTTCCTTTCTGCCCTTTTCGAAACCACAACCAAATGCAAAACTAACTGAAAAATTTGGGGGCAAGGTCTAGGGCATAGTAGCTTTGTTGCCTTGTCTTCAGGCAAGTCTAAGTTCTGTGTACAGGGGTGCTAGAAAGGGTGAGAAGTGGTCTGTCTGTAATTCTTCTGTTTTGTATGGTTCTTTTATGGCAATGCACCCCAGATTGCCCGAGTAACATCTGTGTAAATAGGTTGCCCTGACAGTACAAGTTTTTGTCAATCATTCGGTTGCTCGCATCATCAGGTAGCAAATCTAACACTTTGTGGACTTTGTTGTCATCCATTCCTGCAGGTGCTGGGACCTCAGGGATGTGCACCGTACCTCGCAAAGGTAAGTGATGCCTGCCCATGGTTTCCTCAAACAATATCCTGTTCTTAAGTGCAGAATGGCATCTTTAAATTAGCAATCCTCTCATCGCCACCGTCATAGATGTGCATCGAGTCAGAGCCAGTCTGAGTACCGCTCCACATTTGAAACGTATCTGTATGGTTGGTCCAGAGCATGATTTCATATGGCGTACTGAGTTGCTGCATAGGGATGACTTTGCTCTTTTAGTGTTTGGTTGTGCACAGTGCAACTTCCTTTCCTAGCAGTAACCTGCTTGAAGGTGTGAATAAGAGGAGGGGGCGTTCCATTTCGATTATGTGCAATGGGGCTGTATAGTTGCACTGTGACACTGCAAGAGCAGATGTGGGAAAAAGCCGCTTGGTAAGCTGTAAGAGTTGGATTGAGACTCTGATTCATCAGGAAATTGCCTGTCAAACTTCAAGGAAAACAGGGGCAGCACCGTCAATCTTTTTCTTTTCACTTCATTCAACTCTGCTGCCTGTTGTCCTGCCACTCATCTTCCTGTCATCCATCCCCAGCACCAAGCACCGCTAAGCTGTCCACTAAACGCTGTATTGCCAACCTGCACGCTACTGCTATCCTGATTCCGTCTAAGAGTTCGCCAATTGTGTGAGACAAAAACAGGTGAATCTTTTTTTTGCCCCCTTCATTTTTTCGCTCTGACCTCTTCAATGTAATCATCGAATTTTCTTTCATCAAATGTTGCTAGGTAATGTCCTGACATTGCTGGAGTGAAACGTCCAGTATATCAATTACTCAGTGATACATGTTGATGAATGGTCCAATGAAGAGTTAAAACTTGTTTCTTGGGTGAATTCACAATGTGACAGGTTATGACCGGCTTCTTCCATATTTTTCGCACCTGTGAGGATGGTCTCAAGGGTCTTATGCTCGAACAACTCTGCGAGATTGTCATGATTGTGCGGAAGGTATGTAAACCACACATTCTTCTCCTGTCCGGTTCCGCTCATCCATGTCTTAGTGTCATCCTTTCATCATCTGTGCTTCCCTGGAACTTCTGTGGGCTGGAGATGGGCATGAAACACCATGGAGAAGACAGTGGTCATGGTGGTTGAAGTTCACATTGCTAACTGCTCATTACTTTTTTGTTATGTTCGACTTCTATGCAGCCCATTCACCCATATCTGCGTGACTTGATGGCAATTATTCTCCAAGAATGGAGTAACCTTCCTCTTCTCACAGGGGTAAGCTTGTTCCCATATTGATCTGAGCCTCCGGATAGGAAGTCCCTTCATGTCTACTCTGCTTTGGGATTCATTGGCTATCATCCTAGTTGTCATTTCATGCTATGTGGAGTTGTACGCATGGAACTGGGTCTTCAGTGAAACATGCAAATTGGAGAAAAAGAATGAGGTCAAGTGATTGCGAGTGTATGTGTGAAAAAGCCTGCGTGAGAATACTTGGCTTATGATGTTCCTAGATCATGTGTGCTATGAGAGTACTGTGACGGGGCTGAGGCAGAGCAGCGAGGTTGGGGAAGAGAGGGGGAGGGAGTGAGAGCACACACACACACACTCACTCAACTCGACACGGACTCGACAGGACTCGATGGACGCAGACACAGAGTGGCGAAGTCGCAAAGTCTCAAAGTCGCAATCTTGGATTCCGAACACAATGTCGCAGCAAGTCACACTGAAGCACAAGCACCGAGGCGGAAAACTGAATCCCCTGAACTAAGCTTGATTCCGGTCCGGTCTTAAGTACCGGACTCAAGTTGAGTTCGGAGGGCAGAAGTGCAATTTGCCTCGG
The DNA here is from genome assembly GCA_003427395.1 of Chara braunii. Taxonomy (NCBI): domain Eukaryota; kingdom Viridiplantae; phylum Streptophyta; class Charophyceae; order Charales; family Characeae; genus Chara; species Chara braunii. The sequence continues at coordinate 1,551,634 of BFEA01000268.1, forward strand.
GGCTAAACTGAAAATCGACGGTCTGAGCCTGGGCGCCAGAATGTCGGATGGCGCCAAGTATCGAAATCCGAAAGTGCCAGAGGGGGGATTTGAGAACGGGCGCCAGATGCAGAGGGCGCCAACAGTCAGGCACTGGAGAACAGAGACTCGAAAAAAAATGAAATAGCAGTGTGGCGGGTGGTAACCCACGAACCAGGGATCGGACCCTGGCTCGGTCCGTAACACTATCCCCTCCAGAAGGCAACGTCCCGGCTGCCAAAGACCCAATGAAAAACTGTGAAGGACGGGACGGGGCTGATCACTGGTCAGAAAAGGAAAAAGGAAGTAATGCAAGTAGCAGGGTAATCCTATTGAGGTTCTACGGGGATGAGGGAATCAATGCTCAAGTAACAGGGTAATCCTATTGAGGTTCTACAAGGGTGAGAGTAGCAATGTTCGGGTCATATGGTCATCCTATTGAGGTTCTACAAGTAACAGGGTAGTCCCACTGCTGTTCTACAAGGTTATAGGTTGTCAGGTTTGAGAAAAATAAATAAAATAAAATTGTTTGTTCAATGCTGAAGTGTTGGGGTGTCTGAGGGGTCTGGGAAAACAACGTCTCAGTCTTGTAACAGGGTGTCAAAAGCGAAAACATGTCTTGAGGAGGGTCTTGGAGGTGTCGCATAAGTGGCGGTGAGGAAGCAGTCTTCAACGGTTCTATAATGTAGAGAGCGAGGGCTTCAGCTTGATTGTCCCAGTAGCACGTTGCGTCCGGTACACGATCTGATGATGAGGTCTGATCTGGACAGCAGGTCACAGACTGGTCTTGATGCCCATGTCGGAGGTGCTGCTCCAGAAGTCTGCGAGTCGAAGGTGCTGGCCAAAGGGAACAACATGGTGGCCAACCAGCTGTCACAACGTCTCCGTCTTGTAACAGGGTGTCAAAAGCAAAAACATGTCTTGAGGAGGGTCTTGGAGGTGTCGCATAAGTGGCGGTAAGGAAGCAGTCTTCAACGGTTCTATAATGTAGAGAGCGAGGGCTTCAGCTTGATTGTCCCAGTAGCAGGTTGCGTCCGGTACACGATCTGATGATGAGGTCTGATCTGGATAGCAGGTCGCAGACGGGTCTTGATGCCCATGTCGGAGGTGCTGCTCCAGAAGTCTGCGAGTCCAAGGTGCCGGCCAAAGGGAAAAACATGGTGGCCAACCAGCTGTCTTATCACCTCGTACTGAGCTGCAGCATGCCATCGTCCTCGTGCGCTTGCCATAAGATCCATTATCGCCGGCGACGCGCAGGGGCCACACAAAGAACTTGGACAAGAGAGGCAAGGATGTGGTGGAGGATAGATGGGAGAACGGGGCAAGGCGGAGGAAAGAGCGGATCAGACAAGGGGGGGTTCAAGAGGCAAGGGCTTCGCTGAGTACAGGGGTGTGTGTAGGGCAGGAATGCGGGGTTTGGCGGGGTCAAGGCGGGGTTTATGCAAGGGTTTAGGGTTTGGGTTATATTATGCATCTAGGACATAGGGTGAGCGCGATCATATAATAAGTTTCATAGCATTCTTAAGGTTAGCAAGAGGTTCCCATGTGGATTCTTCGTCAGGGTATCCTGTCCATTTAACTTTGTATTTTGTGATTGGTTCAGGGTGGTCAGATACCTGAGTAGTTTTGTGTCCTATGATGGCTTCGGCGACGAATTCAAGGCCTGTGGGTAACATGATTGGTGGAGGTCTAGGATATGGGCGGTCAGCGAATTGGGGTGGGGATTCATGGTATTCTTTGAGGTACTCTACGTGGAAGACAGCGTGGACGCGAGCCATGTGAGGAGGGAGTTGGAGTTTATAGTTGACTTGGGAGGTTTGTTCAATGATGGGGAAGGGTCCGAGCCACTTGTTCGAGAGTTTCTTGGACAAGCCGTGTTCGGGCTCAAAGCGTTTGGCGGAGAGCCAGACTTTGTCCCCTACTTTGAATGACACGTGATGTCTGTGTAGTCTTGTTGGCTTGTTGTTCTTGTGTTCGTTCGAGGGCTTCTGTGTCTTCTCTGAGGAGTCTGTTCATTGTTGCTACCCATTCATTGAGAGAAGGGCAGGGGGTGAATGGGTTATGTTGCGAGGGGAGGAGAAAGTCAGAGGGCAAGCACAGATGATAGCCAAGGTCGAGGTCGAATGAAGTCATGCCAGTAGAAGGACAGACAACATTGTTGTAGGCGATCTCAACGGTAGTGAGCAACTGATCCCAATCGTGTTCGTGTGGGTGACAATACTTCCACAGGATTCTTTGGAGAGTGTCGTTCATCTTCTTTGTTTGTCCGTCGGTCTGTGGATGGAATGCAGTGTTGTACTTGAGCGTGGTTCCATAGGCCTTGAAGAACTGTTTCCAGAATTGTGAGAGGAGGCGGGGGTCATGATCACACTGATGATATTCTCGGAGAGGCCGTGGTGGCGTGCAACATGGTCAAAGAAGAGCGTGGCGACGTCTTTGGCGTTGTGCGAAGTGGTGCAAGGGATGAAATGGGCACGTTTAGTCAAGCAGCAAACAATGACATAGATGCAAACGTGTCCGCGGTCGGTCTTGGGGAGACCACAAACGAAGTCCATGGAGATGGACTGCCACCGATGGGTGGGGATTGGCAATGATTGTAGCTTGCCGGGCTTGGCGTGGTTTGAGGGGTTGACAACTTGACATGTGGGGCATGAGCGGATGTAGGCTTTGACATCAGCGAGTAGGGAAGACCAGTAGAAGTGACGAGAGATGGTGTCGAAGGTTTTTAGGAACCCGAGGTGTTACTCGTGATACTCGACCAAGAGCTGGGTATGGAGGCCACGTGCGTCGGGGATGCAAAGTCGGCGAGTGCCTTTGGTGTCAATGTAAAGAAGTTGGTCGTGAAGGGAGTAGTCGGGAACTGAGTTGAGGTCACGAAGTTTGTTGTAGATTGTTGAGAAATCCGGGCAAGAGAGGTAGCCTTGGGTGTAGCGGTGGTGGAGTGATGGGAGGAGTTGGATATGAGTCATTGCGTAGACTTTCCTAGAGGGCTTGTGGTCAGGGCGTCGAGAGAGGGCATCAGCAACGCGGTTGCTTTTATCGGGGGTTTGGCAAATGGTGAATGTGAATTGGGCAAGAAAGTCTTAACCAACGGGCTTGTCGTGGGGTAACATCTTTCTTCGTTAGGATAGAAGAGACGATGGTGTTATCCGTGCGGACGGTGAAATATTGCCCGTCGAGGTACAAACGCCAGATTGTGAGGGCGTGAATCACAACAAGGAGTTCCTTCTCGTTGGAGGGGTACTTCATCTCTACGGGGAGGAGCTTCTTGCTGGCGAAGCCGATGGGGTATTCGCCGAGTGGAGCCTCGGGGTGGGTAAGGGATTCCTTGATGGAGGGAGTTTCAGTGGTGTCACGAGGGAAACGTTGGGACAGGACGACTCCAATGGCGAAGTCGGAGGCGTCGGTGGTGACGTAGAAATGGCGAGTGGGGTCGGCGATCTTGAGGACGGGGGCGGTGGTGATGAGTCGTTTTATGGCATCGAAGGCGTTTTGGCGGCGGTCGTTCCAAGTGAAGGGTTCATCCTTGCGAGTGAGTTCGCGGAGAGGGTACGAGATGTCGGAGAAGTCGCGAATAAAGGGGCGGCAGTAGAGAAATGATCGAAGTTGGAGTAGGGTCTTGGGAGGTGGATACTCGATGAGGGTGGTGACCTTCGAGGGGTCCATGCTGATGCCTTCAGCGGAGACGATGTGGCCACTTTACCACTTTTCTTCCTTCTGGCAAAGGTATTCAACACTTGAAGCGGCAAAGGTGCATTTGCTAAGCTTGGCATATAATTTTTGCTCTCTGAGGAGAGAGAGGACCTGGCGGAGATGCTGAAGGTGGGACTCGAAGGTGGGGCTATAGACGAGGATGTCATTGAGGTAGACGACAACACAGACTTAGAGGAGGTTGTGGAAGATGTGATTCATGGTGGACTTAAATATGGCAGGGGCATTGGTAAGTCCGAAAGGCATCACGAGGAACTCGTAGCCCGAACCGAGAGCAGACTGCGGTCTTGTGGGTGTTCTCTCGCAGATGCAGATCTGTTGGAAACCACTACGAAGGTCGATCTTGGTGAAATACTTGGCTCCACGGAGTCGATCAAGGAGCTCGAAGATCCGAGGTAGGGGGTACTTGTTCTTGATCGTGATCCGGTTTAAGGCGGTGACGATAACGTCGCAGCAAGGACGAGGCAATCGATGATGATGACGTGGCAACGACGGCGACGAGGTTGACGGCTATGGTGATGACGTGGCGACGACGGCGACGAGGTCGATGGCAAGGATGATGAATCAGGGCGGGAGGGAGGGCCAAAGCCGCTCCGATACGAGTGTGACGGGGCTGAGGCAGAGCAACGAGGTCGGAAAAGAGAGAGGGAGGGAGTGAGAGCACACACACACACACTCACTCAACTCGACACGGACTCGACACGACTCGACGGACGCAGACACGAAGTGGCGAAGTCGCAAAGTCTCAAAGTCGCAATCTTGGATTCCGAACACAATGTCGCAGCAAGTCCCACTGAAGCACAAGCACTGAGGCGGAAAACTGAATCCCCTGAACTCAGCTCGAGTCCGGTCTTAAGTACCGGACTCAAGTTGAGCCCGGAGGGCAGAAGTGCAATCTGCCTCGGGGCTAAACTGAAAATCGACGGTCTGAGCCTGGGCGCCAGAATGTTGGATGGCGCCAAGTATCGAAATCCGAAAGTGCCAGAGGTTGGATTTGAGAACGGGCGCCAGATGCAGAGGGCGCCAACAGTCAGGCACCAGAGAACAAAGACTCAAAAAAAAATGAAATAGCAGCCTGGCGGGTGGTAATCCGCGGACCAGGGATCGAGCCCTGGCTGGGTCCGTAAGAAGTACACTGCCTTGATGGCCATCTCATTTTTGAAACTACAGCATCATAACTTGCGTGTTTTTAGAAACCCAGTGACGTCGATTTTGGAAAGCAGCCAGATGACCAGATGCCTGAAAACAGCTGAGCTCAGCGTGGACAATTTCCAATTGAAACAGTTTTCACCTTTGGCAGTAGCCGATGCAGATCCCAGGGGTTGATCCCTTGACCTCAGCTTACCTGTGTACAGTATCTGTACAGTTCCCTGGAGTTGAACCCGTGACCTGCACGATAGCCAGTGGTAAGTAGGTCACCGTAGGTTGTAGGCTGTAGGAAGATTCGAACTGTAGACCTGTAGGGTAGGAGTCCAAGTAGAGTCCAGAAGCCCAGCTT